>NQII01000721.1:902722-984811 GCA_002778355.1 Clitarchus hookeri
GGGGGGGGGGGGCTACACGTATTATAAAAATATACTTGGCATTAAGATGTATTATAACAAGGATTCGTACACAGTTGCCTGTTTTCTAAATATTTTGAGTCGCATATTTTGAAAAATAAAAAAACTGTATGTTTACAGCAAAATATTTAAAACCAAGTGTCTATTAAAAATATGTAATTTTTTTAAAGAAAAAAATTGCATATCCCTTTACTCTTCCGTGGTAAATGAAAGCCTTTATCAATACAACGTCGTTTTTTTTTTTTTGTGAAAATTCTTATATTCTTCAGTGTGTATGTTTTTGCTGTGCTAAAGTAACTACACACAAATTGTGTTTGTGCTGTGTTTGTGATACCTTTTCACTGTATAAACAGATGGTCCAGAAAAGATCCTCGAAATGACCTCGGACCTAACTGAACAATTCGTAAATCACGTGCTGGAATAGCCCAACCACACTGAAAATCGCAACCACATAAGGTTATTACTGTATGATTGCAGAGGTTATACATGTGTTGTTTTAAAACCGAATTAGCCGACCTCCCGTGGCGCAGACGGTTAGTGCGTTGCCGGTCTGGGTTGCGGGAGGTTCTGGGTTCGAATCCTAGGAAGGCATGTGTGTTAGTTAAGGTTAGGTTATAGGTTAGTTTATAAGGCGGCCCCTTATAAGCTTCCAAGTGTAACGCCGGTGGACGTTAATAAGCTGTTTCCAATCTAATCCATTAAAACCGAATTAACCCTACCTTACCATACACGACTTTCAGTTCATTGAAATTAAGGCATATAAAATTGTAGTTATTCTCAAAACATTATCAGCAGTTATTATCAGTTTAAAATGGGTTTTTGGAATGAAATAAATGTTATTTTTTATAAGGGGGGAGACAATACCACCTAACAAGAAAATTGACGGGAAATCGTCCCCCTCCCCCTTTCCCGTCCAGGAACGCCCATGAACCCGCCGCCAGACATAACGTTTGGTCGCCGGATTTACAATTTTTAGCGTGGTTTTGCTCGTAATCCGAGAGGAAACGTATTCCACGGGTAGNGAGCGTGGTTTTGGTCGTAATCCGAGAGGAAACGTATTCCACGGGTAGATGCGGTAAGCACCAGCTTGCTGTGCCTCTGTCTGGCCTTGCGAAAAGCAGGTCAATGAAGAGTGAAGGGGACAAAAAACGTCTACTTGGCTGACGTTTATGTGAAATATTAAGTTCTTTAATGCTTCTTGTGTATCTTGCCGTCGTCTCGTGTAAAGATTAACGTTGTTGTAGATGTAACGGTTATAATTCATGATTCTCTCAAGTAATGCGTTTAAATGTAAAAAAAATTATATAAATCATAAATCCGCCAGTCACTAAACTGAAAATCAACAGCAGTAATAGACTACTTTTCGCAGTTCATTGCCACTTTGCGTTAAAACAAATGTAGTTACGAGAAGTAACTTTTCGAGGGCGGGGTTTAAAAGTGTTCAATTATCGGAGATAAAAAGACGGATCATCAAATAGTGCAGTATACTATAAACTGCGAACCTATTCGTTTATTGCTAATACGTGGCAGTGTGAACTGAAGACACCCAAATATACGCCTAACGTCACAAGCAACTGTTTACTTGCAAATGTTTTGCCGCCATCTTCACGGGAACCGTTTTACCTCAGAACNATGTTTTGCCGCCATCTTCACGGGAACCGTTTTACCTCAGAACAACGATTCTGCGTTTCTGCGTTCGCTAGTATTGCATTAAAACACACCCAAAAATAAAAATATATTCTTTGAAAAAAAAAATATATGTCGTCAGGTTATTCACAGCGTCAACGCCATAGCAATTGTTTCGAAAGTTAAATCTCTATGAATTGGAACNATATATGTCGTCAGGTTATTCACAGCGTCAACGCCATAGCAATTGTTTCGAAAGTTAAATCTCTATGAATTGGAACTATTTCACAAGTTTGGCAATATTCAGGCTGTCCTACTTTAAATGCGACGAAGGTATTTTTGTAGCGATGACAAATATTCGGTCTGCTCACTCGCTATGATTAACAAATTTTCTTTATATTGAGCCAAGTGTAGTGAAATGCATTTCCCATATTTTCCCCCGCTTCGAAAACTATCCTTCTCATTAAAATATATATCTATATTTGTAGGCCTATGTGTGTGTTTAATATATATTATTTAAATATAAAGGTTTCTCTGAGAGATACTGTTTCTTTGAGACAGTAAAACACATAATTATATGTGGTAAAAAAACACGAATTTTCTCTAAAAAAAATATTTTGGTGGCAAACGAAATAGAAAAATTAATTTTGTTCGTCACGCAAAATAGAGTTTGTGAAATCCCATTCGTTAGCTCAACCAAATGAAGTATATAATTGAATCACAGAATTTTTTTTTTANAAATAGAGTTTGTGAAATCCCATTCGTTAGCTCAACCAAATGAAGTATATAATTGAATCACAGAATTTTTTTTTTTAATTTAGAAATAAGTAGTTTCGTAACTCCAATAAAGTTTTTCTCTTTGTATAGTCGATTTTAAATTTCCTCCATTTTTAAATTTACGTTGTTAGTAGTGTTTCGGTAAGACTTTGTAAGTTNAATTTCCTCCATTTTTAAATTTACGTTGTTAGTAGTGTTTCGGTAAGACTTTGTAAGTTGTAAGTAAATTGCCTGAGGATGCGAATTTATGGTTGGCACATACTCTAGCAGCGTCGCTTTTTTGCGAACTTTCTCGTTCAGAAAATGAGCGCCTGCGCTGTTCCGACGGCCTCTTTCATTTTCGTCCTTAGCCTTCCGGGGACCGTGTGTCGATGGCGTGGTTTCGCTCAGCTCTACTGCCGCGTTGACATTGCCGGGGTTGGGCGGGGGCTTGTGGCGACCCTGCTTCCCCGCCGCCGTGTTTCGCAGGGNAAATAGAGTTTGTGAAATCCCATTCGTTAGCTCAACCAAATGAAGTATATAATTGAATCACAGAATTTTTTTTTTAATTTAGAAATAAGTAGTTTCGTAACTCCAATAAAGTTTTTCTCTTTGTATAGTCGATTTTAAATTTCCTCCATTTTTTAATTTACGTTGTTAGTAGTGTTTCGGTAAGACTTTGTAAGTTGTAAGTAAATTGCCTGAGGATGCGAATTTATGGTTGGCACATACTCTAGCAGCGTCGCTTTTTTGCGAACTTTCTCGTTCAGAAAATGAGCGCCTGCGCTGTTCCGACGGCCTCTTTCATTTTCGTCCTTAGCCTTCCGGGGACCGTGTGTCGATGGCGTGGTTTCGCTCAGCTCTACTGCCGCGTTGACATTGCCGGGGTTGGGCGGGGGCTTGTGGCGACCCTGCTTCCCCGCCGCCGTGTTTCGCAGGGGACCTTTGTTGCCGCTGCGGTGGCAGCACTGAAAGGATTGTTGTGTACGCGGCAATAAAGGCGCGCATCGTGCCGTCCGCACGCTGGCCATTGTGCGTGCGACCGTGCGTCCACACGCCGCCAAGCAAAATGGGTATTTCAGGGCGATAGCAGCGCACCGCCATGATGGACTTCCGTGATTGGATGCCTAGCCTGCCGCGTGTGTGTGTGGTGCCGGGTTTGATGCTCGCTCACGGATGAGTTGGTGAGTGAAGAGATCTGGGAGGCTGAGGTCTTGAGAGCCGATGAGGGTGATTGAGGTATGGAGCGGTGCCGGAATGAAGGGGCGGGGTGTTTACCCGAGAAACCCGCAGACCAACGGCATTGTCCGGCACGATTCCGACGTTCGAAAATCCGGGAGTGGCCCGCCGGGGATTGAACCCGGTTCGCCTTGGTGGGAGGTGAGCACTCTAACCGCTCAGCCACCGTGGCCCCCTCGCTCACGGGTTATTCACCGTAACTGAATTCTCATTTGGGTAGTAACTACACAAACTCGTGTGTTGACTTCAACAGTTGTCTGTTTTATTTATAACGGCATTCGGTTTCAGCTTACCACATTTTCCGCTACACTTTAAATCCTATGTAGGTAGTGTTGCCAATGATTTTATTTAAATATTTATTTAAATATTTATTTTTACACTGTTTGACTTGGAAATTTGGCTGCGGATGTTTTGTCCCGTCTCAAAATACGCGTATACAATTCACGCTTGTTTTTTTTAAATTACAAGAAACAAGGTCGTATTTCTTATCTCGTTAATTATACCATGTACTGATTATTGTAACATTATGTAGTTACGTCCTCCGAATAATAACAAACGTTTGTTCATTAATATTTCCAAATCTAGATTTCTGACCTAACGTTCTTCCTGTATAACCTCGTTGAAGTTAGTGAAATATAATTCGCTGTTTATTACTCATTCTTTTGTATGTAACATATATCAGTTACTGTTAATAAATAGGTATTTGTTGGCTCATTAGTACAAACTCCGGTCTCCCACCGTTCGGATATCCCGTTTCGATGCCCAGCCGCGGCGGGCGGTAATTTTTCGGACTGGGATCACACGTGGGGACTATGGCGTACACCTCACTGGTGTGGAGGTTTTCTCTGGGTTCTCCCGTTTCTTCATGCGCCCTCATTCCGCCGCTGCTCCTTCCCTATCTCACTTCTTATATTCTTCTGGTTGGCCGGAACGACAGTTTTGTCCCTAGGGTTGGACAGCCGACTGTACTTAGCGCCAGCATCTCTCATCCATGGTGACCCTGCCTATAGCGGGAACATTATGGGTGTTTAATTTGCAACTATAACTCGTTCATGCTTAACTGAGCACATAAAAACAACCTATAAAATTAGCCTGTAACTGCATATTTATGTATGTGTGTATGTGTTATATATATAACACATACACACACATATATACAAAATCGATCCTGTTTATAAGGAATTTATTGGGGAGAATAATATTTTTCCATGTGTAGATATTTCGTTGTAGCCTATACAGTTGACTGGTTTACACAAACTGCGACCGAAATGATTAAGTCCAAGAGACGGCCGGTGAAACAGAATCGTTGTGAAGAAGTGTTTTCTTGTGGGACAGATGTCACAGATGCTGGTGAACCTGATTTCCGATAACTCAAGTTAGCCAAACGACATATAGGAGTTGGCGGGATTCTTCTCAGATGCCAGACTTGGCGGCTGTTTAGATTCCATGTTGTGTTGAAATCGGTGAAAGTAGTGATTTGGCATGAGTATACTCTGAGTAAGTGAATTTTGATACGTGTTATACCATAGACTGAAGATGAGGTAGACCGCTTGTTCGTCTTCTGCACATGTATCCAACATTGATCTACACCAAAGGAACACAACTGTCAAAGTCACATGGTCAACAGTGATGAACGTGATTGTTTATATCTTAATATTCAAAAGACAAGCACTTTTTAATGAATAGAATATTTTCACCAATTTGAATTTAATTTAACTGCACTCCAAAATTGGCTAGAGGAAGTATACAAACATTTCAAAGTGCTTGTTTATTAAATAGTGTTGTAACTTAAAAATCCAATCCACGCCATTTCTGCTATTCGTGTTGGCAGAAAAGCAGTTCAGCGTTGGGGCACGGGGGGCTGGTTGTGCGCAGCCAGTGAGATCGGTCTACCTCATCATTAGTCTATAGGTTACACATGAAAGAGATGTAGATTTTGTAACTGGTATTAGTGTTCCTTGGCAGAATTCAGAACCACAGTACATAAGACAACAACTCAAGGTTTACTCTCCCTTATAGACAGCGAAATACGCATTTTATAAAATTAAATCGGTAAAGCATGTTATTAAATATGACACAGCAGGATTTTGAGCATCATCTAATACAATTAGTTTTATTGTTGGAATAAAAAAGCCATAGTTATTTTGTTACCCAGGATCTTACGTTTGTAATATTGTAGTATTTCGAAAATACTACACTTGGTGACAAAACAATGAATACAGCTATAATTGGCTACTCAAACATTCATAAATTTGGAAAATAGTTTTAAAAAAATCGTGTTCGCTGTGTACAAATTGCGAATTTCCTTTCAGAACTATTAATGATCCACGTTAATTTTCTTTAAGAAGGTACAAATCTCACATTACAAAATGTAATTATTTCTAGTAGTACAAACATGTACAGTCGTAAAGTACTGCAGGCGACGGTATGCACGAAACCAATAAATAGGAGCAAAATATATACCTAATATCACAGCTACGTTATTCCAACTAAATTAAAATAAAACTTTATACGTGAGCAATGTAATAACTTATCTTAGTGTTCCACTGTTACACTTTTCCCCCCACGCCATTTTAGACAATACTATATTGTAGGTATGATGCAATTTCATTTGGTATTATATATTCTGCACGCATTCCGAGAGCGAGTAAAATATTTTCTGTTCTACAAAAGTATACTAAAACTTTAAAACCTTTACCCGATTTTTCAGTTCCGAATTCATTTCTCTAAAATATGGAACCACATTTTATTTGCAATATTGTTCCAAGCCTTTATTCAGCTATCTCTATTCCACTATGTAAGCTTCAGTATAACATAGGTATAGGCTGTTCACTGTAAAATCAGCACTTTTGAAAGCCCTGCTTAAGATCTACTTGTATGCACATTGTGTATTCTTCTAGCATATGTGCAATTAACGTTACCGTGGGCCTGATCACTTTATTTGTGCTTCGGTCAAAGGTAATTGTAATTTTTTTTGGAAAAGTAAATATTTTGAAAATGTTTTTATTGTTACACTTATATGCATAAAAAAACAAAAAGTAAAATAAAATATTTCAGCATTCACAAATGTTTACTAAACGCTTGTAATTTAACGTTACCACGTGGAACTTTCTCTCCGTCGTCGTCAAGTTCACTGGGCGCGTGACAGTCAGTGTGTGTGCCCATATATGCAGGTAGGGACAGTGACATTTTTCAAAGGTAGATTTCAAAAGTGCTCACTTGACCGTGAACAGCTTTTAACCTCATGCGCGCGAGCAGCACGTACCGCGTAGCGTACTCGCGACTGCGTATCCGGCTATACTGTTATGTGCTAACACTTACGTTAACAGGGAATCGGGGCGGGATGGAGTAAAGCGAGGCGCCTTGAGGAATGTTAACTATGCAGCCCGCGAAAAAATTACGTTCAAAGGGCAGTATGTAACCTAGAATTCCTGAGGCTTCTTACCTATTTAATCTATTTATTTACTCTGTTTAAGGGCGTTCGATACAATAATATTAATTATTTTATTATTGTACCAAGCGTTATTCAGCTTGTACGAATTGTATGTATGTAATGACGTTTTCTTAGAATAAAATTTTTTACATTTTATATTTTTTGAATAATTTGATGTCTCATACAATTTTTTTCTCTGTTGCTGCAGCCATTATAATAAATACTAAGTAAGTTGTACAAATTAAAACATGTACAATGTAAACTAATGCCATGGGCTACCGCTTGACATAAATGTAATCACAAAATAACACTTCATGCATTTTTTTAATGTAAAAAATATGCAAAAAAATGCATATTTAACATTTAAAAAAAAAATATATATATATATGGACAGTTATTTGGAGATTACACATGTGTCACATGGTAGCCCACAGTATTAGTTTACTGTGTAATATTTTTCATTTCTACAACTTAATTAGTATTTGATACTGTGGCTGCAGAAAAACAGGAACATTTTGGATTTGACAACAAATTATTCAAACAATATAAAGTTTAAAAAAAAATGTATTCAAGGAAAATGGCATCACATACAACGTGTACAAGTTGGACAATGTTTAGTACCAATATAAAATTATTGTTTTTTTTTTATCCGGCACCCTTTTAAGTTTGAAGGAGAGTGTATGCCAATGGAGCACTGCACGCGAATGTACAGCATGCAAAACTTATTTACCTTTTTTTTTAACTTAGTGTAAAGATTTGTGCACATAACGCACAGTAAGGTAATTTATGGCCAGTACTCTGCAGTGCGAGACTCAATGCCCAGTGATCTTCCCCTGTCCTATAAATCGTGGTCTAGACCGTGAATGATTCGTATTTGTACAGGCGAACACTAAACCTGTACGTCTCGTAGGTTGCGAAAACAAAACAAGATCCCCATTGGCTTAAAGTACAGCGCACATCGTTAAATTTATTATTTGCAACTCCTGAAACCATAGATTATATCGGGTTTTTAAAAGAGTTTTAAAGTAGTTCACACCACCAACATGTTGATAAAAGTTTTATTTACATTGCATATTGAAGAAGGATGCATACATTTTATAACACGGTAAATTATTTTGCATGTTAAAAAAATTAAATAACAATGGTATAGATTTAATTAAAATTTAAGCATATTTTCACTCTGAATGCTTTAGAAAGCATATTTTACAAAATAAAGCCATCATCAAGCAATTGCATCAAAATACTTACTCTTGTTGTATGCAACAAAACATTACTAATAATGCCTAGATGTTTTATGATAATTGATTTTATGGAACTGAATTTGGATTTTGATTGGATTTCCGTTGTCTACACGACTATGAACATCCATTTTAGACACGAAAGCTATCGTTTGTATAACTGAAATGAGTGTACGTTAAAACAGTTAAGCCAGTCAAATATATGTTTTAACGGAAGTGGCAATATTTTCTGAAGTACAATTATAGTAATAATGATTTCCCTGCTTGTCAAATGTTTTCTGGCAAAATGTGCTTCTTGAAATATCGAGAATGGAAATGCGCTTAAATACGCAAGGTACCAGCGTAAGACTTTCAACTTTTATCTATTTTTAATGTGTAAGGTTATTCCGGTACTTTTTCTATAAAAGTTTTTAGTAGTAAGCAAACTGAAATATTGTTTGATACCAAAAAATTAATGGTTTAATTGTACCAAACATTGTTCAACTTGTACGCGTTATATGTGATGCAATTTTCCTCGAATATAAAAATTTACACTTAATGTTTTTTAATATATCTGTTTTGCTACAGCTTTAATGACAAATATTAACCAAATTGTACAAATGAAAAAAAAACTACAACGTTAACTACTGCCGTAGACTGCGGATTGGCATGTAATCACCAAATAACAGTTCATTAATATGTAAAAAATGTTTTTAAAAAAGCAAACATTTTTTTATATTTTACATTTTTTTTTTTATGTATGGCTTGTTATTTGGCGATTAAATATGTCACTTGCTTGCCTACGACATCAGTTAACATTGTAATTTTTTTCATTTGTACAAACTTGTATAGTATTTGTTATTATGGCTGCATCAAAATAGAAAAAAAATTGGATTTTTTACATAAAATTATTCAAAAAATATATTTTTTTATTCTAGGAAAATGGTATTACATACAATGCGTACAAGTTGAACAATGTTTGGTACACACATAAAGTAATTAATTTTTTTGCATCCAATTTCCTTAATATTGCGCTATATACGATTTTTGTAGATTATATTCACAACTTTTTGTAGTCCTTGTATATTTTTGGACCGCAATGGTGGTGTCAATGTTATAGCTTGTTTCTTCTTTTGTTCCAGGTACGTACGTGACTGACAGACGCATAAGGGCTGGTGTTCATTAGTTATGTGAGTACTTCTTTCTGTATTCAGAAATACGAAATATGAGCTTGGTTAAATTGTCTTCCGATACATTTATTTTTTAAGTTGCACGAGACATGTCAACCTATTTTCGACGAATATGGAATTTCTATTATCATCTTCTCTCCGTTGCTTCGGAATTACGCTACGTCGCCGAGATATTGCTCTCTGCGCGGATACAAGCGGTTCTTCCCATATTAAAAATTGTTTGCTAGAAATATTTTCCCGCCGTTTCACGAACGTTGCCCGTGGGTTTTCGGTGGAAGCATGTTTTATATGTATTTTGTAGGCATGGATGTAGAACATATTTGTATCTTCACTGCGTTAGTGAATGCGTGTGGCGAAATATGCCAAGTAAGGTAATGGGTTCACTCATGAAATTGCCGAGATGTATGCAGTATTTGAGCTTATTAAGTTGCCCTGCGAAGCGATCTGTTGGTGGGAATCGAAACGTTGGCGTCTACAGTTCGAATTAATTGTGCTAGTTGCACGACCCAGCCTGCTTAATGCTTCGATTGTTTACCTGGCGTGGTGACAGCACTGTGTATTCATAAGGGAAGGTATGTTTCAAAACTCCGTAATAAAAAAAAAACATTAATTTTGTTGCCTATGTGTAATTACGGTAAAATTAAATGCACATATATTCATTTCGTGACCATCAGATAATGACCAGTGAAAATCACGTGACTTAACGCGTCAAATGTAGATAGTTACGTAAATAAATCTAGCTAAACGTTCCAAACAGCCATTNGAAAATCACGTGACTTAACGCGTCAAATGTAGATAGTTACGTAAATAAATCTAGCTAAACGTTCCAAACAGCCATTCGAGTGACATCTCAAATTCAGGGCGTCCAAGTAACCTTTAGGCTTTAGGGGGTTCAAGCAACCTAAAGGTTTTTAATATTTATATTTTTTGGTGTATTTTTATAATATATTATCAGACAATAACCTGGTAGTACAAAGCCAACAAAATAATTTCATGTTTTATTAATTTTTTTTATGTAACATTGATACGATGGCGGTTTTACACCAGCTTACAGGTTTTTTATGCGGAAAGTTTTACTTCAAGTAAAAAAATTTTAATCAGAAAATGCCGTAAACGTTATTCTTAAATTCAGATTCTAATTAGACCACGGCTGCTCAGTACTAGTAAAAAGTAAAATACGTAATGATCACTATAGTAAAAACGTAATGGTTTCAAGTATATTACTTNGAAAATCACGTGACTTAACGCGTCAAATGTAGATAGTTACGTAAATAAATCTAGCTAAACGTTCCAAACAGCCATACGAGTGACATCTCAAATTCAGGGCGTCCAAGTAACCTTTAGGCTTTAGGGGGTTCAAGCAACCTAAAGGTTTTTAATATATATATTTTTTGGTGTATTTTTATAATATATTATCAGACAATAACCTGGTAGTACAAAGCCAACAAAATAATTTAATGTTTTATTAATTTTTTTTATGTAACATTGATACGATGGCGGTTTTACACCAGCTTACAGGTTTTTTATGCAGAAAGTTTTACTTCAAGTAAAAAAATTTTCATCAGAAAATGCCGTAAACGTTATTCTTAAATTCAGATTATAATTAGACTGCGCCTGCTCAGTACTAGTAAAAAGTAAAATACGTAATGATCACTATAGTAAAAACGTAATGGTTTCAAGTATATTACTTNCTGCTCAGTACTAGTAAAAAGTAAAATACGTAATGATCACTATAGTAAAAACGTAATGGTTTCAAGTATATTACTTTCCGATGTGTTTGTATCAACAGTTGTTTTGTATGCTGAGATAAAAATCTTGCTAAAAGCATTTTTAGCTGTATGTAGTATATTTTATCAAGATAATTGTATGGCATTATTTTTCCATTATCATGGTCCGCAGTGGCTGAGCGGTTAGTGTGCTCACCTCCCAACAAGGCGAACCGGGTTCAATCCTTGGCTGGGTCACTATATTTTCGCATGTGGGTATTTTGTCGGAAGCCCTTTCATTCCGGCGCTGCTCTATACTCACCTGAATCACCCTCATCGACTCTCAAGACCTCTCTGTTAAGAGCCATCCAAATCTCTTCACTTCACTTTCCATTATCAGGCTATTTTTTTTTTTTTTTTTTTTAGTATGATACATATATCATACTTATAGATATACTGTAATAGTTTTCACTGTGAATACCCTGAAAAAATAACGCAATTTCAATGGTGCGCTTAAAGTGACCGTGTCTCAGGCGTATGTATTTGACGAGTACTTCAAATTCGTAATTTAATTTGCGACCGTCGCTGTGCAATCCAATTAATGGTCTGGTATGGGTCCGCGGTCTGTAAAAAAACATGGAGTTACTGGGGAATGTGTGCTTACACGTCGTTAAAATTTACAAACGGCGAGAGAAGCGTTGAATTGTTCGTAAAATTGAAAACTGNGGAATGTGTGCTTACACGTCGTTAAAATTTACAAACGGCGAGAGAAGCGTTGAATTGTTCGTAAAATTGAAAACTGGCCCAATTTAAAGGGGCGTGTGTTTATAAACTTGAGTAAGAAGTTCTCGCTTTGCTTTTCATCTGGCTAGTAGATAAGTACACGCGCATTCCCAAGGCTGGGACCAAGTGTGTGGATGAGGTTTTCTGGAAGATACGGAAAATTTCGCATGCCACGTAAAACCTCTTCTCATTTATTTTATAGAAGTTGACAGTTATCCGTTGCAAATTACAGGAACGCCGTCAGATTATAAATATATGCGCCCAATCATAGTAAAATGTCTCGTGCCTCCCATTATTTTTTTCATTTATTGTCAAGTTTGGACACGCGCCACGCATGTTAAATCCTGGCTATAATTTGGTTAGGTTGGCAGTTATTAACAAAATACTCCGTGTTGATATTTTTGGTATCGTAGTGTATATTTTCTAATTGTCCTATAACCGCCAGCCGCATTGCCAATTGTAAGTGACGTGTCGTTTTCCCGAGGACACACGCACTTAAGCGACTGACTAATCAGCGAAATACACTGTGCAGTGGAATTCACTGGCTACGGTTTTTTTTTATTGAAAAATTGTCACCGTACACTTTTCTTCCTCTTTCTTTCCCCAGGTTTGTTAGTAGACTGCTGCGGAGAAAGGAGTCTTTTATTTTCAATTTTTTTATCTTGGAAGGGTCGAGTGTTTGTAACTACTCGGATGTCCGTGTAGGAGCCGAAAACTACACGGTGAAATGTTTTTCGTCCGAGTAGACAGTAAAGCTCGAATTGCAGAACGCTTCGCTTCCCGTTGCACGACTTCCTCTCGAGTTGCGAGACAGTACGTNACGACTTCCTCTCGAGTTGCGAGACAGTACGTTAGGCGCAGGACGTAAACCCACGGCTCCCCCCTTCTACAATTCGACTACCTTAAACCCTTCCTCCCCCCGCGCGACACAGCTAGGGTCGCGCGCAACCCTCCTAAGAGGGGGATGAAGGTGGTGAATCTGTCAGTTGCAGTCGTTGCTCGCTTTGCGTTCGCTTCCCCGTTCTTCCGCCCCCTTCCGCCCAACACCCACCCAGTACTATCATCCTCGTTTACGCTCGCGTTTCTAGGGGTCTCTGCCCTCGACTCTCTGACGAACGACCTCTGCCCCCGCCCTCTCCGCGAGTCTGCCTGGCTGACATCCAGACCTACTTTTTAACAGGCCTGCCAACCTCCACACTGTTAAAGTTTAGTTACCCCGTGATAACTTTTCCCAGGGCGGATTCTAGCGGGGTTTAAATCCCACAATTTAAGGAGTGTGTTGTAATTCTGTGTAGTTTTTGCATGTTATTTAATAAATTACAAATTAGTGAATACGNCCACAATTTAAGGAGTGTGTTGTAATTCTGTGTAGTTTTTGCATGTTATTTAATAAATTACAAATTAGTGAATACATACTCTCATATTTATTCGATAATTTAATTAATATGTGCGAAAAATTAAGTCGAGTTGAGTTATTTGGGCGGTTCCCGATGAGGGTGAAATGAGGTGACAATGGAGCAGTGCCGGAATACAAGGGCGGGAAAAAAGAAGATCCTCAGGAAAAACCCCCGGCCAGCGTCATTGTCCGGCACGATTCCCACTTGCGAAAATGCGGCAATGACACGGCTGGGTATTGAACCAAGTTCGTCTTGGAGTGAGGCGAGCAGGTTAACCGCTCAGCCACCTCGGTGTGTGAAATTTTCGTCGTGAATGAATTCGAAGTGAAGTAAAACCTTTTGTGGTGGTGAGTTCCCTCGATACCTACACCTAGGTAAACTTACATTGTGGGGGGAGGGGGGACCTGGACGTTGGAGAGGCTAGGAAACACTTCGAAGTTCGCAAATTTTCCGATTATCCGAAATTTTCATCGCCAACTGNCCACAATTTAAGGAGTGTGTTGTAATTCTGTGTAGTTTTTGCATGTTATTTAATAAATTACAAATTAGTGAATACGTACTCTCATATTTATTCGATAATTTAATTAATGTGTGCGAAAAATTAAGTCGAGTTGAGTTATTTGGGCGGTTCCCGATGAGGGTGAAATGAGGTGACAATGGAGCAGTGCCGGAATACAAGTGCGGGAAAAAAGAAGATCCTCAGGAAAAACCCCCGGCCAGCGTCATTGTCCGGCACGATTCCCACTTGCGAAAATGCGGCAATGACACGGCTGGGTATTGAACCAAGTTCGTCTTGGAGTGAGGCGAGCAGGTTAAGCGCTCAGCCACCTCGGTGTGTGAAATTTTCGTCGTGAATGAATTCGAAGTGAAGTAAAACCTTTTGTGGTGGTGAGTTCCCTCGATACCTACACCTAGGTAAACTTACATTGTGGGGGGAGGGGGGAGCTGGACGTTGGAGAGGCTAGGAAACACTTCGAAGTTCGCAAATTTTCCGATTATCCGAAATTTTCATCGCCAACTGNCTGGACGTTGGAGAGGCTAGGAAACACTTCGAAGTTCGCAAATTTTCCGATTATCCGAAATTTTCATCGCCAACTGTTGTGGGTTGATTAAGAGACGGGTTAGCTGTTGTTTTGGAAATGCTTATTTTGTGACTGCGTACTTTTTAATTTTATTTAGTTACTACTTTTGAACTTGTGCCATTTTCCTACATTATGGCGTTGGACGCCGGTACGTGCTGTGTTTTCGAAGACAAAAAGTATGTTCTATAATTAACATTCGATTAAATAGTAAAAGTAGTTCTTAGACAATCACTGTGGTTGAAATCGTAGGCAAATGACTTAATTAATATCCGGTAGCTTTCTTACAGAAATCCGTGTTATTTTTTAAAATATTTCTTGTTGANTAGGCAAATGACTTAATTAATATCCGGTAGCTTTCTTACAGAAATCCGTGTTATTTTTTAAAATATTTCTTGTTGATACTGAAGTTGAATAAGTTGATGCGGCTGAATAAGTTGAATAAATTTAACGCAGCGTAACTGACTTTAGGAGTAAAGTTTATGTTCATCTTGTCGTGTTATCTTTTTTTTTTTTACATCTGCTGTGGTTAGTCAGAGATAATGTGACACTAACTTGAAGGGTAGCTGCCTTGTTGGGCCATTTTTTCTCTCAATTTTTTTTCAATAGATTATCGTATAAAAGTTATTAACAAATCACACTTATTGCGAAACTTTGTTGGTTGTTTCAAGTTTACTAACATTATTAACACATACGGCATGGCAGCAGCTATAAACATTAGTGTGATAAACTGTGGAAATGAAATCTTTGTGAAGAAGATTGCAGAGGGACTCGTAGTTATACGGCTGGGTAAGTTGATCTCACCTCTTTGACAGCATTGTATGCTTTGCGCAGTAAGTATTCTATTTTTCAGTGATGTGTGTAACTTAATACGAGTGATGTTTTGAAATAAATAATGTCCTAAGTATTTTACATCTCATCATTCTTGTGTATAGTAATTTTAATTTTTTGCGGAGTTTCAGATGTTTGATAAAGCATTTAACCATGGAAGTTTTGTTTTTGCAGAAAGTTTGTCATAATATTTACCGTTATTGTCTTCAGGAATTCTAAAGCATTGGCGAAACGTTTGTGGATACTGTTTTACTGGAACCCTCCCAGGATGGCCGATTACTTCAGCGTCTCAGTTTTCAATACATACCAGTGATATTATTTGTTTAATTTATTGCCATAAGCCACTGACTTCAGCAAATGTGATAAATTCACTAGTCGATGTCCATAGAATGATCGCTCAATCAGTAATAGCTGTAGTTGATGCACCGAATTAATTAGTTCAACCTTTTTTTTAAAGTGCTTTGTATTTAAAATTCTATCTTTAAGGAAGTTAAAGTTTTATGCTTAAAGTGAAGGTACTTAACGTTTAATAAGGTTTATCAAAGGCGTTCTTGTGTCAACTGGCTATGCGCGGTATACGTATCACAACAAACTTAAAATAGACGCATACACAATTGGAATTATTGGTATTTGCTTACGCAAGATTCGAACCAGAAACCTTGTGGTCCGACGTTAAGGCCGTACTGATTCAGTAGTATTATAAGAGGATTTTTTTATTGTGTACAGGTATTGTGTTCACTCATTGTTTAACGAAGTCGACCTTCGTGGCCTACATCTCTAAAGTGCCGTCAAAAAGAACGTTCTAGGTTCAAATCGCGGATAAGCTGTCGCCGTGTGTGTAGCTTTCAGATAAGTAAGTTTAGCGAATACTAGTGCGAAAGCTGTACACCCAATTGGCCTCGTAACATAATTGTGAGAAATTTGTATACACTTATATAAAGAGTTCAGTGTAATGAAGAAAATTTTCAATCACGGCGAGATNCATAATTGTGAGAAATTTGTATACACTTATATAAAGAGTTCAGTGTAATGAAGAAAATTTTCAATCACGGCGAGATCAAGTAATTTTTAGCTGTAGCATTTCAATATTTTGCCCGCCTTAATGTGTTTTTATCGACAAGTTAAAAAAAACACCTTTAATTGCCAAACGCGGTTGGGTTTCGCAGAGTTAATAACTGACCTCGTTTTGAAAGCTGTTAATATCTTAAAAGCGATCATTCGTGGAAACAGTTCTGAGCTGAATGTGAGGTGTAAGCTTGAAGCTAGAGCTAACACCCGCGGGAAGCAATAACGGCGAACGTGTTCAGTTGTCCGCCGGAAGCGTCGGCGTGTCGTGTCTAATTAAATCTGCGCGGGCGCGGGTACACGGACCCGGTAATTAATGAGCGATTGTCGGGCCGCGCGCTGGCTGCAGCGACACCTCTCCCCGGCGACAATCTCTTCAGCTGGCCGCCGCCGGAAGAGGAAGTGAGCTGCGGTGGGAGCGGGAAACGCCGACGGTGGATCGTCCTCGCCGACCGTACAGCGGATATCCATCAGCTGATTGCCCGCTGCGGACTCCGCGCTAAGACTTAGTGAACGTCCGCTTTCCCCTACTACCTTCCCCAGGCTTCGTGTTGCTGGAGATGAAACTTGCGTCACAGACCAGTAGGTACAGTGCAGATTTAAACCGAAATAATTTGTAGACTGTTCACGAGCACTTTTGAAACTGACCTTTGGAAAATATCACTGCCCATGCCTGCACACATTTTAACTGGCGTAATGACTTGCATGCGCAACGACGAAGGGAAAGTATTTCCACGTCCTAACGTCGAATTAGAAGTTTTGTGTTAACATGTATGGATACTTAAATTATTTATTTTTCTTTCTGTTGTTTTAATACATATTAATGTATGAATTAGGAACTTAAATAATATTAACTTTCGCTCGAATAAAGTAATTAGGTCGTTGGCAATGTTAATTTCACATTTGGTCGAAGAACACACAATATGCAGGCAGGTAGATCCTAAACAAGGCTTTCAAAGGTACTCAGTTTACCTAGGATAGCCTATGTACAAGTTGTACGCAGAAAGGTGTATGCTCTCTCTATCATCCCAAATTTAATTTTGGCTCTTGAATCGAGTGTTATTTTGATAGTACAAACGCGCAGACCAACAAACAAGTTAAAATAATTAGAACTGGCATAAACATAAAGTTGAAAATACTCTATTATACGTGCAAAATAAACGTAGACTTGCGTTACAAAGAGCACCTATTATTTTCTAAGACAAAGGTATGGCCTGAAGGCTGAACAAGATGAAATGCTCCCTTTAATTGTTTTAGTGAGTATGGCGAAGCTATCGCTACAACGCTACTCATGAAAGCGTGACGAATTAAACATAAATATTACGTAAGAGTTATACGTCCACATGGAACCTGGATAGCAAACATAAAAACAGCGTCGGAGCGTGCCGGATTAACTACCTGGAACTATAGTCCAATAAGGCAGTTCACGAGTGCAAGAAAAAACTGAATGTTGAGCAACGACAATGCACAACACCCTATCAGCCAGCGGCTAGAAACACCATAGTAAAAATATGTCTTGGTCAGAACTCGGCCGGGATGTTAGTAACCCGTGATCTGAACGGGCTGTTGTGCATGTTCAGGGTAGGTCTACTGCGTAGCAATAAGGCAATACTCCTATCTCAAACTTAAGCGTACGATGAGAATACAATACTGGAGACGGGGAAATAGAAATAACAGAATTGGAAGTAGCAACAAGCTCATTAATATCAAACGTCTTTTAACACCAGTCACTGTACTGTTGTGAGGATGCCTGAAGAAGCAAACCTCCAGAATACCAGATCCATTGTGGGCAGTCATTCCCTGCNAGAAGCAAACCTCCAGAATACCAGATCCATTGTGGGCAGTCATTCCCTGCGAAGCAAATCTGTACATAAAGCTGAGTAGAATGAAACTCTCTTCTGCATTTTGTTTAACAATTACTGAACATGTGTGTATTATTATTGGCGTATAATGCAAACCCAATTTCTAGANGCGAAGCAAATCTGTACATAAAGCTGAGTAGAATGAAACTCTCTTCTGCATTTTGTTTAACAATTACTGAACATGTTTGTATTATTATTGGCGTATAATGCAAACCCAATTTCTAGAAAAAATATGTTTGATTACACTGCAGTGCTTGTAAAAAAGAATAATTTGATATTACATTTATAAAAAATGATTCTTAAAATAACCATATCAATGTATACTAATAGTGAGAAAGTGCGAATGGTAAACTGTTTTCCCATACATCCATGGTAGTGTTTCTACATTTCACTCACGACACATTCAAGTGCGTAGGGAAGTCCCCAGCCTCGCATAGTAACGACTCTCAACATTCCTATATTTCCAGTCTGATATGTGGTATTATCTCCATACAATGTATATGTTAAAAACTTCCATTACAGTTTAGGAAGTTCACCAGAAAATGTTTTAGAGTTTATGGTTATCAGATTATTCTGAGGACGAAGGGTATTTTGGAATGACAGGGATAAAAAACCCTTACGCCATTTCTGACGACGTGTTTGCTATCTGGTAGTGTCAGTGCGGCGGTGTGGATACCTTGCGATACGCTGTGGCGTTGACTATCTGTACCGTCCTGAAAGACGCCTACTTGTCTGCGAGTATAGGGTAACAAAGTATTCTTGCAAGAAGGTTTTTTCCATCGCGTATTCTGGTGGGCGTAAAAAATAAATTCCTAATAAGTTTAAATATACAAACTAAGTTAATTAGTAAATTGGTAAATGAAGTAGTTTTGTCATCAAATCTTGTAGTACTTCCATTATTCTCTAATTGAACTTCCTCCTTCAATATTGCGTGCCAATCACTATATTGGCGTGACTGCATATGACCTTGTTTTACAAATATTGAATGACATTGAACACGGGCAATACAAACTCATTTTGATGATATTGTTTACGTTACGAAGATACTCCATCATTTTCCCAATAACGTAGCTTATATTCCGACAAGCAGAAGCGTGCGGTGAAGTGTTGCAATGTAAACTGGCGTTAGCTCTGTGCTGTACCCTGTTCCTTGCTTACACTTCTACCAGTAAAACGTAGCTCGGCAGCTGACGCCACAGGACGCGTGTAATGGGTCCCTTGCTTCTCGCCTGTGAGTGGTCGGAATGCATTCTTTTAACTGTTAACCAGCTATAAAAGCCCCCCCNCCCCCCCTTTTTTTAGTAGCCACCCATAAGACAGACACGCAGTTTTTTTCTTTTAATCCCCGCGCCTATGATCTTTCTGGGTAATTCAAGGGTACAAGTATTTCCTTTCAGCTATAGACGGGTACCTTATTCTTGGTAAGACCTTGGTTGTCGGTAGGTTGTGACTTCCATCTGCAGGCGACTTGTAAACGAGGCTGCAATGCTGAGCCAGTTCGTCTTCGCAGCCAGGTGTAAACAGTCAGTACTTTATCTCATATACTACAAATTGTAACCATATTGTATTTAAAACATGTACATAGTTTTCAGCTGCCCACACAGTGTTGTCTAAAAATGTATTTTAAGTTAAAGGGAACTCGACTATTTATATTGCCGTAGGTCTCTTTCACTCGGCTGCTCTACTTCTTAGCATAAATTTAGTGTAACACGGATTTGTGACAAAGTTCCCTGGTGGAACCGGCGCTTTCCTCATCAAACCTCCCTTCCTGGTGGCCGTTACCTATTAAAAGGTTATACCAGAAGCGCTGACTTTCTACTTTTACTTTAAACTCCCGCAAACTAGAATCTAGATCGGTTCTTTTGTTTCGCAAGGTGCCACGGGGAACTTTGCAATTTTTAAGTCCGCCGTGCTGGGCCGAACTGATTCTAAGTACAAAAGCTATTTTTTTTTAACATACACACCTAACGCGTACCGCGCTTGTCCTTCTTCCACGTTTAAATGAAGCATGGCGGCATACCCATTAACACATTCGCGGTTCAGTGCGTCCGAGTGTGCACTGGGCTACGATTTGGGGGACAACCGGTAAGCCAGTATTGTTGCTCGCCCACCGGGCGCAAAGAGCATGAAATCTACTCCCCACTGCAGACTTTCGGAATCGTCACATTCACGATGTCGGTAGGAATAAAGTCAAGACTGGTATCCAGACGGGCGAGAAGAGTTTCCCAGGGTTGCACAGCTGTAGCGCCAAGTTGCGAACGTGCCATGGGCTTCGTCGCGATTCTCAAACCACCGCCCACCAATCACTTCCGTCTCCTGTCCCTTGATCTTTCCTGGTCTTGTTCTTCTTTTCTTCAGATGGCACGGCCGTCGTTGGCAGGGAAAGGGAGAGTTTCCTAGGGCAGCTGCAGCTGTAGTACCAAGCAGTGCGTGCCAAGGCGTCGTCGCGATCCCAGTCTGGCCAGTCAGACCCGTCCTATCGACATCACACACACACATACACGCACACACACTACACTTACTCTTGACCACAAGGGTCACGCCATTCCTTAGGAGTTATGCTCCTGCCGTTTTCCATTATCGCATTCCGGGGCCCGTCTTCTGGGGTTGTCGTCTGGTTTCCCTGGAACAGACAGTCTCTTAGCCAGGAAAGGGTGTCTTGTCAGGGTTTGTTACGTCCGGTGGTAAGTAAGGAGCCGCCCGAGTTGGAGTACTAATATCTGACCACAGAATACCCCGTGAAGGGTTTACTGTAGTCAAAGGTACGCCTCCCGTATGTAAGGACAGCATCCTTAAAGATCAATGACGGGTAGAACTCCCCCCCCCCTCGTCAAAAAGCACTCCTTGAGCAATCTCAGGAGCGCTTCCTTGTTGGTGGGCAGGCCTACTTCCTGGTGACAAAGGCGATTTTCTGTAGCGATCAAATTGGCGATGCTACCACGTGTTTTACACTGAACCCAACGGCTGTGTTAACAGAAAGTGCAGCCTGGCATAGTTGTGCAAGTGATTCAAAATTATAAATAAACATTCTGCCAGAAAAAACTGTGTTATTTATCCTGAAAAATCCTTATCTGAAGTGCATTTGAAGTCTTCTATGTAAGACGTGATTGCTGAGGAATATTGGAAATATTGTAATCGTATATTGTGAAAATAATGCAATAAATGTTGTGTTTAATTTTGCTCATTTGGTAAATTCTTATTCAGACAAATCCGAATGTAAGTATTTTTCTTATTTCGGTGGAATAATGTTTCCTCCGGAGGTAGGCCTATGACACATGGTCGGGGGCGAGTTTGGTGATTGGAAAACTGAATTCACATTGCTAGAGGAAGTGTCCGGCGCCATATGACAAAGGGCAATTTATACCATAACAATATTATAGTTTACAATTAATTAATCACAGTTTTTTTTTAGACCGAATCAACCAGGATCCATCATGACGTGGCAGCGGTAGTCTTGAGTGCGTCTCGGACTCGGACATAACCAGTCTCAGCAGGCCCGTCCACAAGTCGCCTGCAGATTGAAATGATGTCTGGAGCTGTGTAGAAGTTTTCATTCTGATGCAAGTTCAAATCCACCAGAATCCACTAGTTTATATAAATACATATAATATTTCGAATAATAGTAGTACCGATTTATTAAACTCAACTTACAATATTATAAAATATTTGTAAACTACTTTTCTGACACAGTTAAGTTTATATAAAGGTGTATATTATATAACTGCAGTAGTGATAAAAATTAGCAAGAAACTGGAACAGGAACGACAATGTAAGAAATAACCACAATGCTAGAATCACACCAATTCATGTATAACAATTAAAGTAGTACGTATGTGCTAAAAGTATGTATTGCTTCTGTCCACCGCACGCTACCGACGACTAAAAAAGTATACGATTATGCCCGCAGGGTAGGAATCGCATCCCGCCGAATGTAGTGTGAAATCGACAGAGTTGGCAACACAGGCTCGAAGGCCAGGTCCTCCCTTGCCGTCGGTAGACGCGGGGGCCCGCGGTTGAGGCGCAAAGCCGTGCGGAGCGGCTTGTTTGAGCAGCTTTGCTGCGTCCGCTTGACTGCCGGACCTTATCGGATTACGCGCTAAGCCACTTAGTATCTTCGTTAAGGTCAGATCTTCCCCCGGCAATGAAGACCACGGTCGCGGTCGCAGCCTGTCTTTGTCGAGGCGGTCCGCCACTTAAGAGGCTTCCTTGGTTGTCATGCAGGTCTAATTGTAAGCAGTTCAGTTTGTTATAGCTTTTAAAAAACCATGGAATATTTAAATGTAAATCTTCTTTCGGGACAGAAATTAAAACCAATTTACAGATTTGGTTATTGAGGCATAAATTTGGCAATTGAAAAGTTTCGAATTCAGCAAAAATCGCTTTAAGTAGCCCTCTGTTCACAATATTAATTCTTCTGTAAAACAGTGTTTTAAACTAAAGCGAAAATCCTTTCTTTTCAGATAGCTGTATTGAAACCCTATAGTGACCGCTTAAAATTTCGAGGAAAAAGAACACAGGCGAAGCTTGTTTATGCAGTTTTCTATCGCCGTCGTAATGCTTCCGTACAGCGGGGCGTGACTTTGAGGCGTTCTGGGCTGAGTGGCTGTGGCTTTGTAGCTTGGCAAATCTTACTGTAGTATAAGACAACGTATGTATACAGACGTGCAAATTTCCCTTTATTATTTGATAACAGTCTATAGTCCATTCACGGTTACTTCACACTTCTCTGAAGGCCATGCTATACTTCTTCTTCCACGATATTCCTCCGCCTCGTGCAAACAAAGCCTAACCGATCTAGAAATTTACACCAAACGGACAACGCACCACATTCGTGCAACTTAGTTTAGTAATACTTTACATAAGAACTATTTCTTTCTTACTATTACCAACAAACCTATTTTATCACTTTTTAAATTCATATCAATAAGCAATATTGTAATTTGTAATAAAAATACGAGTAAAACATCAATTTAACCAAAAATTAGATACCTTTACATTAATACAAGTATAAAACGTTTGTGTTACATGGCATATATAGGAAATAACCAAGCAAATAATGCATGGGGTGATTTTTAAAGGCTTGATTCAGAAAGTGTGAAGAAACCGCGTATATACTATATACTTTAAGCACGTGTTAATAATGCACAGTTGTTTTCATACATAAACTAACCATGGCCTGGCCAGTGTTATTCTGGTAATCACTATTATAGTAATGTGCGGCCCCGTTCCAAGTACCCAGCTTCCAACGCCTTAATTTAATATGCAGTGTAGGCAAGCCAAGCGTAGAGCTGCATTACAATGAAACCAACAATTAAAACTAAAAATATTATGAGCCCTACTTTTTTCATCGCGAGTTTTGCTACTGTAAGTGACAAAGGAGAATATTAGTTTTTGAACACTTTCCTAACGGGTGGTCTTTAGCATAATCNCTAACCATGGCCTGGCCAGTGTTATTCTGGTAATCACTATTATAGTAATGTGCGGCCCCGTTCCAAGTACCCAGCATCCAACGCCTTAATTTAATATGCAGTGTAGGCAAGCCAAGCGTAGAGCTGCATTACAATGAAACCAACAATTAAAACTAAAAATATTATGAGCCCTACTTTTTTCATCGCAAGTTTTGCTACTGTAAGTGACAAAGGAGAATATTAGTTTTTGAACACTTTCCTAACGGGTGGTCTTTAGCATAATCGGACTACTCCTCGGTCACGCCTGTGATAACTGCCACGCCCTGCGTAACTATGCGCCAATGAATAAACACTTCGTATCGGCGTGAGCGAATTATATTTCGCACGTTTAGAAACGAAGCGACTTCGCACCGAGATAGCAATCGGTACACATATGATGCCAGATAGAATACATGCAGAACTGTGAAGTCTGTGATGTTGCCGAATAATAGCACAACATTGCTGTCCGTAATTATTAATTATTTCGTGAATTATTTTCGGGTTCCAGCCAGAAGATCGTGGACGTACTATGTAAAGGCACTACCCAATTTTAAACATTTATTTGTAATATAAAATTACTGTATTTATGTTTGAGAGCCCGGGGTGGACGTCGGAAGCTGTGTGGTTATCTTGTTAAAGCTTCTTTCAAATAACAGAGTCCATGCTATCACAAATAACCGTAAGGCTGGGAATTGCGTAAATATGATTTAAAATATTCCCTTTCTAGTGTGTATTAAACAAAGCATAGAAAAATTTGGTGCTTAAGAGCAGCTTCTTCATATCGTAGGGGGAAAGAGTACTTTCTGTTCTCTGTGGAAGCGAAAACCTGAGATTTACAAATGCTTTGAACATGTGGGAGTGTTAAGGATGAGTGGCCTGAAGCCAAGGGAAAGAGAGGGGACGATGGCTGGGGTCCCCAGCCCTCGTCGTAGGGTAGGGCTAGCTCACCGCAAACCTGGCCTTTTAAATCAGCTTTTTGTATTGCTGAAGGGTATTTTAATATTACATTTTGCAGTGCCGTGTGAATTAATTTTTTTAGTTTTGCAAATGCATAGTACTATGTGAAAAAAAAAACAGGGTGTATTATTTATACACTCAATTTGAGTATTTATAATAATAAATTCGTTGTAGCACAGAGAAACTTTTATAAACCGGCTACCGCATCGATTAAGTTACATCTTAATAGCTTTCACTTGAACTCATTTTCCAATACACATGCGTGTTTATTTATAGGTAAATGTTAAATATGTCCTTGTATTTCTACGGCTTGTGTAGTCGGAAAATTATCGGAAAATTTGATGACAACGATATGTTTCGAAAAGATTGCATACGTGTTTTCGGTACAGAACGAAAAACACCTGGAATTGTATAGCTGGCATAAATACCAACTGACAAGAGGTTGGCGCAGCTGAACGTGCCGACCTCAGATCCGAACATTACGTCAGCCTTTGGCGTCGAGAGAACAGCTTAGGTTACGTTTATGTATTTCCAGATAATGCGCTATACATATCAATGTTATTATTTTTTTTGCCTGTCATATTTAATAATTATTACAATGAAGTCTTTTATATTTAACGGTAACCCCATACGTCATTTGTATGAGAGTTCTCAGTTCCATATTCGTTAGATGAAATGTAATATCTACACACCGTTCCTACTTCACCTTTCACAAGCCGAGTAATTTTTTTTAGAAAGAAGTTTTGTGTAATATTGACGTTGTCCAGTTTAACTAATACCAAATGCGTTTGAATACCAAAAAGTTGTTTATCAAAAAACGGAATTCATGACGAAGAAAATTAATTTGAGGTTTCTCTAATATAGTCAAAAAATGGTTTTCCCAGACTAGTGGTAAAGGAAACTAGAGCAATCATTAACGGATTTTTTGTACTTAGCGATTAATTCAATTTTAGATACACATAAAAATTCTGTTCAAAGGGTAGAAGTTTTTTTTTTTTGCTACTGAATCCTTTACATTGTTCTATTTGCCTGACTTAGGAAATACTTTAGTATAATATATCTGCAGCTGGTTCTACTGCCTCATCGTGTGCCTAGCTTCAGCTGGAGACATTCGTTGGCGTTGCATCGATCTTTACTTAGGACATAAAACCATCCCGCCCTCTTCTCCACCGCAGATTGCTAGACTGCTAATTACGTGNATGGCGGCCAAATGCGCGGGGAGGGTGCGCCGCGCGGGGCGCGCTGTGAATTATCTAGCTCCGCGGCGCCGCCATCATAAAGACTGGGAACACGAGACTAACGCCTGGCCCGGATGGAGCCCAGCCAACTACGGGCGGGGTGCTCGCTGCGCGGGAAGGGTTGCACCCCCGGCTGTGTTTTTTTGTTTTATTTTCGCCATTATTTCTCCCTCGAGGTTTACGGGCCAACGGAACCAACCCCCCGTGTTTGTGCGGGCATTTTTTTTCCCCTCCCTCACGCGAATGAGAGAGGGGTGGAGAATCTCTACTCGTAAGCGTCCTTGGCGGGTGGCCAAATCCTCCCCCTGGCTGTCAAAATGTCAGGGATGGTTTTTCCGCCCGGGTTGAGTGGGGCTTAGCGATTTACCTACGCGCGGGTAAGATTTTTGACCTTGCGTACCCCTTTTCCATATTTCCCTNGTTGAGTGGGGCTTAGCGATTTACCTACGCGCGGGTAAGATTTTTGACCTTGCGTACCCCTTTTCCATATTTCCCCTCTGCATCCCCTTGTTACCTTCCTTTTGCTTTTGAGGCTTGGAATTCTGACAGAAGCTTCGCGCCGCCATTTTATAACTGACCTTCTACGTCTTCACTCCATCAGAGTTCTTGCGTTAACTTTTAAAAGTTCTGTCGCAAGAGCTAACTCTTTCGAATATGATTCGCATGTGGATTAACGTCCTAGCTAAATTTATTTTTGTATCTTCAGTTCGCTCTTTTCTAAATTTTCTTTCAGCGATGTTCGCAGTTTCCTTCTCCCCATCTCTTCGTGGTAGGCGCGCGCATACCGCGGTCTGCGATCTCTTCCTCTTCGTCGGTCCTTCGCCGCCCTCAGACCTTACNTTGGCGGGTGGCCAAATCCTCCCCCTGGCTGTCAAAATGTCAGGGATGGTTTTTCCGCCCGGGTTGAGTGGGGCTTAGCGATTTACCTACGCGCGGGTAAGATTTTTGACCTTGCGTACCCCTTTTCCATATTTCCCTTCTGCATCCCCTTGTTACCTTCCTTTTGCTTTTGAGGCTTGGAATTCTGACAAAAGCTTCGCGCCGCCATTTTATAACTGACCTTCTACGTCTTCACTCCATCAGAGTTCTTGCGTTAACTTTTAAAAGTTCTGTTGCAAGAGCTAACTCTTTCGAATATGATTCGCATGTGGATTAACGTCCTAGCTAAATTTATTTTTGTATCTTCAGTTCGCTCTTTTCTAAATTTTCTTTCAGCGATGTTCGCAGTTTCCTTCTTCCCATCTCTTCGTGGTAGGCGCGCGCATACCGCGGTCTGCGATCTCTTCCTCTTCGTCGGTCCTTCGCCGCCCTCAGACCTTGCTTCTTTCACATGGGTCAGGCAAAAGGGGGTAGCCTCCACAAAAAGGCCCCCCGATGTTTAATTAAATTAGGCTGCGAGGGGAAGGCTAGGCTGATATCTACCCCATATCTTCCTCGCCCCCTCCCCCAATCCTTTCTTCCTTGTTAACGGGTGAACTCCCTTGCCCCCTGGTGCGTTGGACAAAGTTTTTGGGGCCCTGTCTCTCCGGACGCGGCCGCGCGAGTAACTTTTTTTTTTTCGCCCACTAAATTATTCACTGCTGGAGTAATATGTGCGCATGTTTTAGGGGAAACTGTCGAGTTCACACACAAAAAAAAAGTAATTATCGTTATACGAACTGTCACGTAATATTCTCATCGGCGAGTTTGGGCGTATGGTCGTCGGAGGTTGGGCCTGTGATGATTCGCGAATAAACACGACATGACTCGGGAACTGGAAACTGATTAAGTGTGCTAAGTGGTTCGGAGTCTGCTGTAACCGCTAGTTACCTTAGGTTCATTTTTTTATACAAAAAATTTGTTTTTGCGCGGTGATGTTGTCTTAACTAAAATAGTGTATCATTTCAAGGAATGCAGTGTTTCGTATAAAGTTTATTTGGTAGGTGTTTAATAATCCCATATTTTCCGTCGTGCCAGTATATTAAATTAATCTTTGCAATACTAATAGTAAGTTATAAAAAGATGTTTTAAATGTATTCTAAACAAATTTAATTAGTATATTTAAAGTGTATATTTTCCTAAGAGTATAGCCAATCTGGCGGTGATTGTTTGGCAAATGTCATTTTGTAATTTTGGTCACATGAGAAATGCCAAAAATTAATAACAAAATCCCATCGTGTTATGGTTTGTCGTTTAAATGCTCTACTGTGAACAGAGTGAGTCTCGGACAAAATCAGAAATCTGGTACGCCTAATAGGTAGACCACCATGTATCACATCAGTGTGGCGGGTTGCAGACGCCTTGGGTGGTAAACGCAGTAAGGCATGAACGAAATAACCCGGCGTCCTCCACTGTGTGGTCGCTTCTTCGTGTCCAGCCAACTACTGCCCTTTCAGTGGCGTAGTTACGGGAGGGGATGCGGGTGACATGTTCCCCCCATAAGTTTAAAATTTGTCGTGTATTTAATAAAAAACAAACGTTGATTCTCTTTTTAAGCTGACTGTATCTGCGTGCAGTTGGCCGCTACAAAAACAAAGTACATTTTAGACAATAAAAAGCTATAGTACATTACCATTTTTTTTTTTTTTGCTAATGTATAACGTAGCGAGAACTTGAGGTAAAGTAATGAGTTTCTAAATGCGGAACATGTGTACAAAAGAATATGTTTAACTGATACCTCAACTCGTCGTATTATTCATAATGAAATCGTATTTACGATACTGACTGCTGGCAATGCTGGTTTAGTAACATTGTGAGGCCGGTATTACGATTACTTCAAGTGACAATAAGGAAGGTTCACGTTTGGTGTTAACGTTCGTGTCATTTAATGTTAAATTATACTTTTTTCAAAATCAAAACCTTGCTTTATACACATTGCTGCACTATAGGTACTTATTTTGTTTGCCACTCACTCTTCCTTTCATAAACGAAATAATTCTCATTTGTGTTTTGCTACCCTTCATTGCTATGAGCAGATTTTTTTTCCTTCCCAAATCTGACGAATCGCGCACGAGTCGGGAGGTTTTTAAATATATTTGGTTTTCTTTATACCTGTTTTCGTTTTAAAATACAATATCTCCTCATCGCCAAAAGGTGGCATGTTTTATTTGCCAAATTTTAATAATTCACATATCATAACAGTCCATGACAGGTGTTCGGTCTGCCTCTAAATACCATTTAAGTGAGCGAGTAGTGCATTAGAATTAAATTAACGTGAACTTACCGTGCGCGTGTATATATTACACGGAATTATTGTAATATCGATATTTCGGGTCTTTTTAACCCGACTTCGCCGTTTATTAGCGTCTTATTTGTTTGCTATGGTCACGAGTGTGTCACTTCAGTGACGATATCGCCCACCCTCCACCACCTCCAAATGGTGTTTCGTATAGTTTCGGAACGACCTGTGTGTTTGGCCGGTTGGCCGTGTACTCCGATAACCTTGTTCTGTGTGTCCGGGTTCTCTCCCCCCCGGGCCATTCGTGTCTGCGTAGTAGTGTGTTGATTAATGATCCTCTCCCCGCTATCGAACAAGGTTTTTTTTTAGTCTCGTATCGTGAGAATACGCATTTATCAATGTGCCCCAGCTGTTTCAACATATTTTGGTGAGGAGAAAAAGGGGGGGGGGGTTAACTTAATATGCCTCCATTTTCGAAATGTTTCAGACTTTTGTAAGCGAAATTCATTTTAGCTAGTTGTTTGCTTCAAAATGTTTGGGGATTTTTAATATTAAGTTTTAATCACTACTGCCATGCTCTTTACCCGGTTCGGTATTTATTTTATTAGGTTAACCAACTATATTTTTGTACAAGGTTTATTAAAAAATATACTTTAGATGGTACATTAGTGATTCCGTCAATTACAAACCAATAGACGGCATTAGTGGTATATTAACGAATGTTAGGTGAAAACTTTTACCAAATTTGTGTACAAGTATTTTGCCAGAGTTGCATTTCTCTAGCGCTGTTCCTTACGTCGTAAATTTGCACATTTTTCTGAGATTCAAGACATTTTGCTGAGGTACTGTGTAGGAGCAAACTTGTTAATATAAGTACGTGTAATAGCTTAAATAAAATTTTTCTTGTTAAGCTAATTGCATTTTTTCCCCGCGGCCTTTTAAGTGGGATGTTTTATTGCAATATTCCTTTATCAGAGATTTTAAAAATGTGACAATTCGCAGAAGAGCTACGAAAGAAGAATTACTGGTAATTTGTGCACTCTTTTTGTTTTTACGTAATCCGTATTTTGATGGTCAGTTTCTATGAGTGTGCATGTACAGAAGGCGTGCGCACATGCGCCACACACACACACACATACAAAAAAGTTCAATGCGTATTATTTGTTCACGCGCATACCTGTCTGGGATACTGAAATAATTTTTTTATTTTCTTTTTCTTGTTCATCTTTATTTAAATGTTGGCGGTAACATTTTGCCAAGAGGGTTTGTGCCTGAAGATGCAAGTGAAAGGTGAGAGACGCATGTGACAGTAAACGTATTGATGTACTTACAAGTATAACTGTCAGATAATGATTGCTTCGCGCGGCGTATAATATCTCCGAGATTCATTCTAAGGTGTTAGTTTGCAACGACTTAACGCCGCCTTGCTCAATAACCAAATGCGAAACTTATCGAAAGGAAGAAGAGCTAGGTCATACAACTTGGCGTTTCGGTATGTTATTTACAAGATAGTGGCAGTTCTTGAATATTTGTGTGAACCACTTACATCCTTCATATTTATTCACTGGATTTCAGTAATTTGGTCAATTTTGGTTATTCTGCACTTTTTCGTAACATCTGTGGCGCTATTCTAAAGCAGACAACATTTGAATTTATTTTGCGAATAGCGGATTATGTAGAGTTCCACTGTGATGTACTGAACATCGTAAAAAATATTAGTAGCAGCATATAACCACGATCTATTTTGTTGTAAGTTTCTGTTGTGAGTGGAATTCAAGTTTTCGAGCAGTACCCATCCTTGTTGCTGGGAGTGTGGGATTCACGTTTGATGGTCAAGTGGCATTTATTTCCACACACTGCTAAATGTTTATGCCTGCGCGCCATTTTTTTGCCCGCTTGTCCGTCTTTTTTGCAGTGTGCGTTCACAGAAAATATTAGTCGCCATTCGTTTCCCTCGAAATACCAGAAATATCTGCAGATATCCGCTCCACCAAGCGACCGTTTTTTCCCCTCCTCTCCTCCTCCTCACGCACGGCGTCAGGGAGAATGTGTTCGCAGTGTAAAATATTGGTTTTCTATAACGCATGTTTATAGCTGAGTATCCCGCTCACTTTTTTTTTGTGTGTGTGATTTATTCGTCATCGTGTTTCGCGTCCATAAACGTCTGTGTGTATGTGAACTTCGTTCCTTTTTTTTTTAATTCTGTATAGCTTTAAAGGTTTTTTAATGTGCGCCGTTATGCACGTGCTTGTTACTCTTCAAACAAATCCAATCATGTTACGTTTACTAACCGCTAAGCTTCACGTGTAATCTAGTATTGTTTCGTGTGCTAACCTTGATCTCCTGAGATTTGCCATGTAATAAGGAATGTATCCAAAACTATATTTCACAAGCGTGTTAAGAGGAAATTTCATTTTACGGGACGGTAATTTTGAACTACAAAGTTCCTTCATCTGCCTTAATTAAAATAATTGAATTTTCCAAATGTTTTGAATCGAGAATGTGCAGTGTTAAATATTTGCACGTATATTTTTCAAAAAATTGTGTAATGCTTGTAACTCATGAATATTCTGCATATCATCGTTTTGTAATGATTACTGTTTTAATATCCTGCCGTTTGATACCAGCCACTGACACGTGTGCATGGGTTGTTGCCGGTTTAAAAATAACTCAAGTGAACATGTTGGGCTGAGGATACATTATTTATAGTCATGAAAGGGAGAAGGGATGACGGTGGTAACATGAAGTGAATTAATAGTTATCGAATAGCTGGTATCCTCCGTGGGAAGCACAGTTTTTCTCTTGTGAATTTTAGAATGTCGCTGCACCTATACGTTGAAGGACTCCGCCGAAATTGCGTCAACTCGTCAACTCTCCGTCGTGTAATGCAGTTCCTTACAAAATGAATACTATAATGCATTTCTAATGTTTAAACGTAATTAACTTAGGTCTTAACGTAATAAAGCTCGTGTAACGTCGTGTAATAAGGATGGGGGACAAATTGTGGAAACGACTGTCATCTGGCCGACCGACTGACCGTGCTTGCCCAGCACGCAAAACGCACGGCTAACCAAATCTTGAAAAAGCCCCTACCATATTCACGACGACAATCCTCGCTTTATCTCTGTCGCTTCACGCTGTGTTTGATGCCAGCTTTGCTTGCTGTATCGCTATTCACGAACGTCCCTAACTTGGCAGTGCCGTAACCGGCAAAGCTAGTAAAGTAGCTCACCTTGAGCTCTCACGCGAGTACAAGCGCAGGTTTATGCGAGGGAATTCCTGTCACTTGTAGTACGAAAGAGCGCTGCTCTCAAGCGCGGAGTGTTGGTTGTTCGTGTGAAGTAAAGACAAGTCAGCAATTGCGCAAACTGTGGAAACTAAATAACATGTATTTAATTTGTGAGATTACCTCTTATTTAATTGTATTATGCCTCAATACAAAATTATTTATAAATAAATTAATGTGGTTTTTTTTTGTAAGCAGCATTTGGAATATTTTTGTGGTCGCTCCAGAAACTTTTGATAAGTAGAAAAGGATCTAATTTCTTTATGAAATTGTTATATTGAGGACCACTTCTGTGGAGATTCAAAGGCATCACCTTGAGACTACGAGGTGCTGGTTCGAATCCCGAGAAAGTCACGGATGTGTATAGTTTTTAAGAATTAAGTTTATATTAATTCAGTTTGTAGGCCGCATTTCGATTTGAGGGAGTTTTGCAGTGAGGTTATGCTCCCGTTGACTTTCAAACACTTTTTTTATGCTCATCTGAAAATGGGGTTGACTTCCGTTTTGCACGTTCTCTCGCATGAATTTGAGACAAAGAGGCGTCTTTGTAAGTTTTACTCAATAATCGAAATTATTTTCATTGACGCTAATTTTCGTTTCCTTTCTATCCTTCGAAATAAAGCTATTGTAGTTCAAAAGTTATATTCGTAGAAATGTTCCTCGGAATATTTTCGATACGCAGCTTTTCTTTGTGCTAAATTATTTACCTTAAGAATTAACTAATGTAATAAAATTAATTTTTAACTTAGTTTAATTTTTTTTTTGTTCTTTTAGTACTAACTTAAGTTAAATAGTAAAATGAGATTTGCTATGAGTTCAAAAGTAACACCTTTGAAACCTGCGAAATTCCACTTGGTAAATAGAATTCCTACTAATTTTGAAATCAGTATCAATGTAAATATGCTACTTCGGTTTGTAACCGGAAACGAAACTTGTTCGCTTAATTAATTAACTGTTTCATTGATTTGATAAAAGTATGTCTGGGATCAAAGTAATTTTGTCGCATAACATAGGAAAATGCAGTATGACAATATAAAGCTTAACCAGCTGTAAATTTTTATATTTTCAAAATTCTGGATACAAATTACAATACGGTATTGTACAGAACAATAGATAATAACACATAATACATTACAATAAATAATATAAAATAGCACAGTTTATATGTCCGAGGAAGTGGGCGGATCGGAACTTCCTAAACGACGTCTTTTTTTTTCTGGGTTGCTGTTTATGCCAGAAATAATCTTGCTTTGCTGTATTCGTGTTTATTTTGTTCCATTTGTGTTTTTTACACTTATATCGGTACTTGTATTTTTTTCTGTGGTATAACATTTTACCACCGTATTGTTATTTTATTGTTATTCAATTTATAAAATCTTTTGACTACGCTTTGTTATCAACTAGCCTACTCATATCGAGATTATTCCCGTGATATCTGTTTGCAAGTATAGGTTTTGTTCACTACATTTTTCTATCGGTGTCATCGGTGTTTGACTGCTAACATTTCGTTCTCATGTAGTATAAAGTTTTTCGTATTTTGGTTCTATTTTCTTGTCACTGTAGGCAAGAAGTCTGATTAAATCCCGAATTCAAGAATCTCTAATGTCCACAGTTCGCTGCACTTACGTGTCTGGTAAGTTGCATATGCGGTAGGTAGTTGGGTTGTGTTTTGAAAGCAGTGGATTTGCGAGACGTGGTAGCTCTCTACCCCTACTGCAGTACGCAATTGTTTGAATTTTAAAAAAAAATGCGTCACTTTATAACCGCATTGTGCACGAATAAGTTTCTAATAAGTAATTTTCTACTTACGCACAGAACAAATTTAGTTTTTTATTGCAATGAAACCGGCGTGCATCTATATTTGTTCAAAGAGAAACTGTCCTCTGTCCTGTCTTTGTTAAAATTATCACAGAAATATGACTGGAAAATGGGAAGACCATTTTTGTAAACATTGCAAGGTTTCCCCCTCAAATTTGGCGCAACTGAGCCAATAAGCTGTCATAATTTTCTCTTTGTGTGAATATAATATTATTTACTTTGTCCTACATCTTAACTTGTTTTGTGGTGTTTGTTCTACGAATGAGTAACGATGTGATAACCAGGATATTCCGACCATAAAATTTAAAGCTAACATAACGGAAGGCAAATTTAATCTCCTTTTAACCCCCCTCGTCGTCCCTCCCCCCTTTTTTCTCCTCTTACACTACACTATGAAACATAAATTTAACTTTTTTTTCTATGGCTTGAAATAATCCATTAAAAGCAGTGGTTTAGAACTTCAATGTAAAGCAAAACTAAAGCACCTGGCAACACGCGTGTAAAGTTTACGGTATGTATGCTAACGAAATTACTTACTGATACTTCTGCAGTTATGTTGGCAGCGAATTATAAGTTGTTTTGTATCTTAATGTTGGAATTAGAGTTTATTTCATTAGTCACTGCAGCCGAGAGTACATGAGTACCGTAAATACCAGAACTGGCTAAAAACTACTTCAAAAACCTACGAAATTATCACGAATATACTATTTAAGTTATACATGAAGGAAGACACTTTTTTTTTGTAAAACTGTACTATAATTTGCTACTGTATGCTACCTTAAAAATAAATAAATAAAAGTATTTTTCCGATTAAAATCTTTTTATTTCTTTTTATATGCTACAAAAAGCACAGTGTGTAAGAAACTTCACCAAGCTTGGCAATCAGAATAATAACTGCTTTTATAAAATAAAAGTGTGTTTTCTAATTTCTATGAATTTATTTAATAACTATGTATTAATTATTGTAATCGTCTTTAAGTACTTATTTGTTTATAAATCAGTTAATTACGGTAGTTGAAATGTTTTCTTGAAAAAAATTAATTATTTTGATAGTCCTGAATGAGAGTATTTTGTCCAAAACGTTATTGTTAAAGTATCCTAAAAGAAACACAAATCAGCTGTGATGTAAAAAGTATTATTTTAATTAAGCGATTGAAATTTTAAAGACGTTAATTGTAGGTAAATACTATATTTTGTTATTTATAAACCATATATCGTGTTCTATCATATGTCATTTAAATCGTAATTTTCTGACTATTTTAGTAGTTAATACATATGTAGTAGTTTTTTTTTAAATAAGTTCTACATTTACTGTGATGTAATGTGGTTGTAAGGAAATCGACTCTATTTCCACCTTAACGTCAACGCTACATTAAAGGTTTAATGTTTAAACTGATTCCCACGGTAAATAGCGTCTGGTTTAATAGATACATTTCATAATTGTCACAATGTTAGCGTATATATCTTTCAAACGATTATTCTGTATCTTGGGGGATACGTAGCTAGTCCGTGATAGTGTACAGTTATGTTTGTTGCGGATACCCGCGTAGAGTTCTGAAAGAAAAAGAGAGTAGGTATGTCAAACGTGTGCCATATAATATTACGCACAGCGCACGATGGTTACTTATGAAGATTGGAAACAATATCGTACTTCCATCTGTCTGGGTTTTGACATATTTTCATGCGTAGTCATCACATATCTTGTGTGGAATTTGAACGTTCTGAAACGATTATTTTAGCACGAAGATGTGTCGGTACAGTATTTTTGTGTTAAGATAACCCAACATAATGTGAATAGGAAAGAATATTTTTATTCTCAGAAGTCAGATGTGTTCATTTATGATAAAAACAGAAATTTGTTGGTGGCAATAATCCGTCAACCAAGAAAGTACATCATGATACAAATCAGCCATCGTAACATATGGTGATATATTCTCTAAGCACGAGACTATCTAATATAGTCTAGCTGTGATGAAATTTTGGCGAAGGTAGTATACTAGGAGCCAAGAGATCCTTCCGGAGGATGCGTGCCAGATCCGCGATGGATAATTAATTATCGGAACCTCACTGCAGATTGCTGCGTTCGATAACCGGACTTCTATTCTCGTACCCGTGCTGGTGGCACGATATTTAATCAGCATGACGATCAAAGTATATGTCTGATGCTCTGAAAGAAGTTCAGTATGTTCTACATTAATTTTTACATACTCGTTTAGTTTTAAAACGCGTTATCACTGTTTATTTATCAGTACATATTTCATATCGCGTGCTGCAGGTCGCCTGTTCAAAACTTGATCTTCCTGAGAACTGCTGTAAAATTGGATGCAACTTTTTTTCACCATTAAGTTCCACAAAATCCAAAATAATACGATGTTTTGTTTTTTATTTAATACATCTATCTGTTGCTCTCTAAGAAAGTATTTCTTAATTTACCAGTGACAAATTGCGAATGGTAAAATATTTTCCCATAACCCATGGTATCGTTACTACAGTTGCCCAGGAAAGAGTCAAATGCGTAGGGCTGTCAGGCACCGACTTATCCCCATTCCGTCTTCTGCAACGCATCGAGTATTTATTTGGTGGCGAGCAGTTTTTGCTGATGTTGTGGCGAAGAATGCATCTGGTGACGTTGATGGAGGGTGCAATAAAAGTAGTGGAGTTCTGCAGAACAGTGCGGTATTACTCTTGCTGGTTCATGGTGATTGGACAGTTTTTGCTGATGTTGTGGCGAAGAATGCATCTGGTGACGTTGATGGAGGGTGCAATAAAAGTAGTGGAGTTCTGCAGAACAGTGCGGTATTACTCTTGCTGGTTCATGGTGATTGGACAGTTTTCTGTGTGTCTACATTTTTTTCAGCTACTTATACATACAAAAAAAATCCACTGCTGCTTTTACACTTGAAATAATGGCAATTTTCTCCTAGATAGTAAATTTTTTTCTTTCATAACTTTTTTAATTTAATATTTACTTTCATTCAAGAACATATTTAATTTTATTAATAAACTATTATTTTATTTATTAGCGTTTATAATTCGCGTAGTTATTACGTGTTCATATTTTATCAATTAATATAATTTACGGTATTAAATACCAGTATATAATAAATCAGAAACTCGTATCAATTTCCACCGTGTGTTGTGGGGTCTTTTTCTTGGCAGAAAGACGCGAGGCCAAATGTACGTCCTAAGAAGTTTGCTGTTTAGTTTGGTGGTAGCTGAAATCGGTTTCATTTTGTTTTTAATCATCATTTTGTTTTTAATCATTATTGTTATTGTGCCATAATATCATGCGTAGGATTTCATGGGATCACCTAGTCGCCGCACGAATATCGATTGTAAGTTCGGTCGCAGTGTAAGTTTAGACAGTTGGTAGATGTATGCACCATAGGCTGGAAAGTACACACGGCAGGGTTTTTGAAATGGCGGCCGCAGTCTGCCTGTGACTGTAAATCGTCGTCGTTGCCCGATAAATAGGTCGCACCCCCCGTATGTGCGGTCTAAATGTGTGTTGATATGGTTTATTCACCGTTTCTTCACACTTTTTCAATAAAACCTTTGTAAAGACACCCATGTACAGTACGGCGTGTTTGGTTGCTTCCTAAATGTCTTATATCACAAGCGTTTAATACTTGTGTTATCACAAAGTACTTTGTGTTTGGTTAAACCGAAACATATTATCTAAAAATTACAATATTTGTTTTAAATTTATGTGAATAAAGAGAGAGAGAAAAAATAGGTGTGTTGGTAAGGCCTAGTAAGAAATAGTTATCATGCAAAATATGATGTCGCTGAATGCGCACGAATGCGGTGCGTTGGCCCTGTGGTGTAATTTTCTAAGCTTTGTGTGCACGAAGGGGAGGAATATTCTTGAAGTAGAACTTCAGCAAGTCTTCAGAAAAGTCGGAATCAATCTTGAATGTACCACAGCAGAGGTGGGCCTAGGACTAGGAGGTGGGGAGGTCTCCGCTGAGGCACGTCAGCAAAAAGGCTGCGTCCGTGATGCGAGGTGTGCTCGCCAGTCTGCGGACATATGTGCGTGTCTCCGTGCCGTGTTCTGCTTCTCGTGTCTTGTCCGGTCACGGCAGTTGAGCCGCTTCGACCGGCGTGAGGCCGCAGTCACGCTGTTTTCTTTCGATGCCTATCGCTCGCACCTCGGGTTTCAGTAATGGGCTCTATCATAATAATTCATCATATATTTTATTAACAAGCCCTTTTTAAACAACAGAGGTTATTGCTTTACCTAACTACGGTCTGAAAACAACTTGGTAGTCTACTTGTGGTTCTTACATTTTGTAGTAAGAAATTCGTTTGTTTCGCCGTAGAATCGTGTGTCTTCTGCAATAACAAGGAGGATCAAAGCTCGATGTGGCAAGTACGGTGACCTTATCCTTAATGTAGCAAACTCTCAACTTCATAATGTGGCTACTGTTCTCCGAAGCAGACTCTTCGGCGGATTGTGGAACAGCGCATATCAAGGAAATATTGGCGATCTTTCTGTATCCAGTTTATGCAAACAGTGACTACGTAAACAGTTTGTAGTAATTATATATTTGTTAATATGTGTATTGAAATATGGCTGTTTTTCCAGGCGCAATATAAATAAATAATTAAACTGTATATTTTGTTTGTTAACATTATTTGTATGGATTTATTTTTTATCCTAACAAAAAAAGTACTAACCCGATTCAAATGAATTTTGTGACCGGTAATAAAATTTAACTGATTTGTTTGAAAACATAATTTTTCTGCATCACACTAATAAGTTTTCAACGTGCACATGTCACCGAAACTCGCAGCTCGTCTTAGTTCAAGACTTGAATACATATTCTCTGTAACGCAGACCAGCATGCTTTGCAGTTCTCTTTATGAAAGCTGCCGAGCCTTGCTCTTTCCGTAGTTTTTTTTTTTTACATTTGTTTCTCGAGCGCCTTGAAACAGTCGCTCCGCAACCCGCGACACAGAACTAGTGTGCGTGTTTTCTGATACGCGGGGTTGTGTTTCTCGGAATGAAATTGGTGGAAGTTGATCGTGCATCGAATTCACATTCGCCTTTGTGATTGCATAAAATTATCATACGTCACGAGATGTCGCACAATTATGTATTTTGCGTCATGTTTTCCCTTTGCGTATCTCTCTGAATAAATGTATGCAATTTCAAAATTCTTAGTGACACTGCAAGTAATCTTGATAGTCGTTGTTTGATGACAACCTCATATATTCATTAAAGTATTAAGTTAGTACGATATTGCACTATCCTAAAGTAAAACTTACTTCTTTCCCTAAGGGTCTGCTGCTGAGCGTGGTAAACCTTGTATCGCATACACTTTAACAGAAATAACTTACATTCTCGTTTTGTGAAACGTCTTTAAATAAACGCATCTTATATGTATAATCGTTTTCTCTCTTCTCGCGACTGTAGTTCACAGCGTCCCAAACTGTGGGTCTTTGAACTTTTAGTGATTTTCTTTATTTTTCTAGCACTTGCATTTCGCCTGGCGTACGTTTTGAGTCCAATTTGACGTGTCCGTTTGAGAGAAAGCGAGACAGGCACGTAAAGAATACGGTGTATTTATTAATTTTTAGTGGATCTCTTCACTGTACAGAGGTGCATCTCAGTTTGGGAAAATTTCTCACCGAACGATCTTAATCATTCTTAACGGTTTTGCTTATACTTACCATTCCCGCTACAATTATCCTTATAAATTGTAAGTGAGATAGGCGAAGCTCGTCTGTAGTAATTTCTTAAATTCTGTTTTTTTTTTTTCCCGCAACTGCGATGCCCTTGCCAAATACGATCTGCGAGCTGTAGAGTGAGAAAAGCAAGTTGGGAAAAATACTAATGGGCAAACTTTCTTCCCCATAAATTCGTCAAACGCAGACATTTCTAAAGTCGCTAAGAACAGTTGGGTTGGATAAAATCGTAGGTATGAAGTACAGATTTTTGGTCCAGCAGTTGGGGTACGGGTGTTTCTGACAGTCCTAAAATAAAGTTTTTTTTTTTTTTGTGAATTCGTAACCAAGAGAGTTGGGGTTGTTACTTCGCTTCTTCAAAAACAGTAGAAAATACAGCGATAACAACGTAGTGTTTACCCAAATGTAGATTAAACTTAAAAGAAATAAATCCCTTGCCACTTCATACCGTTTGACAGGTCACTTTTGGTAACGTGAGAACAGGATTATAAATATGGCTGCAGAACTAATCAGATATTCATTGTAAATTGAGAGGATGACTACATCTTGGACAAAACGTAGAATTGCATGTGTTTACTTATTGCTAAGGCAGTGGGGTAGAAGGAAAATGAGAATTCTAATGGTGAATAATGAAGAACTGCACCATAAAGATCCCCGCTTGTTAGGACTGAAATAGTGCCTACGTGAGTCGTCATTGTTACGTAAAGACAAAGAAGCATTCGAAAGTGGTTCTACGCCACTCAAATCCGTAAATAAAATATAAATGCAGACTAAATGTGAGTAGACGCGGAGTGGCAGAGTCTCCTGGTTCGACGTCCTGTGAAGTACGCAAGCTACTATCATCCTGGTATAGGCTATTCACGGTAAAGTGAGCACTTTTGAAAGCCCTTTCATTTGGAATAATATTCAATAAATATATTTTATTGTAGCCCCAGGTGTTAACTTCCAAGTGCGGTAGAATATACACACTGTGTTTATTACTTACATGGCAATATTTATTTATTATAAAAGGTGTTAGACGATAAAAATGACGGAAAGAAAAAAGTAACTAGGGCCTCAAAAGTGCTCACTTTACCGTGAACAACCTATAGTTACAGCGCTTGTGATGTAAAAATAAGTATAATGTGTTCTGTTATGATAATAAAATGTGCTAGTTTTTATGCACGTCCTTGTAACAGCTACAAGATTTTGAATCGATCAACCCACTGGAATGTATATAGCATGTCTGAAACACTCACCTGTGTAGAAGTAATTTTTGATACTGATTTGAACATCACGTACATCAGTGCCCCTGAGCACAAGATCATGAACTATTGTGTACTTGTTTCTGAATTGTACACTTGCTCTTTCGAGTCGTATTACCCATACAAGAAACATATATTCCAATTTTCTTAACTTAATATAGCGCATATTACAGCGGAAAGGCGTGTACGAAATTTTTGAGCGGCCGCTTTCTCGAATAACATCGTTCAAAAACAACATTAATCACTATAATTATAAATAAAATAGGTATTACAGAAGTTCACGTAATTTGAATAACCAGCAAAGTAGACATACTTTCTGGCTTCCTTTTAATTTTTTTTATGCCGGTAATAAGGGCAGAATTAAAATTACCATAAAAGAATCTGAAAATAATTTATAAGTGTACACGCATTCTCTCACTGTTAAGTAATTGGAATTTATTTTGGAAATATCGTAAAGAGCTATTTTTCTTAAAATTGTGCGCATAGTAAAATATTTTTTGTAGGCAGCTAGCAAAACTTGGGCTACCGATTTCCAAAAGGGAAAAACATATTTGGACATGTTTCAGCAAAGGGAGGAATTTATTAACTCGTCCTCTGGCCATGTTTGATGCAAGACTTTAGTGAAGAGCTATTTGCTTAAGTGGTTGCTGTCCTGTTCCACACGAACGTTGCCTGATAGAATGGTACCCAATGGGTAGAAAGGGGACACGGCACAAAGTTTACTGAAGGGCCAGTTAACCAACTGTGCGAGATTACTTTGGTTTATGACCTGATCAAAATCCACTTCATTATTCAGCTGCAGCTATCGAAAATTTTAATTTTTTACTCTATTACTGAAATTATTGTATATTGTGAAATTTTTAATTTTTGCTAGTTATATTGTGTATTTGACTTAACATTTTCATTCACTGATAAATCGGTATTTTTAGGCCTTGCAATAAAAATATATTTGTTCGGGACTGTACGGATATCCTTACGACGTTTTATCATACATTGGAACCAATAAAAATCTGTCCGTACTGTATAACTGGCAGCAGCTGTTTATAAGGCTACCGAAAATTGTTTCAACAGCGAATGGTGTTTCCCACACGTAGGGAACCTTTCTCATTGGACGGTATGTTCTACTGTGTACAGTACAGACCATTCAAGTCACTTCATATGCAAAGTCCCGAATACAGGACACCGTGACTCAAAGGGTTAAAGAATCCAAAGATCTCGAGCAGAGCTCCCGCGAATCCAACCCGCAATATTATGCTTTCTGGAGTCCGTCTGTATTTTAAGGATGTCATTAGCTTGACAAGCATTTAAAGTAGACTGGAAGAAAAAAAAATCTCCCGAGCGATATCGAGTCTCGGGGGTTAATTTTCCAGTCGGCCTCCCTCGCCGCCGAGGCAAAGGTCACGGCACTGTGTAATTCTATCGCGTATCGCTTGTGCAGCGGCGTCGGTTTTGTCTAACGCGGTGGAGGACGCCACTCCGGCGCCTCGAGTGGATTGCCCTCGCTGCCTACCCCCACCCCGCACTTGCCGCCTTCCTCAGTTCGTAGGTCAAAGGTCACGTATCCGATCTCTGTTCTTCGCACTCTTTCTTGGCGAGCGAAGACCAGCGGCTCAAATCTCCAGGGCCTTGCATGCGCGCATTCTATTTGTGTGTCAGGGAACCACCTGTTCGGCGAAATAAGATAAATATAAGAAAAGAAAATTGGCAAACGTACTTAACTAAGATCTTAAAAGAAAAGTGTGGTGTATGAAGGAGAACCTCGAAAACTCGTATTGAAAATCTTTATTATTATTATGTGATTGTACAAAATATTTTATATATGACCAACAGGGTCATCACAAACACTTGTATAATTAAAAAAAACTCTTAACAAACTATCTAAAAAAACAATAAAACAGTTCAAACACATAATAACAAAAAGTTACATATGTTGGAAAATGTTTAAATAACTTTGCCTTTTCTCGTTTCCTACGTGACCCCTCCCCCGTGGCTTTATAAAACGGAGAATAATACCCCCTTAATGTTTGTTCCTGGTGTCTGCCTCTCTCTGCCTTCATAAACCCCGTAAAAGTCAATTTATAGAACATTTCTGGGTTCTCGAAGCACTCGATTCTTCTATCTCTTCTCATTGGCCTGTTCAAAACGCCGCCTCGCCATGTGGCCGAAAAGTCGGAGCGGGCATAGTAGAGGTATGGAAAGGGGCGATCGCTACGCCACGCGCCCTCCGCTCATAATCAGTTCTTGACCGACCAGCTGGACGCGACACCCGTTGCTCCGATGAGGGCCCCATTTCTCCGGCGTCACCATGCATGGTAATTTCGGTATACATTCATGACGGTTGATTAACTTTAGACGGGGAAATGGATACAGTCCGTCACGAAGCATTTTAAAATATATTAGTTCAAATTTTAATTAAGGTATGTATTTAATTCTTGTTAGTTGTAAGTATATTCTATAGCGTCTAAGTAGCAATTATTGTAACACGGTGATAATTAATTCGAGTTTTTAATTTATTAGATGTTGGTATTTGATAACGCAGCTTATTTATTCATTGATACTCGAATCAATTACTTTAATAAATAAAATATTAGTATATAAATTAAATAAGTACTTGAATTAAAGTAATTTTTAATTTACTAATTTTAATATATTAATAAATAAAGAAACATTTAATATCTAGGAAAAAAAATTACTTTATTTCAAGTGGGAAAGCAGTAGTAGATTTNATGTTGGTATTTGATAACGCAGCTTATTTATTCATTGATACTCGAATCAATTACTTTAATAAATAAAATATTAGTTTATAAATTAAATAAGTACTTGAATTAAAGTAATTTTTAATTTACTAATTTTAATAGATTAATAAATAAAGAAACATTTAATATCTAGGAAAAAAAATTACTTTATTTCAAGTGGGAAAGCAGTAGTAGATTTNATTAATAAATAAAGAAACATTTAATATCTAGGAAAAAAAATTACTTTATTTCAAGTGGGAAAGCAGTAGTAGATTTTTTTATATGGTCATATAAGTTACTGAAAAAAAAGTACGCACGTAGCAAACTGCATAATCAGCGCAAACTAGCAAAGCCAATAGCGCACTGTTCTGCAGAATTCCTTTTTAATGCGTCAATTTTAAAGATAACTCTTTCATACAGAAAGAATTTTGCATGGTATTTCTTAACTAATACTAGCACGTTAAGAAATCTTGTGTTGAAATAACTTTGAAATTCTATGTTTTCAAACAAAACTACTAAAAGTATCCTGAATGTGTTTATCTGTGTAACGGAAACACATTTCAGACGACTTAGGAGTTGAACTTTGACAGGCATCATGCTTGTTATGAATTGCTTTGGAGACGTTCTGCCTGGCTGTCCATACTTCTGTGTGCGATTACCATACCAGAAACATGCGAGGGGCTGCGGTAAGAAATTAGTCATACTATAGTGTATTCGCGGTTACTTCACACTTTCTGAATCAAACGTTTGAAAAATCGCCCCATGTATGATATGTTCATTTGTTTCATAAGTATGCCGCGTATCACAAGCGTTTTATATGTTTTATATTTCTGTTATCATAAAAGTACTTTATTTTTGGTTAAACTGAACTGTTACTATATCCTGTGTATAAATTATAAATATAAAATATGCATGGTGGTAATACCTGGTAATAAATAGTTCTTATGCAAAATTACATTACCCGGAATGCGCACAAATGCGGTGCGTTGTCCCTGTGGTGTAATTTTCTAGACTTGGTTAGGCTTTTTTTTGCACGTGGCGGAGAAATATCCTGAAAGGACATCTTCAGCAGGGCTTCAGAAAAGTCTGAATTAACCGTGAATGGACTATACTCACCTCCCACCGTAGCAAGCCATGTTCGCGCCTCTGTGGGTTCACTCCTGATTTTCGCATTTAGGTAACGTAGCGGACATTCTTCTTCGGTACGTGGATTTTATTGGTAGCCCTTCCGTTTCCCCCCACTATTCTATCACTTCTATACCATCTCCCTTTTCCCTTATCGGTGCTGAAGACAAGAGTCCCGAGTGGGTACACGTGAGGCTGAGACAGAAAACTGTGCTGTAATCTACTATGGGCAATAAAATACTTTGGCTCTCTCTTACTGGGATGGCCCAAAGTAAATTTTTCACTCGGGTGGTCTGGTGCGGATTGGTTTTTGACACTTCCCTGACTTATTACTCTTCATACCTCTTCTATCCTCGTCACCTAGGTAGGTCCAATAACCTCGAAGATTTCACCAATGCACATAAGCGCAGATATATTCCTGCAATCTCGTCTCTTTAATGTGATATCTGATATATCGTATAATAAGTAAACAAATTTATGTTAGATTTACAGTTTTCTATTTGTAAGTTTAATTTTTTTACATTTTGAAGAAATAACGTTTTTAAATTATATACAAAACAATGTTACTCGTGCCAGCAGGCCAAAGTGGGTAGTAGATACGTAAGTTGGACAAGTTCATATTATTAATGGTGCGGGGGAGTTGAGGTAAACAGAATAAAATGCCTCATTGCTAGAATAAAATTTCCGCAATACAAATTAATAAAACTATCCGTTTTACGTTACCCAACTGTGTACTATACATGCCCAACATTTCCGATTAAAAAAAAAATCTTAGACTTGAAAAAGTGTTTCTAAAACAACATAAGTGTTTGACGTCGATTTGGCGCCCTCTTACTAGCTGGCGCTCAGGTCCCCCGCCCTTAAGCCTCCCCTGATATCTTAACCTGTTTTCCCACTTGTGAAACTAAACATACAACGTAGACGCAACTGCAATCACAAGGGTTATGGCAAAATAGGCGGACCCAAGGGGCGTTAAAGCCCGAATAATTTCTACGCAGGCATCCTGCTCGGAGAATGAGTGAAACGTGCCATGCCGTACACACAAACAACACTTCTGCCACCTTCCGTCTTCGTCACTGACTGAGCGGGTTTGGTCATTCGGTAGCGATGCCTGACTCGCATTCGGGAGGTTGTGTGTTCGATCCGAAAGGACTGCGCTTGGTTAGTGAATCTGACGTAGATGTTTTTCCATAGTCATTCCAGGTTAATGCTGCCGCTATTCCCAACACTTACCTACCAGGTTCATCGCTATATTAAGAGCGTAAACAGCATTTGCAAATAAAAGGGGACAGTTTAACTTTTGTATAGCACGAGTGGAGTAATAAAATGTAATAATTTGAGGGTGCAGGTATTTTCCATGCCTCGTATGGATACCACACTAAGATGCTCAACTATAGNATAAAATGTAATAATTTGAGGGTGCAGGTATTTTCCATGCCTCGTATGGATACCACACTAAGATGCTCAACTATAGCTGGCGCATAAGTACAACCTCACAACGAGAACAGCTGTAATCAAGTAAGTTACCGAACAAGATTAAAGACGTTCTTTCAGTGGTTGTAATACCGTTCTTCGTCGTCAGTAATAACCATCACCGCGGAAGCGATTGGTACAACAAACTCAATGTAGAATGAAGTATCAAGGCTCGGCTTCACCACTTTTNAACCATCACCGCGGAAGCGATTGGTACAACAAACTCAATGTAGAATGAAGTATCAAGGCTCGGCTTCACCACTTTTGCGAAAATTCTCCTTTTTCGCGTCATAATTTCGGACTCATAATAAGTACCGATAATGTACGATTACAGGAAATATACATTTTACGAGTTGTTTAATTATTTTGTGCGTAATTTTAACTGTGTGTTATCTGCTTGTTGTAAAACGTTGATAACTTATTTATAAATATGTTCTCGACTTTTTACAACAAGCAGATTACACACAATTAAAATTACTGATACAAGAATGAATCAACTCGTGTAAAACGTAAATCTTCTATAGTCGTACATTGTCGGTAATTACTACGAATCCGAAATTATGACGCGAAAAGGAAGAATTTTCGCAAAAGTGGCGAAGAACCTTAGGGATCGATGCAGCACCACTCACAACTGGATACCTGAGAATAAAAATCGCACGTTTCGTGCACAGTTTTCATGCAACCATACTTGCGTCTCCTTGTCTTCACGCACGCAACGGAGGAATGAGTCAACTTGATCAACTGCACAAGTAAAAACGCCACCTTAAGGGTTCGCATTATTTTGAACTGCACGACGTAAGAATTGCAAGTCAGCTGAAGGCATTTCGCACAGAGGCAATGCCGCTGTAAAATGCGCCCACCATTGTGGCACTTGACGGCTCATCGATTCTGTACCTCACTCGCTGTTACTTGGGAATTATTGTTTTAATGTTTGGAACTTCGATGTTTCTTAATTTGGACGATATTTAGACCTGTCGTTATTTTCCTTGGTACTTTCTCTGCGTGCTACCCCGTGAAAACCTTTGAAATGCCTACCAGTTCGAAATTGAAGCCAACACGCCAATGATTCTGAGGAACTAGACGTGAACACCAAAGTTATAACTTTCGAACCAATTGTATATTATTCAGAATCGAATATTAATTCTGTATCACTCATGCCCATCACTTTATAACAATATATATATATATTTTTTTTTTTGTTATACACTGAAGATCCAAAAAACTGGTACACCTGCTTAATATCGTGTAGGGCCCCCGCGAGCTCGCAGAAGTGCCGCAAGACGACGTGGCATGGACTCGACTAATGTCTGAAGGTATGCAGGAGGCATTAAAATCTGCGCCAATTTGAGAAAGGGTTGCACGTCTGCCACGTTTAATGAGTCTCGTCAGTCGTCGTTTGTCCCGTTCGTTCACGATCTTTTTCCGGCCGCAGCGATGTCGAAGATTTGATGTTTTACCGTATTCCCGATATCCACGGTGCACTCGTGAAATGGTCGTACGTGAAAATCTCTCGTGCGCCGACTGTAACACCACGTTCAAACTCACTTAAATCTTGATAACCTGCCATTGTAGCATCAGTAACCGATCTAGCAACTTTGCCAGACGCTTGTTGTCTTATATAGACGCTGCCGACCACATCGCGTTACTCTGATTGATTCCATACCTCTGTTATTTGCATACGCAGGCATATACCATTTTTTTTTGGCTCTCCAGTGTATTTACACGGAAAGCAAGAAGCGAGCAAAGTTTTTGTTTCCGGGCCAAGTTTTCAATATGTAGCTATGCGTGTGTTCGTCGTACAGGAAAAACTACTTGACCGAGTTCCCAGTGGAGGGTAGCGTATGTGTGTGTGTGTGTGTGTGTGAGGCCACCCTTGTTCCGGTGGGACACTCATTTGGCAGGGGTGTTGACATGGTGGCTGCTGCAAACCCTAGCGGTCACCGGAATCCCCCCTCCCTTAGCAAACAATACTCACCCCTACCCCCTCATCTCTCGGTGACCGACCCAGGGGTACTGCATGGTCGCGCTATGCGGGTCCCGGCGTGTTATGGTAATTAGGCGGACTGCTGCCAGCGACCCGCCAGCCAGTAATCAATAGACTTTATTACGCCGCCAGACACGGACGCTATCACTCCGAACAACCCCCTCCTCTTCGCCTCTTATCCCCTTCTCGTCATCTTGTATGCGCGATTCTCTGCTTGTATAGTCCATTCGTGTCTACTTCCAACTTTTCTGAAACCCTTCAGAAGTTCTACTTCCAGGATATTCCTCCGCCTCATGAAGCCAAAGCTTCACCGAGTATATATAATTACATCAAAAGGACTACGAAGGTTTTGAGGTTTGTTTCGAAAAGTGTGAAGAAACCGTGAATAGACTATACATACTATTTAATTTAGATTATAGTCTCCCTTCCCTATTGAACTTCATTTTTTAGTCTCTTTTTATCTTTCGACATTGAGAGTGGAAACATTTTTTTATGCCTCGTTGGAGAAATTGGGCCAAAAGGCCATTTTCTTTCCACTCTCGACTTCGATACGCTATCTGTCTTCTTCTTTTTTTCATTTAATATTCCGTTCTGTTATCCAATTTCGTTCTTGCGGCGTAAGCTCGTTGCCGTAATTTCCCCGTAGTCGATTGGTAACATTTCCGCCCGTTCTGAGGAGGTTGTGTCTCAGAGTGCCGTCTTCTTGCTAAGGCGAGATAACACTTTTCGTAGTTTCTTGCCAAGAAATGTTGTATAGTCTTCGGGCTTTTACATGCTTGCTTCCTGCAGCAAAAGTCTCAGACTTCGTACCACCTTGTCACTGACAAGTAATTGAAACGTCTTAAAGAAAGTGACATTTTCTGGGCCGCTCGTGCACCACGGTACGCGAATTTCCTCCGCCGTAGGCCAAGACGACGAAGGTGAAAGGAATGTTCCTGTTCTTTAAGAATGTTTAAGAATTATTACACGCATAAAATTTCGGCCTTGAGTTACACATTTCTTGTTGCTGAAAGTTATCGACTTTTCCTGGCAGACGAAAGCATTTACAACTTTTATGATGTGAATTTTTTTTCACGATAACTGTAAGAAACTCCCTTTTTTTTCAATACTTAACTTAAATTCTTCACATGAAGGGCGTCGTCCACTTTTCACAATATCGCTTTCAAACAAAAAAGAGACGCTGTGTCCTTTCAAGAGACGGGCCGTGCTACAGGAGAGCAAGAGTTTGTATTTTTTTTATTTTTTTTATTCTATCAATCGAAATTTACCCGTAGTTTTAAGGGTATTAGGCATTTTACAAAAAAAAAAGTTTTGAATAAATGTGGTTCGGGCAAAGATGGACGTTTTTTTATTATTTGGAACCGACATCGTGAAAAATGGCCGGGACACGCCTGAAATCATGTAACATGTTAAACGCTATAATTTTTCTCGTCCTGTCCTTCACTAGGCAACCTTAAATGACTAATATATACACATATGTTAATATATAACACTAAAACTACTTTTTGTGCTGATTAGGTTACCATGTTACGTGCTTGGGGAAACACTACCGTAAGTTGTGCTTGCAACTTGATCCGCTATGTGTAAATGTGCGGGTTAAGATTCGTTTTACATCTAGTAGTTCTATTGTTCTTCTGAATGTTGCAAAAGGTCGTGTGTTCTCTTCCTTACAGGGGGTTGTGTGAAAATTACATATCTTGTTATTTATTATGGCTCTTACGAAGTTAAGAAACACCATGTTAATAATAATAATGTATGCACGCTAAATTCTGATTAATTGAAAACCACTGATTCGCAGTGAAAACCCACTTGTTGTTTTTCAGTGAAACAATTTCACAGATTGAAAAAGTGACGTGAAACGATTTCACATATTGAATAAGTGATGGCTTACTCCGTGCGGCAAATTAAATAATGTGTTTATTTAATTTAGCTAAAGTTATTACGAATAATAAACATATTTTCGATAGCCACTATTTGCATTGCGCAATTTACCGTAATTAAAAAATGTAAAAAGAAATTGCGGGTGTTCAGGATTGATCCCACACATTTACCTTATCAACTGAGCTACCGTGGCAACGTAAAAAAACTGAGGGAAAAATATATGAACTATATTTATTTATCGGAAGTATGTAGTTTTTGATTGTATGCCATTTCTTTTCGCTTTTAGTTTCATTGGTAAAGTTATGGTTATTAAAACAAATATTACGTATAAATGTACTCACCTAACCACATTTAATGCAGTTTAAACCCTCAGGCTGTGCGCTATGGTGAATACTTGAAAACGAAATGAAAGACGTAAAAACGGTATGAATGACTGAATGTTCGTGTTACCTTGTAAAATGTAAACTACCATGTAAGACAAAACATTTTAGTATGCATTTTTTATTGGTTTTATTACTTTATGCGTTGTTATTTCATTTGGTACACGTTGTTAACTGCCGTTTGATACACGTTTTTTTTAGCTGATCCATCAGTCAAAAAACAAATCACTGAAAACCCGTTAATAAAATGGTTTGTTAATCAGTGGAAATTGTAACTAAATCAATAAGTGAGCAAACTGGTAATTTTTCACTAAACTGTTGAATTAGTCAGGTACTGTTAACTTATTTAAACAGTGAAGTTCTCACTGATGTCAGATTTAGTGTGTGTGCTTTGTTTACTCTTCGGATTAGTTTCTCAGGAAGCATTAAATACCCCCGGATAAATAATCTACCAATTAAATGTATTTTTTGCTGTTATCCAGGAAATTCTTGTTTAAGAAAACGTTTAGGCCGCCAGCATCGCCATATTAAAAAAAGTCATTGGTTGTTTCATAAATATGCATTTTATAACAAGCGTTTTATACTTGTGTAAGCATAAAAATATCTTACATTTGGTTAAATAGAATTTTCATTTATAATTTATCCATTAATTATAATATTTAATATATAATTAATATCCATTTAAACCGAGGGAAAATAGGTATGTTGGTAATGCCTAGTAAGAAATAGTACTTATGCAAAATATTATTGAACCGAGTGCGCACTATTACGGTGCTCAGTCCTTTTGGAGTAATTTTATAGACCATTGTAATTCCCTTGCTTTGTCACAATAGTATGTTATTTTGCGACGGTGCACATTATTTTTCATTACATCAAAAAAGTACATTGAATTCATCAAGCGGTACCCCAGCAACTTGTTTATTTTTACATGCAGTCCTAATTCAGTAGACCGCACGTTATATATGTTTAACATTTCCGTCGTCATTTTTCATCGATGAGAAGAGTATTAGAAAAACACGAATTATTTCAGCGCGGTATACTTTGCGCTCTGTACGACAGTAATTGCGGCACTTGTAGAAAGATAATTAATAAAAGGTTACGATTACACTCTCTTCCTAAGATTTTTTTTTTTTTTGCATCCTTACACTCGATTATGTTCGGATCCTTTGAAGACGACTGGAATCTTGTTCGCTTCTTTTATGTTTCCGCTTTGTATTGCATCTTACATTCCAGTGAGTATTGCAGCAGCTGTCGTTAAATGTATTTATAAAATAATAAGGAATTTTTTTTTTTTCCCCGTCCAGCTGAAGATGATACTGTCGGTGTATGTTTACCGAGGTGGCTGTCCTTCGCGGGCCGAAGCGTATGTAACATTACTGCAGCCTGCGATTGCTGTATCTATAATTTGTGTGGTCAGGCCTTTTGTTCATTTACGGATCGTGATTTGTGAAGGAGAAGGACATTTTTGCGATTTTATCTTGTAATTATTATTAAGCGTTGTGGTGTTATTCTTCCACTTTATTGACGATGGTTTTTTTATTTTTTTATTTAGTATACGCGTAATTCTCCCACGGGATCATGTTTCATTTGTCGTGGAATAACAAAATAATAACTGCCCCAGTATAATGGACAGATTTATATCGTAAACATTGGTTTTTAACAAGAGTGAGGTCATAGACCCGCATATAGACATTGAAACCTTCCTCTAATTCTTGATATTTTTTACATCAAACTACAAGCTCTTCATCTGTGACCAAAACTTCTCAAACAGAATGCCAATAGAATAAAAGCTGCAGTGCAGATCTTTCCTTGAAACACAGCGGCATTCACGTAACGTCTGTGCGTTTTTGTTCTCGGCGCCATAAACTGCGAACTCGCCCGACCTGTTCTTGTGGAGATTTCGGAGAGCAGATTATCGTTAAGAGGTCAGTAATTGGTTGTCGTGGTGCCGAAGGTAGGATCTAAAATGGCTCAGTAGGGGGAGAAAAAGAGCATTCATATCGAACATGTGTTTGGCCTTCCCCCTCTTTTTTGTTTTATTTTTTTTTTCTGACCTATTGGTAAAAGATTAAAAATTGATCACATCGCAAGAGAAATATGTTCAAGGCGACGTCAACTGGAAGTCACATTCCACTGCTCGTTCATCTGTTCACCTACTCTTGCTGACGAAAATCGAACTGACAAAACAGCACTGCAGCGTTCGCATTGACGCAGTGTGTTATAACCGTATTAAGTTTGTTGCTCCGACACTGTTTTATTTGCGCGTGGTTTTTCTGCGGTGTCGACAGTTTACGCAGTATAGTTATTATTCGCGTGGTTTTGTAACTGATAATACAATACGGTCCTTAGTTACATTTTGCTCTCGTTCTGCCGAAACTGAATGTCGGGAACTTAACCCCTCATTGGAAGTTTGTTTTTTGGTTAATTTACTGCTATTCTTGGTCACACTTTTTCCATTGGAGTTTTTTTTTTTCGTACGAAATTGAGGGCTGGGGATGAAAGTAGTTTCTGTAGCTAGGATCACGGAATCGAAGTGTTTTTCATAGTGAGGAGGCTGATTTTGTAGTTGGTTGAACCCACAAACGGTATGCCTCAAAATTAATCTCGTTACATTGCACATCCAACCGTCGGAAATGCCAGTCATGTTATGTTAACGATAATGTATTTAATTATTATCAACGGTTTGCAGGCATATTGGCGATTTGAAGTTTTTTCTGTACTAATTTCAAAGGCGGAAAAATGTGTGGTCTTCCAAACCACCCCAGTTTTGGCTGAGGAAGAAAAATTAACGAACTTCGTCACTGCTTGGGTACAGTTAAAGTGGTTTATGGTAAACGTGAGGACATATTGTTTTAAACGTAAATTAATTTACTGTCGTGTATCGTTACAATTTTAATTTTCAGAAATAACGCTTTTGTGCCGCAAAGAAAAAGCAAGTGGTTCAAGAAACACATTTCACGCGGGCAAATATTAACATCAATAACTACTACACAGCTGGGCTGCATAATTGGTTCACTCATTAACGCTTAAGATATTTTAGTGTTAGAATAATCGCACTGTTCTTGCTCATGGTTTAGAAATATCTGTCAGCATTCCATCAGAAGTATAAATTTGCAGAGAAGTTAATGAAGAAACTAAAGTCCATTAGATTTACATTCTTAGTGGAAACTGTTATTTTTCCATCATCGCTGTAAAAGCGTTTGTATTTTATCACCCGCCCTTATCTTTCCTTTCGGGGACTAAACGAAAAATTTTACACTGTTGCCAAAAATGTTTAAGGAACTCGAAAACGTTTCCAGAAAGTATAAATATTGGGATTCGCAGGCTTTCCCTCTAATGGAATTCATTTAACGGGCACCATTAAAATGTTACATCTGATCTTAGAAATATTAAACTAAGTAATTTTGCTGCAAATTCAAATCATAAATACACATAATTTATTAACTAAAATATGATATAAAAATTTTAGTTTAAAAATAATTTTACCTCATAAAATGTTAGAGTGATCTAATAAATTATATTTTACAAATGATTTTGTAATATTTCTTGGCAAGAAAAAATATTCATAATTGATTATAATTACAAAGAAATTGTACATGTTATGTTATATGCTTCTCTGAAGAGTATATTGCAAACAAAATTAAAGAGAATTTCATAATAAATGCATGTAAAAAATTGGTAATAATATGGAGATGCCCCTTTTATATCGCGAGTGGAAATTTTGTTTAATCCGTATATTTCCTGACTTTAACTGTGTAGAAATAATGCACTTTAATCATAAGGTAAGTAGATTTTTGCGTAATAAATTCCTAAAAGTTTAATTAAAATTTTCAGCACAAATTCCTTACATTTTTATAGTGAATTATTCCTACACATATCAAAAGCACAGGTATAGCTATGACGCTTTGTGCTTATCATTACACACACACACACATATATATATATACACGCGCGCGCGCGTGCGCACTAACTCTCATGTATCTATGAAAAACAGGTACCCTAAAATGTGTAATCACTCTCTATCTGTGTGTGTGTGTGTGTGTGTGTGTGTGTGTGTGTGTGTGTGTGTGTTTCTCTCGCTCCCTTGCACTCGCGTATACGCAGTTTGACTCGAGAGGAATCTGATATGTCCTGTTACCAACGGTTATTTAGATATTCTGATAACATAAAGTGGGCACCATGCATAAGAAGAAAAGCTAGGAATGAAAGGAAATGAAGACTGAAAGAATTGGACTGCCAAAATATTGATTGCCTATACAAGGTATGCGGAGGGAAATTTGATAGGTACATTTTACAACTGGTTTTCATAAACGCTACCATCCAGATCATTGCACTTGTGAACGTGTGTCACTAATGGCAGGTTATTCGGCAGAGGTCGTCCCAGCTTTTCATGGTTTGGGAAATAACGTTAATTATACGTGCGGTCGGTTCACTATTTATAAGCGTTCGTAAGGCTCGTGATCCACAACGTTCGTATGTTTACATCACATCCAGCAGTACTTGTAGTCACCACTAGAGCCTTACCTAGCGCTACATCAGTGAGAGACGATTACCATTTGCATGCGACTACAGAACTACCAACAGATATATCGACTGTTCACGATAAAGTGAGCACTTTTGAGACCCTAGTTGCTTTTTCCTTTCATCCATATTTAATCCTTTAATCACCTTTTTTAATAAACATTGCCATGCACGTAATAAACACAGTGAGTATATTCCACCGCATTCGGAAATTAACGTATAAAGCTCTAATATAATATAAGAGGACTTTCAAATGTGCTCGCTTTGCCGTGAATAGCCTATTCATGACTGTATCTACGGAACCGTAAGGATTGTAACCCAAGCTTATATTATATTTTTCTTAGAATTATCAATAGTCCCTACCCGCATATTACAGATATCTCTTGAATCATCCTGTGTTTGTGTATATGTATCAATATCTATATTATATGTTGTGTTATATATTTATAGAGGGTGTTTTTGAAAAACACCGATAAACTCCGGAAGGTTATACTGTATAAAAATATAAGAGTGAAATTTGTGTGTACCACTTTTCCCTTAACTCATTAAAATAGCTATGTGCCCCCCAAAAAAAACTTAGTTCTGAAATGCTTTGAGTTAAAACTATCTGAAAGTAGTGGCAATTAAGTAAGAAGTATGTGAATAGTAATTTGTATAACTGAGATCTTACTGCACCTTTGAAAACTCTGTTGGTAATCTCATCCCCCTTTATTAAAAAATGGGGGTTGCCATCCTGTGTTTGCATGACACTTTGTAACAGTAAGCTGTAAACGAATTTTCAATATAAATTATTAATCATTACGTGTAAACTAACAGAAAAGGCTGCCTTATGTCGGAATACTCTCAGGGGAAACGTTTTCGAGAAATCCATACGTAAATTTGATATATAAGGTGACTGAGACCGTTACCTTAATGCTGCGGAAAAAAATTGTTTCTAAAAATTACTATTTATTATTCTTATAACAGCATATTTTTTAACAGAAACGCAATAATAAAGCGTACCTTGTTAGAACTCCCTCAGTCATTGCGTTTACAAGAAAATCAATCAAACAAATATGCGGAATTTAATAACCTTAAAGCCAGGGGGATCTTTCAGAAAATATGCCGAAGTTTAGAATTGAGCATACGTATTAATTTATTGTCGTATTGCGCCGAAGTCATGTAAGATGATACTGGGTTCGTTTACAAACAAAATGGAAAACTGATAAATTGTACACCGGTGAACTGAAAAAAACCTAACCTAAATTATTTTTCACGGGTAAATTACATTCACGGATTAGCTGTTGTTTAGTTGCATTCTTATCAAAATAGCCACTTTTTGTGTTTTTGCCATTTTATACTTTTACGATTATCCCTGGAGGATTTAATCTTATCAGTCTATGTTCCTCCTTATTTCGAAAAATCAAGTGTGCGTGTTTATTAGCTCGTACCAAAGATAATGAAGTGATACCGTGTTAGCATTTTTGCGGAAATTATAAAAGTATTCGATCCCATATGGATGATCGAACGGTAACAAAAAAATTAAGCAAGCTTAGTAGTGAATTCTGGAAAATTTTGCAGTTGTTATAAACTAATTCTATTTTCAGAGGGCATTTTGTCAGTTTTTCATAATATCAAAATAGACTAGTCCAGAAAATCTTTAAAAAAAGTACAAAATGAGACCTGAAGTTTTGAATACAGAAAAAATCCGATGCTTCGGTGGGATTGTACAGTTTATGCATTGGATACTTAAAGGATTGTACGGAACCTTTCGAGGAATTGCCAAGATTTAATTGGATGAAGTTGGAAATTCCTTCTTGAGAAAATGACATAGCAACCACATATTTTGAACAAAGTAGTGGGGTCATTATTAATGTAAAAGCATTTGTTTATTTTTATAATGTAAAATCAGATGTTGAGAATTGCTGGCACATAAAATATGGTCAGATTATTTTTTTCTGAAGTGTTGTACTGTTGAGTTTGGCTTAGAATTTTTCAAGATGTAGCAGTTATATTGATATTCTCACGGTCTAACTTCCAAGATATCAGCTGTAATTATGTACGCATGCGTATGTAGGCAAACAAACTTCTAGCTATGATTGATCAGGTATGCACAGGATGAAATTCTGATCTTTACGTGGTAACATTTGCAGATGTAGTACAATTTAAATATACAATTTACGATTTACCTTAAATTTGGTAATGCTATGTGAAAATAAATAATTGACTCATTTCTTTTAAGTAAAAAGTGTCCTGGTTTTGTCATGGTTTCTCACCTTTGATATCTCGGGTTTCTTATTTTTTTTATCGGTAACGCTACTTGCCTTTTGTTTGGGTAAATATTGTGATGCTGTTTATTACCACGTCGACAATCAGTGAATAGCGTTTCTTCCTACTCCGGTCGTCCCAAGATGTAGTCCGCCCTCGCGTGGCGGGACGGTGGTTCGTTGGGCGCGTCTGACGGCGACACGGGTAGTTGGGGAAGAGGAACTGCTATTAATTGGCGTGGAAGAAGTGCTCCTGCTAGCTGGCCATTAGTTACACACCTCCTCCCGGGTTTGTGCGCGTACTCCCGGGTTCTTTTTTTNGTTTCCCGGAACAACCCTTTTGCCCGGAAATGAACTGTGAGTTCTATTCCTGAGGTGATGCAACTTGGTTCCAAGTTTTATTCCACTCTCGCGGTAATTTTTTTTTCTTTCAGTTTTGCCATTCTTCAGTAAGATATGCTCACGGAAGAAAATAATTGCACCGGGAATGTATTGGCTGGTTGTCTGCAACAAGTACACAGAAAATGTTGATTTTAAGAAAAATGTAATAAAACTTTTTTTTTTTTNTATTGGCTGGTTGTCTGCAACAAGTACACAGAAAATGTTGATTTTAAGAAAAATGTAATAAAACTTTTTTTTTTTCTGAATATTGTTACGTGCTAAAATTAATTAATTTAAATTCATTGAGATAATCTGTGCAAAGATGGTGGCATTTTTTGTTATTTTGCATGAGTTTGGTGATTTGCGATGCTGAATGTGTATGTACGTGCGTAAGCTGCAGCAAGTGTTCTGGAAACTTCTCCTTAACGTCCAGGCTACCAAATGCAGCCCATTATGTATACGATTTTCTTGAAAATGGCGTGATCGTATTAGAGATGCGTATTTCTGTGGTGGTATATATATATATATATATATANTATTGGCTGGTTGTCTGCAACAAGTACACAGAAAATGTTGATTTTAAGAAAAATGTAATAAAACTTTTTTTTTTTTCTGAATATTGTTACGTGCTAAAATTAATTAATTTAAATTCATTGAGATAATCTGTGCAAAGATGGTGGCATTTTTTGTTATTTTGCATGAGTTTGGTGATTTGCGATGCTGAATGTGTATGTACGTGCGTAAGCTGCAGCAAGGGTTCTGGAAACTTCTCCTTAACGTCCAGGCTACCAAATGCAGCCCATTATGTATACGATTTTCTTGAAAATGGCGTGATCGTATTAGAGATGCGTATTTCTGTGGTGGTATATATATATCTGTAGAGAACCATTAGCAGAAATTATTAAAATTATAACTTATACATTAATGGTAGAATGATTGTNTATATATATATCTGTAGAGAACCATTAGCAGAAATTATTAAAATTATAACTTATACATTAATGGTAGAATGATTGTATACATACACAAACACGTACACTTATGTATATATACTTTATAAAGTATATAATAGAACCCTGCAAATGTCTCGATTTAGCGTGGTAGGAATATTCATTGACGATTGGTAATCGTATGCGCTTAACAAGAAGTTTTTCGATCAGTAATTATTACGTAAACGGCACTACGTATGGCGCATCTTTTCAATTTTGTATATTCATACAAATACATATAAACCTGCTGTTTCGTTACATCGCACAGTTTCCGCGAAAATCCTCTCACCCATAGTTGCCTCATGGCGAATAAAATTCACATATCTCAGTGAGTGCATGGACCGGTTAGTTTTTCCCCAATTGCACTCGATGTACAATAGGCAAGAGACCGCTATGCTCGGAAGGGTAGAAGTGTGTCGGNTGGATCAGCGAAGCGTCAAATGGAACACCAGACACTTTTTTTGCTCACTCGCTTATTTCCCCAGTTGGACGTAGATTTCGGATCCGTTTTCGCGTCTTTCTTTGTTCGTTGTTACAAAAGAAACGGCTGTCTGCGTGGAATAACATTAAAAGAAGACGTTACTCAAAGTATTTAATAGGAAGGGTATTTTTTAAAGAAATGATTCATTATCGTGTGTTTCCTTAATATTCGTTAATAACTATTTCGGTGGCGTTATTTTTTCCCTGCGTTAAAACTGACGACGTAGTTATCCCTTCGGCCTTTTCATGTTCAACTGTATAAGAATTTCGTGACTTTCGGTAATTTGCCAGNGTTACTCAAAGTATTTAATAGGAAGGGTATTTTTTAAAGAAATGATTCATTATCGTGTGTTTCCTTAATATTCGTTAATAACTATTTCGGTGGCGTTATTTTTTCCCTGCGTTAAAACTGACGACGTAGTTATCCCTTCGGCCTTTTCATGTTCAACTGTATAAGAATTTCGTGACTTTCGGTAATTTGCCAGCAAATTCTCTAGATATTTCGGAATGTTGCGATCTGTGTTTGTTCACTTCCTTGTCAAACACAGATTTGTCATGAACTGCGACGCCTAGTCGCTTGCAAGCTCTGGTACGATTCCAGGCGTGCTGTTTGTGTTCACATTAAATTGCCTGTGTATATATCGCTGAAATTGTTTCAAAAATAAATTATTCTTATTTTAATTTTTATTTCTGGTAGCATTTTTACTCACCTTCCCCATCCGAGAATTCCTTTAAGCCAGGAGCAAAATGAAAACTGATTATAATTCTGTGGTTTTTCTTTTTTGTATACTTGGAAACATGACAGCACATGTTATTGTTTGGATTGAAATTTGTTGTAAAACTATAGAAACACGTACTGTTCGTACCAAGACGACTGTATGCAGTATCATCAATATGAACCCAGCAGACGAACTTTGATTGCAGATTTATGAAAAGAAAGAAAAAGATTAAAAATGTAAAATAAATATGATTAAAAAGATATCTAACACAAATATTTGCTTTTTAAAATAGAGCACATTGGTTAGTTTATTGCAGATGTGATGGGGTTTTGTAACGTGAGAACTTTTTCCATGAAGTATTATCAGTTTTCAAGTTATTCATGCATCAGCATATGTGTAAATCCTTAGCAGGTACGCAAGCAACACGCTCAGCGCAAAGATATGGAACGATTTCCGCGTCGCAGGAGCGCAAACAGTACACACAAACGAATACTACGGCATGAATTGCACGAGAAAGGTGGGCACGCACGAGCACAGGTTTCATTCACAGATAACAAACGGCCACGAAGTGCCGATAGTTGGTGCCACTGCTCACAGAAGCTGATGATCATACCCAATAAGTCCTCAGCGCGTCGCATGCTCCGATTTACACGTCGGCTGGTTAAACCTACTGTGGCACACGCCTGCCTCCCTTTGACGTAGACTGTTCGTGGTAAACTCAGCACTTTTTGAAAGCCCTTCTTATGGTCTACTTTTCTTATTACACTTTACCGTTCCACCGTATGTAAATTTAACAATGACATAGGCAAAATCACTTTATTCATGCGCCATGCAAGAGAAATCGTGCGATTGTTAGGCATGCGTAGTCCATTCAGTGTTACTTCAAACTTTTCTGAAGCCCTGCTGAAGTTATACTTCCAGCACATTCCTCCGCATTCTTGCGCTCTCGGTTATATAATATTTTGTATGGGAACTATTTATTACTAGGCGTTACCAACACGCCTATTTTCTCCCTGTTTTTACTCACAATAATTATAAATGAAATGTTATAATTTATATGTAGAATATAAGTAAAATTTCAATTTAACCAAAATAAAGGTACTTTTACGGTAACATAAGTATAAAACGTTTGTGATGCATTGCATCTTTAAGAAACAACCAAACTCATTACACATGGGGTGATTTTTCAAAGGTTTTTTTTCAATAAGTGTGAGAAAACCGCGTATANAATTTTTAGAAACAACCAAACTCATTACACATGGGGTGATTTTTCAAAGGTTTTTTTTCAATAAGTGTGAGAAAACCGCGTATAGATTGTAGACGTGCTATTCGCACGAAAAGTCTTACTATAGTGTGAACAAAATAAGAAAAACATCACTGGACGTAAATTTAATCCTTACGGTACGCTTGCAATACAACGCCGAGCCTTACGGCTATTTTCATTTCTTCGCTGCTAACTGAGCAGGAGAGCCCGCATGGCAATGTGAACTGTAACAATATGTATTTACGGGCAGTCATTTGTTTTTCCAAAGGATTGATTTCAAAAGTGCTGACTTTACCGTAAACGGCCTATACAAGTCATGCATTCACAGCGTCCGCACACTGAACTTCTGACCGCCGCACCGCTCTGTTGTCGCATCAGGATCGCAACAAGTGATGTGCGCCCCTGCCACGAGCCTCCTTAGAGCCGTGCCCGAGACACACACTCAGAAATACCTTTTCTTCTTTGTATATAAGTCGCCATTAGTGGAAATAAATTCAAGCTGTTTCAAGTACATTTATTTTTCGCTTTTATAATTTTCAGTGTGATGCATACGCGCTGCGTTCAATTTTTACGTTGGTTTATTTATTCCTAGTCTGAAACGCACACATCCTGCTCTCTCCGCACGTCCTGTTTAATTAGCTTTTTTTTTTTCTACTGAGGTACACTACGGCAATGCAACTGTTAAAACCTTGTGATAACTCATAATATCGCTGAGATTCCGTACCCTTCTATGCCTAAACTAGGTTGTCCATAAAATATATATATATCGCATTGTAGATGGAAAAGGTTCGCTCGTACAGGTTGGTAGGAAACTCACCCGAGATATTTATGANCCTTCTATGCCTAAACTAGGTTGTCCATAAAATATATATATATATCGCATTGTAGATGGAAAAGGTTCGCTCGTACAGGTTGGTAGGAAACTCACCCGAGATATTTATGAGGGTGATTTCCTGTAGAAAATGAGGTAGACATATGCAACGCAAATTACAGCCTAGCTCAATTCCGAAATTCGAGTTAAAAAATGGTATTATTGCAAAATATCAGAAATGACGTGGAATTAAACTGCAGTTCTCTGGATATGTTCTGTGCTATCGAGGTCTTCTCTCTATGAATAAACTGATGGTGATATCTCCCGCCACCATTAAATTAATAGGGATGCCTACCCTCTTATTGCGTACAATTGTTTGCCGGCCAAGTTTAGAGAATGTTGATACCGTGTTATTGAGCATTAGGTCCTACTTAACAGAAAAGGTTCTGTTGTTGCAAGTACTTCGTAACCACTGTTTCCTTTTAAAACATACACACACTGTAAATCTGAAACAGTGAAAATTGAGCCAAATCAGTGAAAATAGTGAGAATTGAGCAACTGATAATCAGTGCCGGATAACTAATTAATATTTATGAATGTGCATACGTACTAACATGCTTGGTCGCTGTGATCTCGTTTAAACGCGCATAGTGGTTCAAACGAGTTAGCAAGTTCCGAACAACTGCACATTACAGTAATTATTATGATGGTCGATGCACGTGTTTCTTTATGCGTTGGCCAACTGCGACAAACGTCCCATAATCGGGGATCACTCGGTTTCAGTATATCTGCTGGTGCAAGTACTCTGAGACAGCTTCCAGGCCAATTCCTCCCGCGTAGACCTCGACATGCTGTCTACACGACAGCCCTACACACGTGGAAGCCCAGCACACACCGTCTCTCTTGTTTCACTTGCGCTTTCGGGAATAGTCGGCCGCGCGTGTACGAAGTATTGCCTAGGCATTGTGTTGTTGCTCGCTGAAAACATTGTGTGCGTTTTAAAGGAAGAGTGATGGGTCCTCGGCACTTGCATCAAAGGACAATTTTTTGTTCTGGAGGACTTACTGATTAATAAAATGGCATCAAGATTTCCTGAAGCTTGAAGGCTAAACATTTTATGTAATAAGAGGGTAGGCACCCCTATTAATTTAATGGTGGCGGGGGGTATTGCCATCAGTTTATCCATAGAGTGAAGATCTCGACAGCACAAAACATACCCAGAGATCTGTAGTTTAATTCCACGTCGCTTCTGAAATTTTGCAATAATAACTTACCATTTCCAAACTGTAACTAATCTATAAGTTCCGTTGCATATGTCCACCTTATTTTCCACTAGAAATCATCTCCCGAAATATTTCGGGCGAGTTTCTGGACTACCTGTGTGCATAGTAAGTTTAAATAATAGTTCACTACGGAAAGTATGATTTTTGTGACGACTATAATTCATTTTTAATATTGTATAACGCAATAACTAACGAAGAAACCTTTATAGAGTCCTTAGGTTTAAGGTCTCGACAGGACAAATAAATTCACTTACTACAAGTAATATGATCATAATAATCTGCTTTGATGTGTTCCACAAGGCATGTTTACAGAAAATGTATTGCAGTATTTAGATTTGTATGTGGTGAACCAGGCTTCACGAAAACATATTAAATTACTTTGTGTTTTAAGTTACGATGATTATTTACATGAAATATAAGGTATATTGTTAGGAAAAACCATGGCATAGGTAAATTAAATCCACATAATTTCAGATTTAGAAATAGGTAAACCGTTGATTTAAATCCGTACTTCGATTTATTATAGCTGCAGAAGTAGTCTTAAGTCACAAGAGTAAACACACGAAAACTTTGGGAATGGCAGGGGGTGCTCAAAAATTATCTAAACAAAGATCGTATAAAGATAGGAGGTTTGCTAGGTACCAACAAAAAATGAAAAGAGGGCTAGTAGTTGATATACTCAAGTTGCCGTTTAATAAAATATAGAAATTCTTTTGCAGTCACTGGTAACCTTTTTTTTAGTATAGACCTCATAAAATGTGTCATGGTTGTGATAAGATTACAGTAGGATGATTACAGTACCGTTTCCTTCGTTATGTCACAATCCCTCCGTTTTTGTGGGTTGGCAGATAAATCAGAGTAAAAGTACCGGCAGACACCACTGTATGATTAACGAATAAACCAAAATGTAGTTGTACATCCCGGGACTACATCTGGAGCATCATAGTTCCCCAGGACTGCGTTAGACAACACAACTGGTAGTTGCCGAACAGAGCAGACGAACCACAGAAACACGACTGACCGCTGAATGCTGAACGAGCACATTGTTACATTAAATTAACAATGGTCAGTGCCCCGCCAGGAGGGGGAATTACACTGGGTGGAGGGAATTCAAAATGGCCGCGGCACTGCTGGCCTCTGCGTGGTAGGAGGCGTTGGGGGGGAAGAGCCGGATGCGTGCTAAAAGCATAGTGTGCCACATACCAGCATAGTTTTCGGAGTAACCGCTAGATGACAGAGCGATGAGCAGCACCGTCGTTACCAAAGAGACTGCAAGGCCTTACAACATCTGTGTGACGTCAGTGGCGGCATGCAATACAGTCGCTACTCGCTACGTAACAATGTTTTGGAATGTGTCGTAACGCGGGAATCTAAAATGAGCAGTACTGAATACAAGCGTTTCTTTTATTTCAGTGTGTTGCATTCGTAAACAAGTTAAGAACGATAGAAATGTTACATAATGATACACTTAATGAATAGGAAACTAGCTTATGCCATTTATTATCTTTTTCTATTTACTCTATTCATTTTCAAACAAGGCAAGAACGATGTTCTGAAATATTACTTAATGATGCATTCACTGAATAAATGAAATAGTTGTAAGCCATTTCTTAATTATTCTTTGGATAGTTATAAATGTTAAATGGCAATGTGTACCTGCGGTGAAGTAATCTCCGGGCTCTTGTTCGGCTAGCTTTCGTCTTGCAGCCAGTCATAGAAGCCACGTCCACAAATGCACTGCATATAGAAATCTTGTCTACCGGCTGCATGCAAAATGGCTTCCGCATGCTAATTACGCGTTTCTCGAGGTGTACGAGACAATCGTGACCTCAGTCTGTTTCCTTTTCGGCTGAAACCTGGCATTGGGATATGCTCAATCAGCGCAGTACACGTGTACATCCAGAGAACCGGTCAAGATAACTAAGCCCCGATGTGGTGGGTATTCGACCGGCGGAAGAGTATTATCTAAAACCCACATGCATAGGCGGGTGTAGCCAGGGACGTCGAAACCTTTATCGTTTCAGGGGGAGGGGGGCAGGTTTTGTAGAGATTTTGACGCCCCTGGTGCTGCAGAAAGCGCCCCTTCACAAAATGTTGTTTTAAAATTAGTTATGTGAGTACACACACGCGCGCGCGCGTTGCTTTCTATTCACACATTTCCAACACGAAATACCTATCACAACAGTCTATTCGCGGTTTCTTCACACTTTTAGAATCAAACCTTTGAAAAATCACCCCATGTGTGACGTGATTGGTTGTTTCCTGAATGTGTCGTGTATCACAAGCGTTTATATTTAATTTATTGCTAACGTAAATAAAATAGTTGTGTTGGTAATGCCTAGTAATAAATAGTTATTGTGCAAAATATTATTACACTGAGTGCGCACGAATGCGATGCTTTGTCCCTTTATGTAATTTCCTATACTTGGTTGAGGTGACTTCTGCTACGGGTTGGGAAGATCAATGTTATAAAAGTTTGGTAACCAAAAATGTTCGCCACTAGGGAAGCGCCAGTGTCGGCAGTGTTCCAGATTTTCTCTATTTTCTACGTTAAAAAAAAATTATAATTGTAATAATAATAAATAAAATAACTTCGTAACCAAGTAAAATATTTCTCTTGTATTATTCACGTAGCTTGAAATGCTATTTAAAAATTACGTTTTGGAACACTGCGCACCTGGCGGCGGAAATTTTCCCTATGATAAACTCTCCCATAACAAATCCCTTTTTTGTTCCTAACCTGAGTAGAATAAACCTTAACTCGGCTAAGCTCTGTTTGCATGGCGCGGAGGAATATCGCTGGAAGCAGAACTTCAGCAGGGCTTCAGAGAAGTTTGAAGTAACCGCGAGTGGACTACATCTCCTGCGCCGGGAAAACGCAGGCGGGCGTGCGTGTCTGATACGCGTGGGCAGCCGGACCGGAATGTGCGCCCAATAAATTAAGCCAGCCCGGGCCCGCGCCTATCCGGAGCCGCACGGAGATTTGGGAGCAAAGGCTTCGCCGGCCCCAGAAAGGAAAATATGACTGTTTCAATATTCCTGGCTTTGAACACAGAGAACCGCGTAAATACTTGTCGGAACAAAGGGACTTGGAAAAAGCACTTGCAGCGGGCCTAAAAAGCGGCGTGGCACTCCAAACGATAAGTTGCGTGGAGTTTTCACTGAATATTGAACTGAGCTGCACTCACAGGTGAGTATTTGGCCGCAGCAGAGTGAGCTTTGATTAACCATATGTACGTGTTTGCTTGTTACGTCGAAATAAAGACAACGTCGATTTTACACCGGTAAGATAAACCCTCAACTTATTTTTATTTCTACATTGTGAGTTTTTTATACTATATATTCTGATGAACATATTCAGCCTGTGTGTGAAATACGCGGATTTAAATTAAACTAAAACTGGTAAGTCAGCTCGTATTATAATAATATATTTAATTGAGTACCAAAAGAAGGCTGGAAAAAAGGGGGGGGGGAGTTTAACCGTCGTTGAGTTAAAAAAGAGTATATATTATTTTGGTTCGGGCCTTATCTGATACACAAAAAATTAAGAAAATAGTTAGCATTTCTTTAGCATTTGTGCAACTTGACTGCAAACTCTCCGCCTGGGCTGAGATGTAGTGTGATGGTATTACGTCTTATTAAGGACACTGGCCTCGAAAAAGTTTGTCATTTTGTATTTGTACCACTTTTTGTTCCGTTTGTAGACATTTTCTGTAATTACCTTTTCCTCGAAAAATACATTTTTGAGTACGTAGATTTTACAGAAATACAAATCAAAATCATAATTTTACGGTTTTAGGGATGTACAACCAATGCAAAGTAACTTACGTGTGGAAGTGAAATAATTCACACTGTAAGAAAATTCTAAGAGCTACTTCTAGACGTCAATAAAATCGTGCAAGGACATGTTTTGCCATTTCAGAGAATTGCTGAAATAAGGAAATTCTTGCATATTTTTTATTTGTGACTGGCCTGAATTATTATAAAATAACTTTTGCTAAGCATGCCTTAGAATGAATTAAGACAAGACATCGTTAAATTTTCTTGAAATAGTTTGGTTTATATTCGCATATCACAAAAACAGTAAAATTTTGGCTTTGACGTGTCATTTTGTAAAATTCCTGCGATCCAAAACATTTTATCTGAGTGAAAAATAGTTAGTTANATTTTGGCTTTGACGTGTCATTTTGTAAAATTCCTGCGATCCAAAACATTTTATCTGAGTGAAAAATAGTTAGTTGCATATAATTCCTGTACAAGTTTAACAGGCCCACAGCACGAGGAAAAAAAATCCGGCGCAGTGCGATGATAAGTGTTTGGAACCACCACCCAACTCGGGCCGGTGTTCAGATGCGCCTAGTTACTATTCGTAGTTATAGACCCGGAAATTTCGCGATTTCATTTGAGGACGAGCTGGACTTCAAACACATATACATTTTACTTTCTGTCTCAATTGGATCGCAGTTTGTAAGACACGCTCTGGATGAATTTGAACCAATAACTGGCCTGCAAGAAAACTCGGACGGAACACCATTCTACCTGGTCTGCGATGAAACTGGGGCATCAGCCATTGAACAATTANCCTGCAAGAAAACTCGGACGGAACACCATTCTACCTGGTCTGCGATGAAACTGGGGCATCAGCCATTGAACAATTAATTGAGGCTCTGTTACACAAAGTATTGTGGAATCTAGCGTGTTGCCAAATGAATCCGCGAAATTTCCTGGTCTCTATTCATAAGTAGGCAATTGAATCCTGGACCCTCTTAAAGCACTATATCCGCGAAATAAGTATTCAGGGNTGGTCTCTATTCATAAGTAGGCAATTGAATCCTGGACCCTCTTAAAGCACTATATCCGCGAAATAAGTATTCAGGGCGGCAGAAGAATTTCGTAACACTTCGGCCATGATTGTTTATACTTAACGAAATATTAAGCCAGCACGCCAGCGTTTCTTCCCTTCGTGTGGCGAGGGGATCTGGGACATCATTGTGCCATGAAAACGAGTACGAACGTACGAGATTGTCTCTCTCTCTCTATAGCTAGACGCGCCAACCCCCATGTGCCGAAAAAAAATTCTCTCAGCCTTCGACGTCGCGTGATNTGGTCTCTATTCATAAGTAGGCAATTGAATCCTGGACCCTCTTAAAGCACTATATCCGCGAAATAAGTATTCAGGACGGCAGAAGAATTTCGTAACACTGCGGCCATGATTGTTTATACTTAACGAAATATTAAGCCAGCACGCCAGCGTTTCTTCCCTTCGTGTGGCGAGGGGATCTGGGACATCATTGTGCCATGAAAACGAGTACGAACGTACGAGATTGTCTCTCTCTCTATAGCTAGACGCGCCAACCCCCATGTGCCGAAAAAAAATTCTCTCAGCCTTCGACGTCGCGTGATAAATTGGGCTTTTTTTTTTTTTTTTTTTAATAGTTTTCTTTCTATGTGTGACCCATAATTCTAGGCGTAGAGTTCCTCCCACCATCGTAAGTATTATTCCAAATCGTTGATATTTAATTTTATTTGTACCAGTCTGGTTCTGTTACGTGAGGATCCCCTCTGAAGTCTTCTAGTCAGACGTCATCGTAGCATATTCCTAAATTAAATAACTCTTAGTATGTTTCGAAACGCAGCAACGTGTCAGTGTCCGCCTTTTCGCTACCTTACGTCTTCTATAACTCGGATTCTGAAAATTGTTACAGTTTAATGCATTATTACATTGTAACAGAAACTTACAAACTATTCGAGCAAGTCAGGCACGAGGAAATTTTCTCTCGTCACTGTAATTTCAGGCTAGCGAATGACTATACTACCAGCTTACGGAAAATGAAACATTTCTGAAATCAACACCTGAAATAAACTTCCCACCTAATGTTATAAATGGAGTTACGAAAAGCAGTTCTGTTCTGTTGAAATTGTGATGTTGGTGATCACATGTAGTAGTTTATTCGTATTTTACATACACTGCAGTAATAATTAGCATATTAATATATTTGTGTTGGTAACAAATTCACAGTGTCACTTTATTGTATGCGTGGATATCAAGTAGATATTTGCCAGTGCTAATTTTCGGCTTGGGGGAAGCATACGTAATTAGCAAAATTGAAAACTTAAATAGGGCTCCCCACTTAACTTCCAACTTTTTTGAAATCCTGCCAGTATACTACGTACTTACTTATGGGCATCCTCTACGTATCCTTACCTGCACGCAAACAAAAGTACATAAATCTAACCAAAACAAAAACAGCAAAGGGGAAAAGAAAGCACCGTATTCTTTCGCGGGACAAAAATCAAAAATGTATATTTTTTTTTTTACAAAAAAACAGAGATATGCATTTCCACCTTGACCTGAAAACGTAAATTTGTCGATAGGAAACGGTTACTTTACAAATAGTGGATCAAAACTCAGTTTAAAAATATTTTATGTAAGAACGTTTTGTTTCTGGACATTAATATCTTACGTTCTGTTTCTCTCGGTTTTTAATGGATAATGTTAAGAAATAAATATTATTAATTTTGCCAAAAAAAATAACATGCTTGAATTTAAACAAACTATTAGAAGTTTGTGATGCCCCGCATTATGGATACCACCGCTGTCTCGCTCCTCGTGGGATTTTTGCATAGCACGACGTAAAGTAGAGATACGACGATAACGGCTTGAATCGCCACTACCGGACTGTATACAGTTTGCAATCAACCGAGATCAGTACATGATTTAAATTGTTTAGAGAACTAATGAAGCCCATAGCTGGGGCGAAAGTAGCTATTTGGCGCATCTAGGCGTAGTAAGTTACACTGCCTCCTTGGATGAATTAGCAGTAACGAAACTATGCCATCCTACTTCAATACTTCAAGTAACAAAAAATTATTATGATAAATAACAACAGTGGAAACACAGTTCATGATTATCGCTCACATCCAGGGAATTCAGACCTCTTTAGTGAATTATAACAGTCTGACTGGATCGTGATAGTTAAAATAAATCATCGATTACTGAGCATGTTCTCAATCTTGGTATGCTCTCTGACAATGGGAGCATATACTTTGTAGGCGTATAATGTGTTAAAACATTGTGAAATTCTAGAATGCCAAGTCGAAAAAATGTTTTACTATTATTAAAAAATATTAAAGCGTGAATATGGCAAAACTGTTTCTATTTATCCTACCTACATTATCAAGTATTTCATAAATCTCCGCTTTATGCAGCTGCGTAGCCTGCCTTTCCCTAAGTAGGCCTTATCCCCAGCCGTCCGTATTTTACATAGTTGCCTGTATATTTCCTTTTAAAGCTCCGTAGACTTCANATATACTTTGTAGGCGTATAATGTGTTAAAACATTGTGAAATTCTAGAATGCCAAGTCGAAAAAATGTTTTACTAATATTAAAAAATATTAAAGCGTGAATATGGCAAAACTGTTTCTATTTATCCTACCTACATTATCAAGTATTTCATAAATCTCCGCTTTATGCAGCTGCGTAGCCTGCCTTTCCCCAAGTAGGCCTTATCCCCAGCCGTCCGTATTTTACATAGTTGCCTGTATATTTCCTTTTAAAGCTCCGTAGACTTCANAAGTAGGCCTTATCCCCAGCCGTCCGTATTTTACATAGTTGCCTGTATATTTCCTTTTAAAGCTCCGTAGACTTCATTGCTTGGAAGTTTTCCGCCCAAGAAGCTTAGACCTAACAAAAGTATCCTTCGCTTAATTTCACATTCACTGTCTACATTTTATGTTAAATTCTGAATTTGTAGTGTTTCCACTTGAAAGGAAAACTTGCTAGGGAAAAGAGGAGTGTGTATTCCCACGACCCTAAATCGTCAAACTTTTCTTCTCCACGCGAAGTTGTAAAAAAAAAAAAGAGCTCTCCCTTGGTTAGCTTTAAATACAATTCCCTTATATGTCATCCTTGTTCATATTTCACAGCCCCGCAAATTTGCTATGCAAAGTTCTTCCCTTTTTTACCATATCCCATCCGCTCGTGCATATTCATGAGCAGAAACAATACTAATGTGTCGCCCCGGCCAGCACAATGCCAGCAAATTACTTCTTTGCTCCTCGCCGGATTAAACCAGCCCTTCTTCCTTTTCAACTGTCGCGACCCGCCGGGGGTGAAGTGAACTGGTGTGTGTTNCTCGCCGGATTAAACCAGCCCTTCTTCCTTTTCAACTGTCGCGACCCGCCGGGGGTGAAGTGAACTGGTGTGTGTGTTAGCGTGCGTGTGAGTGTGTCTGCTACCAGAGAGAGCGCTCCTACGTATCCGCTTTCATATCGTTTGTNGTGTGTGTTAGCGTGCGTGTGAGTGTGTCTGCTACCAGAGAGAGCGCTCCTACGTATCCGCTTTCATATCGTTTGTTTCATTGGACAATGATCGCTGCGTAGTCCGAAGGCGGCACTGCTCCGTCAGACAATATTTTAAGCGTTAGTGTTTTACGCTCGCTTACTTTAATTATATTTTCTCTGTTATAGGCTACATTTTACGCCACTTTTTTATTTTTATTTTTAGTTTATATATACATATATATATATTCAAAACATATGTCACGAAAGTACTTGTAAAATTTTACCAATAATAATGCACAATTCTCAAGCTAGCAGAGCCAAAAACATCCGGTTAGTCATTGGTAGCCTCAGTTTTTGCTCGAAAACTGCACTTTCTTCGATACTTTCTTGAACTTCTAATTACGTTCTGTATGTCGTTCGGTTTTATTTTTAATTACTTTCTAGTTATTTTTAGTAGTCTGTTACGATATAGGTTTGTGGGAGAAGTTATTCTTAAAAAGGTACAGGGAGGAATCGTCCCTTTTAGCTCTCATGGTAAGTAATCCGTTTCAGCNTGGGAGAAGTTATTCTTAAAAAGGTACAGGGAGGAATCGTCCCTTTTAGCTCTCATGGTAAGTAATCCGTTTCAGCGAGCAGCCGCATGGCATTTAGCGACATAAATTTACTTCATCATAACGTCATATATTGTGAACATTTTATAATCTGTTAAGCATATGCCACTAAAACATTTTTTAAAAAGTATAATGTTGCATCATAATTCTTANTGGGAGAAGTTATTCTTAAAAAGGTACAGGGAGGAATCGTCCCTTTTAGCTCTCATGGTAAGTAATCCGTTTCAGTGAGCAGCCGCATGGCATTTAGCGACATAAATTTACTTCATCATAACGTCATATATTTTGAACATTTTATAATCTGTTAAGCATATGCCACTAAAACATTTTTTAAAAAGTATAATGTTGCATCATAATTCTTANTGAACATTTTATAATCTGTTAAGCATATGCCACTAAAACATTTTTTAAAAAGTATAATGTTGCATCATAATTCTTAGTAGACAGTTGAGCGTCGTCGGGTTATGTGCCCGTTTACTTGGAGACATTTCATGCCTTTGATCCAGAGAAGCAATGGGCGATAAGGGCCATATTTGTGCGTGCATCTAGTGGCTCGTGCTGCGGTAACTTCGGGACTCAGAGAGGGTGTTTTTATCATTTTGTTTTGTTACGAAATTCGTTGCAGGGTCTTACCATAGTTTCGCAGATATTTACTTCGTATATTTTAAGTTAAATCCGTCGGAAAACGCCGTTTTTGTCTGTGTTGTAGCGGTTGAGCATAATTTTTCGCATTGTGCAAAATGTCTTGGAAATTGTATTCCGAAATAATAAAACTGTGACTTACTTTCGCATGACAAGAAACTGCGAACGTATCCGCTAGTTTCTTTCTAAAACTGGTGTTTCAAACACACTGCAACGCAGCTTTCACTCCAGTTGAAGGAGCGGCTCTCAGTCCTAAAGATACGCAAACTGAGTTAGCAGGCTCCATCATTACGTTGTCTTTACTCTTATTAATCTGATGCTTCGCCTGAATTCCCTTTAATTACCTTCTTCCATGCACCTTTACATGGAAGTAACATTACTAGGGCTGTCCGAAGTTGAATATTAAAGTAAAAACACCTGTACTTTATGCGCTGTTGCGAAGTACACATGTCGCCACTTTGAAAACAGAGTTGTACATATTGTTACAATTTCTCAAAGTCAGTGGGATTAACCAGATTCTTTGAGGAATGGGGGGCTTAATTAAATAAAACATTTAATAATAATTTCCTAATTTATCTACAAACATTACAAAGAAAATACTCTCGTCTTTATGCCTCACAATCAATTGCTATCACTTGCTATTTACAACTAATATTTACATAATATTCCACCGCCTCACAGTAACTAATGCAATCATAATTACTAATGCCAGTCCCAATTAACAATGTATCAACTGCTATTAAATTATTTTATAAATTATATTTTCATATTTGACTGTTACAATATTTAGAATACGTATCACACGTTCACACAGTCCTACCTTAATTCAGTACAAATTTCACCAGTCCGGAATGTTTTACAACACTCCGAGCGCCCGCATGCACAGTAGGACTCTACTCGTTTGGTACCACGCCCTCTCTTTCTCCCACACAACACACTTCGCGCACACACACTTCTGCCGTNTTGGTACCACGCCCTCTCTTTCTCCCACACAACACACTTCGCGCACACACACTTCTGCCGTTGTCTCGCATCCTCTGCCGTCGTCCGACCTTTCTACTGATGTCCCTCGCTGCACCAGACTTCTCCTGATAGTCACACTTCAGCCAGATGGCTACCACAAAACTGCCAATTCTCCGGCTGCTGGGGTATTTATAGTGTCGTCGGTCCTAGCACAGAAATGTCATTACATGTCGGGTTGCGCTGAGGAAGGAGATTACCAGAAGTTTGATTACAGCTGTAAAATCCATGGCTTAGAAATTTGATTCTAATAGTTTCTAGCCATTTTTTTTCTGCCACAGAATGTTTACAATAATATGATCCTCTGGCTAGTCGCTGTTTAAGCAGCAAATAAGTATACTTGTCAGACTTCAAGTAAAAATGCAAGGGCGAATTAAGCTCGATGCGTGCAAATAAGTACACACGTTCATTTGTGAATTCGGACAGGGCCTAAAGTAGCTGCAGTTCAGGTCAAATAGAACTGCAGTACCCGTTCTCGGGCTCCGTAGTGAAGGAAAGGAACAATTTATTTGTAAGTAAACTCTTTGCTACAATAATTGTGAGAAGACTCTGGCGATAAGAATTTTGTAAGGTATAAATACACTTACTAGGCAAGTAATGTTAAAATTTGAGTAGAATGAAATTCCAGTCATCTGATATGAGAGAATCACTTAGCCAATGAAATGAAAGATATCGCACGATCAGAAGTTGTAGATAAAAATTGATATTGTTGGCGTGTTGCGCAGCAGTGCAAACAGGATGCATAACGTTTCAAAATTAGAAAATTCGACTGACTTCCCCAAAAGGGAAAATTTGCATCTTACGGGGAAAATTTATTTGCCACGCACTGGATTAAACTCATAAAACCAACATTTATTCTTTGTACTTTAACGTAATATCTGCACTCTTTTGTCACCATCATGTGTTCCAAATTTCCGTTTTGCCCATCGCCTTCGAAACTAAGTTATTCTATAAGCGCCTTGCCGCCTTGTAAATGGTGTCGAGAAATCCTAACCTACGTGTGCTGCAAATTCAAGCAGTCACATTGAAAAATTTTTGTGTAGTTTCGCTGGCTGTTGCATTCTTTGTCGTATCGTGCTCGTCAGAGCTATGCGGCTCCAGCACTATTAAGGAAGATTTGTGTATTTTAGTTATAAATAATTAAGTTTCGTATTGAATGGGATCACGTCGTTTCTCATTATCTGTTTTAAGTAAGCCCTTGTACATAAAATTAATGGATGGGGATGGAGGACAAGAGAAGAGAGAGGTCCAAAAAATGGGATGTGACTGTGTGTCTGTCAGAAACACGGGCGTGGATTTTATGTGAATACGTCTGCGTTAGCGGGTAATATTTTCTTTTGTATGGGCTTTTTATGATACACTGAGCACTTTTTAAAGACCTGCTAAAGAGCTGCTTGTTGCACACTGTGTATGATTACACCATATGTAAGATTTACATTGCCAACGGCCTGATCACTTTATTCATACGTCAAGCAAGTGAAACTGTAAAATAATTACAAAAATACGTATTTTACGAATTTGCTTATTTTTACACTTTTATCCATTAAAAAAATACAAGGCAAAAGAAATTATTTTAGTATTCACAAATGTTTACTCAACACTTTTAATTCAGTGCTAAGACGTGGAACTACTATTCTTCCATCATTACTAACTTTACTGGGCGCCTGCCATCTTGTGTGCCCGTTAAAATACATGCATGCAGGGGCAGTGACATTTTTCAAATGTTGATTTCTGAAGTACTCAAATAACCGTTAACAGCATATATATGCGGGTATTAAATGGAAGTAAAGAAACGGGCAGTGGGTTTTTATGGCTTAAAAAGACAGTGCTATACGATATATTTCGTTTGCCGCCGAAATTAGCGTGCTGGCATACCGGAGTCGCGAAATATACTGCCTCGCTTCACCCTCGTCGCTCACCCACACTGGTAGGCGTGGCCAGGGAATTGATCCACATGCTCGAAACCCTGGCGTCGGACGGAAGCAGAGATGTCGCGCCGACGCAGCCCTGGATCGTCGGCCCGTCGTGGTGGTCTCCACGCCGCCGTGTAAGGAGATGAGGCTGTGTGTTCGAGGGGCGGCTCCAGGGGTTGTCGCACCCCTCTCTCCCTTCTCACTCGGTGACCTGGGGAAGACTGGCGCCGGGTCCCTCCCCTGCAGCTCGCGATCTGTCTTCCCCTCTTCGCTCGTTCAACGACAACAGCGCCTTCCTCCCGAGCTGAGAACCAGGAGAAGGTGCCCAACTCGGCAGCAGCGACGCGCTTCCAATACTCATGCGGCGTGGTCAGGCGTTAGCGTCGTTGGCATCAATCATTGCATCTTCACAAGTGTCCACGGCGTGTTTTACACATTGCGTTTCTCTCGCGAATTTCACACCACGAAGTCCTGGGCCCGAATTTCGGTTATGGTCTCTCCGCGGTTTCGTCACACTTTTCGAAACAAACCTTTGAAAAAACCACCCATGTAAGACGTGTTTGGTTGTTTCCTAAATATTTCATTTATCAAGCGTTTTATTCTTGTCAACATAAAACTACCTTATTTTTCGGTTAATTAAAGTTTTACTTATATTCAATATAGTAATTATAATAATTCATTTATCATTTTAATTTGAATAAAGACAGGGAGGAAATAGGTATGTTGGTAATGCCTAGTGAGAAATAGTTCTCATGCAAAATGTATGTAACTGATTGCGCAATAATGCGGTGCGTTGTCCCTCTGGTGTAATTTTCTAGACTTAGTAAAGCTTCGTTGCATTAAGCAGAGGAACATCCTGGAAGTAGAACTTTAGCTGGGCTTCAGAAAATTTGGAAGTAATCATGAATGGACTAAATGCCATAAACGTGTGTGCTGTTTTTAGGTGCAAATTTTAATTTTTCTATATAAACACACTTTTCTTTTCCCCTTCCTACGAGATCCAATAAGTCCTTTCGCATATTCACAGCGGGGGTTATGTTATATGCAACAATATGAAAAATAAAGGTTTTAAACTGTTTTTTTTTTTTTTCTTTTCTTATTTCGAGATTTGCTTCCCATCTATTCAAGGTTACCTTAACTGTTGGTTTATGATATATTATGTATGAGACGATAACCATATAAAATGCTTATGTATCTTAGTACATTCTACAGCCAGTTGCAGCGCAGTTACATTACTGTGGGTTCCTTTACCTCTCTCTTAGGAACTGGATAGCAAATATAATTTAAATATTTGTATGAATAAATTTCTCTTTATTTTACGATGCTTAAAGAATGTACCTGGAAAGCTTTGTGGTTAAAGTGCTGAGTCATTGCTGGGCGGCTTTGATTGGATTCCTTGCTGGGACAGACTGTTTCTCAATTTTTCCAAAGGTGGTTTTAATGTTGTTGAGTCCCAGCTAGAATGGTTCGTGTAGACATTAATTTAGCAAATGTTATGGGGTGATAAAAAAAAGGGGGGGGGGGTAGAACACGTGAATCGTAGAGTTGATTGAAGAAGATTTTGAAAGGCACTGCGTAGTATATATTTCCTTCGTACTGTAGATTCTTCTGCCGCTTTGAAAAGTTACACGTTGCCATAGATGACTCTAGTGACTCGTAGCACTGTGGAAGGAATATGGGGATAGAGTGCGCTTGCGAGCCGCGCAGTAGCCACTCTCCGTGTTCCAAGTTTAGAACAATGGAATGGATTTAGACTTCACTTCAATTGAGTATATCTTCATTTTTATTTTTATTTTTTTNTCCAAGTTTAGAACAATGGAATGGATTTAGACTTCACTTCAATTGAGTATATCTTCATTTTTATTTTTATTTTTTTATTCTATTTTGGCGTTGAAAAATAAGCGGCTCGTTTTTCTGTATATTGTCGGCATTTATTTCAGAAATCTAGGCTTGTATCAGNTCCAAGTTTAGAACAATGGAATGGATTTAGACTTCACTTCAATTGAGTATATCTTCATTTTTATTTTTATTTTTTATTCTAGTTTGGCGTTGAAAAATAAGCGGCTCGTTTTTCTGTATATTGTCGGCATTTATTTCAGAAATCTAGGCTTGTATCAGNTTTGGCGTTGAAAAATAAGCGGCTCGTTTTTCTGTATATTGTCGGCATTTATTTCAGAAATCTAGGCTTGTATCAGCGTGTCGCAGGTTTGTACAAAACGGAGGGGCATTACAGAGAAATGAAGGCATGGCTCCGGATAACGCGAAAATAAAGAGGAAAGTTCTTAATAAGAAACGACGCCGTGAATTTATTTTTCTTCTTGCTATAGAGCAAGCACTTTTATCCCCGTCTATTTTACGTCTGGCACGGGTTAAAAAAAAATTGTAACGAGTGTATTCGCAGGCTTTCCCCTACCATTTTCCTCTTGTTTCGTCTTCCCTTCGTTTCTTATCCACTTAACTACCTTGTACTATGCATCCAAGACATTTTTATTTATTTTATCATTACTTCTCATCCGATGGATTTTTTTATTGTGTGTGGAGGACGACGCAGGTACCCGCATACCCCCTTCTGATGTGCTTCCTTTGCATTTCAGCTTTCATTGTCTTGCTTCCTCTCCTCTCCTGTTTTATATTCGCCCCACGCTTTCATCCCCGTCTCCGTCTTTCCTTCTCTCCCCCTCTCTTTTCACCGCCCTTGTTGATGGCCCCTTCTGACATTTGGTGCCCTGGTACAGGCGCGCACGTATATCTAGTGGTTTGGGTTGTTCCNGTTGAGGCGGGAAATGTCGAGTGGATTCGTGAAATCGCCCCCCCCCCTCCAACCACCTGCCTTCGCCGTAATTGACAATCCTGTAATGAGGCTGCTCACCGTGTGGCCCGGCAGCGGGCGCCCTCATTAGTTTGTTGTGCCCAGGGTGGGACTATTGTCGGGCGCGGAATACACAATTACCGCGCTACGTGCCTGCCCTCTCGGCGCCGATAACATTCCCTCACGTGCCCCGTCTTACCCCAGCTTCTTGCTGCCTCCTCTAGGTCGCTCGTTCCTCTGCTTTCTTGGGGGCCGCTGTGGCTGAGTGGTTAATCTGCTCGCCTGCCACCTAGGCGAACCGGGTTCGATCCCCGGCCGGGTCACTCCCGGATTTTCGCATTTGGGAATCGTGCCGGACGATGCCCGCTAGTCGGCGGATTTTGCTCGGGGATCTCCCGTTTCCCCCGCAATTTCATTCCAGCGCTGCCCTATTGTCACCTCAATTGCCCTCATCGGCTCTCAAGACCTCCATGTTAAGAGCCGCCCAAATCTCTTCACTCGGCTTTCTTTGAACCTGCCTTCCTACTCGGGACGTACCTTTTCGGACGACTCTGTTGAAGTGTAGGCGATTGGCGCACGGGATAGGACTGTTGTGTCGGAGAAATGGTAGGTTGTGTAGCATGCGCGAGTCAGCCCTCTGTATGCACATTTGTGTCTGCTACTAGGAGCATGGGCGTATGTGACATTTAGGCATCAAGTTTTCGAGTAAACCCCGCAATGGTGGTATCATTTCCCTTTGTTACTACGCCTCTTTTCTGAAAGATGTTTAGGAAATCTAAGTTTTCTTACTGCGGAATACTCTGTCTTTATGCACTCTCAAGTTTCTGCATTGTTATTTCTTTGTTTTATTTTTGCAAGAAAAACCCTCAGAAATCATGTTCCCAAAATAACATTTTGTGGGATTACAGAAAGTTTTACGTAAAAAATGCAATATCTTCATTCCTAGACTTTCAATTATTTTTATATTTAAGAAAGAAATTTATAACTTTCAAAGTATTTTAATTAAAGTTAAAAAAAACCTACATTTTCTCTGGAAAAGAGTCTTAATTAGGCATCTCTGCGTCACATTAGCAGGCATTTTACGTTTTCCACAGTATACTTTGTATTAAGAACGTGCCTTCCTTTTATGATTTAATATTTATATACTGTATAAACTTGAGGGAACTGATGTCACATCTTGGGGAAAATTACTGCCCTTCAAATTATCCAAAATATTTTTAAAATAATTATTTATTTACACAGGTAGAGTTTTATAAATGCTTAATATATATTTACAAAATGTCATTAGTATTTTCGATTTGTTATGAAATGTATTCGGGGAGAAGGAATACACATAGCCACATGATCGCATGAGCCTATTTTTCCTCGGACGGTAAGCTAAATAGGAAATAAATTTTCTACGCTTGATAAAATTTACGGACAGTTTAAGTATTCGCTGAAAACTGCACTGCATCTTCATAATTAAGGAACCATTTTCTAAGGCGATTGTTTAAAATAGAGTAATAAACTATAACCTATGGCTATAACACCCACGAAAGTGTTTTTGTAGCGTGTATGGCACATATATGCGCACATGGAATTTAAATGTATTTGGAAGCAAAACTGGACTGTGGAGTGAAAAAGGGGGGGGGGGTTGGAACATGTGTAGTTTTAATTACGTTTATCTGTCTCCTTTGCACTTGGAACTGGTTTTACTTGACACACAAGGATTTACTTTTGGGTCTCAAGCCTGCTTCACTCAACACCCTGGAGGCTCTCTCTATCGTTCTTCGCCACTTCACATTCCCGACATTGGAATTTTTTTTTGTGTCAAGTCGCTTTTCTATTACCGCAGAGGACGCCCCCGATACAGCGCGTATCTTGTGTCGCAGACCGCCAATAGAGAGCTCGTAGGAGAGGGGACTGTTAGCGGGTTCCCTATCGTGCTGCAGTACCTTGACGCGTTGTCCTCGCGCTTACAGCTTGATCGCTGAGCTGACCTCTAGCAGCCAAAATGAGCCGTTTTCGAAGAAAATCAGTCTGTTCGGACCATCGGTGATTATTTCACGTTCATGTGGCGAGAAGATCGGTAAGTAGGGGTTGACGTCTCGTCGACGGCGAGGTCATCAGAGACAGAGTAATAGAGTAGGTTGCTCAGAGAAGCAGGAAGGTGGAACAAATCGGCCATGGCCTGTAGTAAGGATCATCGCAGCTTTCGCGTGGACTGATCTCGGGAAACCTCGGGAAACAGAAATCAGGATTGCCGGACCGGGAATTGAAACCGTGTCCTCCCGAATGCGAGTCCAGTGTGTTACCACAACGCCAGCTCGCTCGTTGAGCGGCGAGAAGGCAACGATGGCGGTTTGAGTCCAACTTGCGGCATGGCATGATTTGAAATTTCTGTGCACGGATCCTGGCGCCAAATTACTCGGAGGTCATGATAATCGGAAACGTCTATCTTCTTTAGTTATAATTTTTTCATAACCGTGCCGTGGATTGTGTAGCGGAAGGCTACGAAATTGAGGAATAGAAACAGATTATGTTAGTGGTCGACCGTAAACCATGTGATAAACTTCGTTTTATTTTATTTTTTTATTGTTAGCTATTTAAATAGGGTATTAGCTGCAACACTTTATTACAGGTTAAATTAGCCAGTTTCGGCGTTCGTTTTTAGCGCACAAATTGAAGTCTGCGGTGATAAGTACGATACGCATTATGTTGGCAACTTCCTGGTCTCCGTGCTCTCCCAGATTGATGTTACGTTCGTGGAACGGATCTGCCGTGAGGACCCGCAGGATGAAAGCGGGCGTTATGTACCTACCTGGTGACTTACGGCGGACGGAGTGTACGACACTCGGTCGCCGGTAGTCGAATCACGTCGCCTGGGTGCCATTCTCTGGAGGGCCAGTGTTCCCTGTGCGTTCATGGCTAGTGACACCCGCCACCCACACAACCAGCTTTTTTTTTTCTCTCCCTCTTCGGTCTCACAGGTCTTGCGCAACATCCATTTCTTTAATGAGGCCGGCTCTTTTCTCTTTCGCTCTCTTTCGCCGACTCTCCCCAAACCCTTTGGCCTCTTCTCGCTTTGACTCCTCCCTCTTCCTCCCAATCATTCCGACATTTTCCATTCCTCACTTCGGCTTGTGCCGGCTGCGAGGCGCTGATTTGGCGCCCCGGAAATGAAGCACCCGCGCCTAACTCACGTCGCTACACAACACAACACCGGCTTGCACCCGCCCTTTTTTTTTCCTCACCTCTCCCTCTCTCTCTCTCTCTCTCTCTCACTTATTTCACTTCTCTTCGAATTCCTCTACTTCGCGACGTCAGCACTTGCCCGTAATTCGTTTTTCTTCTGGTTCCGTTTTCCCTTCGGCCGCCTCGTGATTCTTGTTGTCGGACCCCTCGGACTCGCTTCCTGCCCTCGCCAACACCGCTTGAAAATAAATCCTTCTAAATAAACTTCGCGAGTCGAGTCTAATCCCTGATTTCATGAAACACAAGTTCCGGCCGTCTCTCCCCC
>NQII01000721.1:984827-1041839 GCA_002778355.1 Clitarchus hookeri
AGACCCATCCCGCGCTGGGCTGCAAATCCTCGTAGTATTAGAACTAAATAGTTCGCCGAAGCGGATTTGTGTAGAACACATTATTAACGTTATCCGCGCTGCAGTATTTTGTAGAGCGGCAGTGGAGAGAGATTGAAACAACGAGAAGTCTGCATAATTGCATAACATTTCTCTGTTAAAATTATGTATATGAAATTAAGCACCGAAAAGTTTCCTGTGCGTATGCGTGTGCTTTAAAAAAAAAAATCGCTGACATGTGTAAGCCACGCATGCACACAGGCACGTTTATTTAAGGATTTTAGATAATCAGTGTAAAAAATTAAAGAGGAAACAGCAGCCATGCGAAACAACTTTTACGGTTTTAGTACTGCAGAAGGAAATGCTCAAAAGCAACGTATCTGAGAAAAGAATAATTCCAGTTTAAGTATCTGTTATAGTTAGGGATCGGTATATAATATGTTATGTATAACTTTCAGGAAAAGCTACACTTAATTAATACATGTATACATTGCACTTTCTTTCTCTGCTGGACGCCGACATCGCGTGGCGCAGTCGGAGTGCGGGAGGTTCTGGGTTCGAATCCCAGGTAAAGAATGGGTGTTAGTTCAAGTTAGGCCATAGGTTAATTTGCAAGCCGTATCCTGATAAGCCTTCAGGCATTACAGCGGGGGACGTTAATAAGCCCTTTTCCAAAAAAAAAAAATCCGCTGGAGCACAGGTTATTAAGAGTGCATCCAGCAAACACCGCCGGTATTATTCGTTAGGCAAACATGTGTGCATGACTGCATCACGAAAAACCTCAGTACCGTCGCAGGCATAGTGTACAGGTGGCTTACGAATCGCTAAAAATGAATGTTTCCCACCTGAAAAAAAAATCCGAAGCGGACAAAGGAACGCACAGAAAGATGACAGCCACAGAGGAAGAGCACAATAGAGGTTGATGAAGAGAAAAAGGGAGTGGGGGAGTGCAAAAAAAAAAAAGTAGAATGCAAGTACGCTTCGACCACCAGTTACTACTACAGTGCCAGTGTGATACGAATACCATTTCACATTCACGGACACCTCCCCCCCCCTCCCCGACACAGGAAATGGTTATAAACCACCCCAGGTCGGAGACCCAACATTGACGGCAAATTCCGTGCACAAGTACGTGCATGAGTGGTTGTGGAACGTGAAATAGTACACACATCATGACATACTTGCCTGACAAGATAAGTATAGAATACCTCTTGCACGGGCTACAGCGCGCCACCATTAAACAGCAACCAACATCCACCAACAGCAACACCCTTGGTAAGATGAATATGAATAGGGCTCTTGCATGTGCTACATAATGCTGCTGAAAAAAAAAACCACACACAATTGGAACAGTGCACAAGTACGCACAAGAGTGATTGCACGGGTCACAGCGTACCACCAGCCGACACCAACAACAACGCACCTGACAAGATGAATACGACTCTTGCGTGAGCTATACAGTATGCTGCTGGAAAAAAAATACGTAAATTGAATAAATNCCACACACAATTGGAACAGTGCACAAGTACGCACAAGAGTGATTGCACGGGTCACAGCGTACCACTAGCCGACACCAATAACAACGTACCTGACAAGATGAATACGACTCTTGCGTGAGCTATACAGTATGCTGCTGGAAAAAAAATACGTAAATTGAATAAATCATCACATACACACGCATACCATTTGTTGTGGGAGAGGGGAGTGAAGGCGCTTCAGCTTCGACAAGCCCGAGGCGAGGAGCTGCCTCCTACTATGCATCCCGACCCCATTCGCTCTCCCGGGGAGAGGTGCGTGCAGAGAACGTCATCATCCATGATAACCATACGGGACGGTATGAACGCCATCTTCCTGGTTCTTGCGTTTGTCGTCCATCCACGTGAGCGCCAGTTTGTTGGAACATCGAGTATACACGTCGTGATGGTGCGCCGGAGTATTATTCACAGTTACTCTCATTACTTGCTGGTTCATCAGTACATTCTTATATTCTTTGCGGGCGAACAACACGGATGAGCGGGTGGGTAGGCGCTCGTGTCGAACTCGGACATGAGTGTCTGGTCTGAGGCAAGTTCCCTGTAGAAATCGCCCGTCCCTATCTGCACCACGAACGAATCAGGTCCGACAGCCACAGTTGGCAATGACCACCTGCTGTTCCTCCGTTCCCACAGTGGGCTGCGGTTGTTGATGACCTCTCCGGGGACTTGAGATCGCGGCCGTATTTCTGACTTGTAATACTGTGCAGTGCGTGTTGCTCTTCGTATTCATGCCGGTGCTCCCAACACGCGCGCATTCTTTCAGTTTGGCTGCTTGTTAACATTCCTGGAGGTCTAACGGGTACAGTGTTTCTGTAGGCCATGGTTGTAATGGCCTTCCAGGAGATGTAGATTGGGTCATGTTCCTGACTTGTATTACGCCGGCGGCGTGACGCGTGTTTACCTTGGAGACCAGTTGGGTGTGCCGACTGTGGTCACGAGCGTCGTTTAATATTCACTGTCGCGTGTTTCTTAAAATTCACGACGGCTAGAGCCGGCAGTCAACCTGCATGCGTGTGGATGGCTGTCTGCTGGTAAAATTAGTTTTTATTAATTAATACTTGGTTGGTTTTCGCCCATTCCCGCAGAGACATTATTTCTGCCGGCATCAGATGTTGGTCGTCGGTCATGTAGTGCATTAATATTCGTGTCGACTCGCATGCAGGATGGCAGCGGGCGGTGGCCCGTCGACGGTGTCGACCTTTCTTAATTGGCTCTGGGTTGGACGACGGTCATTTCACGGATAGTGGTGGCACTTTTCTCACACCGTCGACGTTTCCTAGGGCACCAAATTATTCATTGCCGTCTTGTAGCATCTGGTGGGAGGGGTGGAGGGGCTGAGATTATTTTCAGCTAGTTGTTGCAGAACAGGACATTGTTTGCCACGTGCGCGTGAAACGTGCCGACTACGCTCCGAACCTCGCAGGTACGCTCTCGAATGCACGGACAGGCTGGAGATACAGAAGTGCGAGCGCTCGCGCATGATCAGTGCGTGGCACATGTACGTTACTGCGAAGTTGGCTCTGTTTGAGTGCATGTCACTTTTATGTAGAGACGCGACCTGCCCAAATATTTTATGTATATAAATTTTACTTTCTGAATGTAAGAACGACAGTATTTTTTTTCGCGCTATTAATTTATACACATATAAAAATGTTGTGTGCATGCATTTGCGCTTGCGGTGCCTGCAGTTTGTTCCTATGTATACATTCGACATGAAACATCCTCTTTTTTTTTCGGGGTGTTAAGTTTATTATCTGGCTAGTGCGTAGGCTGATGCGAGTATTTACTTCATTATTATTTCCTCTCCTAACCATGCATATGCGATTTTTTACATTTAAAATCAGGGCCTGTCCGAATGTCGGGAACGGTAATAATTATATACATATTCAACAATAACATCTTATTCTCCTCGTTGTCACAGTGGTCTTGTGGTTAAGACGCTTGACTGCCGCCCCAAGCGGTGCTGAAACGATCCCGCACGCCTCCTGTATTTTTTGAGTTCCGGAACAGGTACCAAATAAAAAATTTCCCAGCGCTCCTGGCGGCCACCGTTTGAACTCACCTACCCAATGCTACCGCGCCTCTGCAGACGACGAGTGAACCAACCAAACACAAAATGGCCCCATCGATACCGCTGCCCCTACCTACGAACGGTCGAAACCCCCACACTCTGGTGGCGGACGCGGGAATTAAAGATGGCCGCCTACAGCAGCCTACTGGCGGCGGGAATTAAAGATGGCTGCCTACAGCAGACAATGTCGCCAGTGATATAGGACGCGAATAGTAAGAGAGGGAGGAAAGGGGTGGGAGACAAGAAAGAAAATTAAGGAGGCTGGAAGGAATATGAGAAAACCCTACGGAATAGGACAGAGGTGGGAGAGGAGCGGCAGGAAGGAATGCCAGAGCGTGCAACAAAAGAACAGGAATGCAACAGTATGAAGAGATTGGAAGGAATGATAGAGCATGAGGGGAAAAGGGAAATTCCGAGGGGAAAAAAGGGAATTCCAAGATGGCTGTCATTAGCGAGGAATTACAGAGCAGGAGGTTTGGTGTGACATCAACTAAGATGGCTGTCGGGGTGCCGCAACCAGCAGTCATCGGGGTAAATCGCAATTTTCCATCTACTTCCAGCCATTACCTTTACCTCTGTAATAAAAAATATATTCACAGTTATTAGTTTTCAAATGCATAAGACTGCGAAGAACTAGATGATACTGCGCAGTTCTTCCCTGTGTATTAAACAATGTGTTATGTGGTTGAATTATCTTGTGTGTGCATACACCCCAGAGGATATTCCTCGTCCCTGCCCTCCTTCGAATCCTCTCACCATCAACTAATTACGTGCTATAAAATCTTGTTCGTTCTCTGCATTCTGGTAAAGAACTTAACTGCAGAAAAAACAGCTCGTAACGGGCCCTTCCTGCGAGAAACCAGTACGATCGATAAATTAAAATACACTTCGTTTATAAATTGCACATAATGGTCTGCGCGTTGTGTTATTTACATGTGCCCTCGCTCAAATCCTTTTTATTTTATGTCGCTTCTCACTTCGCGCAAGTAAATGGCTACCTGGAGAGAGGGTTTTTTTTTAACAAAATTACTTTAAAATAACTACTGCAGCTCACGCGGTATTCCGACATCGAAAATCCATTGGGCTACAGTTTACGCCACTGATGCTACTGTAGTTTTTTCCGTAGATACCACCCAACTACTACTGTTTTGATAGACATTTTAACAAGTAATTAACATCCATTTTACATTGACGGGAAGATTTGTAACACCGATTGTAAATCCTACATGTGAACTCTTTTTAGACCTTTTAAACGTCACTGCCATTTTCGTTTGCAGAGTTGCTTAAATCACTCGGTGCGAGAGACCCAAAGTTCTCTTCCCGAGTAGACTAAGCATTCGTTATTCTAAAGCGGTAAACATTTAAGTTGATTGACATTTGTGGGAAACATATTTGTAATAGCCTCCAAGAAGTCGAACCAGGCAGGTTCATAGGTATAAAATAAGGAAGTGTATTTTCACAGTGATGATGCAGAACTTAGGCATACGCAAAGTCAGATTTCAACAACCTTAAAAAAAGCCAGTAGTAAAAAGTTTTGTTTTGGTAGTGCAGAAATCGTATGTCTTTGAGATGTAAAGTTTAGGCTATGCCAATCATCCGTTCTCGATTATCCTGCTAGCACAAATCTAGGGTGGAGAAAGGAGCATTGATTGGTAACATAAAAGGTTTCTGCGATTTACCACACGTTTCCTTAGTGCAAAGGCGAAGGGACAGACCTTGGGACCCACTATGGACAAAAGTAATTGGAAAATACCTGCCTGAACTAGAACCCGAGATCTCCGATGTACGTGTAGAAATCGTCCCGACTATTATATAAAATACTGACGTTTATTTGCACAAACTAAATTTATGGGTACAGCTATTCGTTCGCTGCCAGACGTGACAGACTTGGAATTTTTCTCGCGACTAGTTTTTTTATGAATTCTTTCACACGGCATGTGTGCTTGTTTATAGAAGCAGCCCACTCACGTGCTCATCCACGCTTATTCGCTATTAATTGGCATTCTGGAAAGCTCTGCTTCATAGTTACTTCTTTCTGCCTACTATTTGTCGTTCTACCACATGTAGAATTTGGCATTCATGTTTTGGCCCAATGTCGCTATGAAATTGCATAGAAACTTTTTTCCTTGCTCTAGTTTCTGTTTTAAAAAAAAAACCTGTTTAAATTTTTTACTTCTTTATAAATTTTACACTGTAAAAGAGACGCCAATGCACAATTAGTTGTTAACTTTATCAAATCACTGTTACATTCTATCTCTTTTAACTGCGTATAACGTTCTTGCCTTGTAATGGTCCTAATTTTGTAGCATAGACTCATATTTAATATAGGAAAATTATTGACGACGACTTAATTTGTAATAGGTATAGTTATAGATTTTGGTATCATTTTCACCGTCATCTCGTCAGCTCTCGTAATCCGACATTTTTTTTCAGCATCGCATTAATCGTTTTTAATTACAATATTTCGGTTAAATATCGAGTAGTAAGTGCAAAAAGGGGGGCGGCCAGCTGCTTACAGCACACGTCCAGGCAGCCAGGGCATATTTTTACTCATCCACCCCTTACGACCGTCTGTCGCGGAGAGAGCGGGTTTTCAAATAAATCTCATAACAATTAACAGTAGTAATTAATTACATGAAAGTATACAACCTGTGATGTCGTGGAAGGAACATTCCGGAGAAGCGGGCGACTGCAACCACGGCTGTTTTGATACGTCAGGTCCATTAAAATCGTCGTAATGATACGGTGGACAGCGGTGCATTTACCGGCCAAGAGCGAGTTGTTTTATAGCGGACCGCGGTCGTAAACTGTACAGAACAATTGATGCGTTACACTTCGACAAAAACAGGCGCACAAACAGGCTTCGCGTGTACAGGTTAATGCGGAAACCAAAAAATTTGAAATTTCCCCCTTATTAAATGGATAAGGAGCTAGCCGAGGCCTCATCAATCTGTAACATAGCGAACTGTATCGGCGTTTCTGGGATGTGAACTAAGTTCCATCGCCGGAAGGATCATGGCAACCTTTGTATTTTTCTCGAGTTGGTCCCTGCTGTCGGTGTATTTCCGCTCTGCAACGTTGGCAACAGGAAGTGCTGCAGCAGGCCCGCACGTTCCAGAAGTGTTATATGTCACGGCCGCCGAGGCTAGGTCTCTGCACGGAACTTTCGCAGTTTCCGCCCGCCATCCATTGTTCGTGCCATTGTCCGCGCTCGAGTGACTTCGTCGGCCACACAACGGTTGGCTGCGGTGTTTCGGACCACGCCCGTGGCACGGGTCCCACACCCAACGCAAATAGTTCTGTTGTTATGTTCGGGTCGCGCTTTCTCTTTCCTCTGGTCGTACGCATGTCGTAAGGCAATGCCTACCGTCAGTCACTGTGCGGAGCTTTGACTAATGATGCGGCAGACCGATTTTCGTCTACCGCGCATGCCCTCAACAACACTGATTCGTCCATCACCAGTACAGCTGTCAAAGTCACATAGTCTACAGTAGTCAACGTGTTTGTTTACGTGTGAATTTTCATCTCGGTCCTCTCTTTAGTGTGAACAAAATATCTCGATTAACTCGAATATTCATACTAAGTTACGAGGAAGTGTACAAATATCTCAAAGCCCTTGCTTGCATAAAAAGTGTCCTTACCTCAAATCCTACTCACGTTGTTTTTATAGCAGTCGAATATTGGAACACGGAAAGGGGTTACTGCGCAGCTAGTGTAAGCACTCTATTGCATCGTCACTTAACGTTCGGAACAGTGCTGGTGCTCATGTGTATTGACCATAGAGTAAATTTGGCGTATAAAGTACGCATCCCAGGTACGCAGTAACCAATCTCCGTGTCCCGAAATTGAACTCCCTTTATTAATTCAGATGAGTCGAAACCTCGTGGATTATAGACTAACGCTAGCGAAAATAAATGTCCTGATATGTTAATAAACTGCTCTTGACAAAGTTTTAACTTAAATACTATACGCCCAAGTTATTATTATTATTATTTTGTAAAAGCACAGGTTTGAAGTTGAAGACAAATGTAAACAAACGTTTCATCATTGTGGAAACACGTGGATTCGACAGTACTTTTGACGATTCTTGAGTCAATGTTAGGGACATGTACGGAAAACGATAACCTGAGTACTTTATCTTGCGTGTGATCTGGCCACTGTTCTTTGGGCCTTGTGCTAATTAGCAGTCTAGTGGTCATCGGCCAATATTCGATAGTACGTGGTATTGATGGTCTCTTGTATTCCACACTTGCTACTTCTTGTCGTAGCTGGGAGATGATCGTTGCCAGCAATGAACTGGATGTCAGGCACACATGCTCGACGGGGCAGATGTCTAGAGATATGTAAAGCGGGACACGGTAGTGACGCCTGCGGCGTCCCTATATGTTATCCGTCCGTACTCAAGCTCTAGCGAAGCACAGGCGGGTACGTCAGTCAGGATTTAGGGCCGGCAACCATGACGAAAAGGGACAGCGCTAGGACGAAGCGACCATCGGCATGGGGAGGTCACGGTAGCGGGTGGCATCAGGAAGAACACGAGTGCAGCGTCCAGGGGGNAGGTGGCCGTAGGAACCCTCTGTCAACCATCTTCTCCACCACCGATGGACCACTGACACGTCACGCCCCCCAAGTGAGTGGTAATTCTGCAGAACGCACAGCCACCCTCTTGGAGTCCAACTATACGGCAACGCTCAAAGTCGCGCAACTGTTCAGTCGGTGCTCGCCGTCGTCTTCCAGGCATTGCACACACACACGCTCTGTGATACACACGCATTGAACTCGTACAGCTAACTGCACTCGTGTTGTCAGACGACCACTTGGTCTAATGGCGGCCGACTGGTGCAGGCGAGTGCGGTGTCTTCCACTTAAGATCATATGGCCCTCCAGACACGAATAGTTTGTGTGGTAAGACCCATTTGGATTGGACGATGTTTTCGAAGTGTTGCTCAATGCATTTCCACCAATGCACATACAGTATTTGCGATACTTTTGCGAAGGCGATACGAATTTTGGACCACCTTTAAATGGGCAGTCATCTTAAATTAGTTATTTTGTGATAATATATCTGTCAGACATTCGTCCTTGTATTTAGTTATATTGTAGTACTATTTTTTTTCTCACAATTCTGCGGCACGCAAAAGTACTGTGCTGTGCTGTAAACGGCCGCGGATGGTAGCTGATGATTGTGCGCATTGCAGATCACAATCATTTGAACTGAATTTCTGGTTATTTATTATTTTATGACGTATTATAAAATAATGTTTAATTCATTTCTGATTTATTTGCAGTCGCAAATGAACAGGAATAAACGGAGTTTACTGTTGGTTACCAACGACTTGGCTTGTGATGCTTTACATTGACGTTCAAGAGTAAATTTCACAAACACTAAGAGTGAATTTCTTTTAGAAAAGTCGTTTGGCTGTTAATTTTAGTTTATACAAAAATTTGAAACATTGATATCAGTAATGGAAACATTTATACTGGCGAGTATAAACACGACGCCATGTTGCTGATCACTGCCATGTTCTAAAGTAAGGTTTATTCTACAATAGGATATGCGCGGTAAAGTGAGCACTTTTGAAAGCCCTCTCAATAAAAATAATATTCAACAAGTATCTTTTATTTTAGCCTTAGACCTTAACTGCCGAGTTCGGTGGCATATACACACAGTGTTTATTACTTACGTGGCAATATTTATTATAAAAGGTGGTTTAAGGATAACATATAGAGGAAAGGAAAAAGTTACCGTCAACAGCCTACATAGGTTGCGAAAATCAATGTTAAAAGTTTGGCAAAGGGAAAATTTTCGCCACTAGGTAAGCGGTAGTGTCGCATGTGTACCAGATTTTTTCGATTTTCTACTTAAAAAAAACAGGACAATTGGAATAATCATAAATCAAATCTAAAATAACTTCGTGGCTTAGTAATATCATTCTATTTTATAATTTACTTTGCTAAAAATTTTTACTAAAAGTTACCGTTTGGAAACTGTGCACCTACCGGTAGAAATTTTCCCTGTGCCAAACTATCCCATAAGAAACCACGTTTTGTTCCGAACCTGTAGTCGAAAAAAACCTTTCTAGGCTGACCCACGGGAAACTTGTGTTTGATGGAGAGGATTCTGGTTCTGAGGGTGTCATTTATTTTTAATCTCTTTTCATTTCGCAGTTGGTTTTTTCGTCGCACCATATTCGGCTAAGTGTTATATATACCGACGATAGGGTTAAATTCTAATAGTGAAAATGGGGTGGAATGAGCATGCGAGCTGCGCTAATAGCCACTCTGCCAATAACAGTATCAAAAACAAAGTGGATATGATTTAAAGGTTAGAAATACAGTAAATGTCAGAAAGTTATATAAAATGTTAGTACATTTTTCTTTTAAAAAAAAAGTAATGACGCAACGCGAATATATTTAAGTTAGTTAAAGTATTTTATTCATATGGAAGGATGGGTCTGTTAAAAAATCAAATTTAAACAAACATATTCATCACTGCTGACCATCTGACTTTGACAGTTGTGTTTGGGGTAGGTCAATGTTGGGTACAAATGCAAAATACGAATAAACGGTCTATAGTTTATTCGCCGTTTCTTCACACCTTTTTTATCTAACCTTTGAAAAATCACCCCATGTATTACGTGTTTGATTATTTCCTAAATATGCCACGTATCACAATCGTATTATACTTCTGTTAATATAAACGTACCTTACTTTTGAATATAGTGAACTTTTACTTATATTTAACCTATGAATTATAATGTTTCATTCATAATTAAAATCAATACAATACAGTGAGAAAACATGCGTGTTGGCAATGCCTAGTAAGAAATAATTCTCATGCAGCACATAATGAAACTGAGTGCGCACGAACGTGGTGCGCTGTCCCTTAGGTGTAAATTTCTAGACTCGGTTAAACTTTGTTAGCATGGGGCGGAGGAATATCCAAGAAGTAGAACTTTAGCAGAGCTTCAGAAAATCGTAAGTAACCGTGAATTGTATTTGGTGTATTTGGTGACATGTAGGGATGTGATATTAGCGGGACCAAGCTAAGGTTAATTCTACCCAGGTTATGAACAAAACGAGTTTTCTTATGGGAGAGTTTGGCATGGGGAAAATTTCCGCCGCTAGGTGCGCAGTGTTCCAAAGAGGTCACTTTAATCTACGTGAATGATAAAAGAGAAAGATTTTACGTAGTTACGAAGTTATTTTATATTTAATTTATGTTTATTGCAATTATCGTGTTTTTTTTAACGTAGGAAATATAGAAAAATCCGTTACAAATGCGACACTAGCGCTTACCTAGTGGCGAAAATTTTTCTTCCCAAACTGAGTAGAGGTAACCTTAACCAAGCAAGCCAAGGGCAGCGTGGCAACGCCTAGATCGTGCGGCGCTGTGCCTTCATAGTGCCTGGAAGGGGAGTGTAAAAGGTGGTGGGGTGGGGCGAGCTGGTCTTCCCCTCCTCCCTTCTCTTTTTCCCCCTACACGATGACTTGTCAGCCGTCGACCTCCCCAGCAGACCCCTGGGCCAGTGTTTTGTTGTTCTGTGCCACGGCCGTCCAATCCTTTTTTTGCCCCCGTCAGCCCCGCGCGTTGAATGGGATACCTCGTACACGGGCGCGCGTGTTTGTACGAGCCAACGAGTGGATTTTTTTTCCTGTGTTTACACTTCGGGAGCTAGTTCCAAGTTCGAAGACGCGATATCCACGCAATCGTTGCGAGGGCTTTTGGGAAATGCGGGGTCATGAGTAACTCGTAGCTGATTATTTTTTTTTTCGAAAGTGTCAGATGTTTGTCGTTGGTGTTCAGAAAGTGTTGTGTGTAGTCATGTTGTTTTTATTGGCCTTAGAAGGTGAGTTCACTGCATCCATTTTATTCGGACAATGCTGCTTCGTATCCAAGAGTTCTTGTTTTTTTATACCCATAAAAATGTTAACTAAGTTTGTCTTTTATGCAGTTCAAATACTACATTTCAATTATTGGCAGAAGCAAAAAACGTGTTGCCACGTAAAATATCGCTAGTAAATTGAAGAGTCATGCTCAGATAGGCCCTATAAACTTACTGTCCACATAGCTGTTTTATCGGATACTTTATGAATTATCAAAACAAATAAGAAAAATATTCAATTTAAACAAGTGGGGACTGGATTGTCACCGTCATGTATACTATAGTATACTTACTGCAGTGATGCGGTCAGGATTATTGTGTTCATATACCTGAATATAAAAAAAAACAAGTTGATTCCAATGTGTTATTGTCACGATTTTTCTCTTTAATCATTTTTTAGTTTTTAACCGTGTTAAAGTTTACAGTATTTTTATAGGCCTTTCACCATCCCTTTTATATGAAATTGGCCTTTATTTTGCACTCCAACGAGCTTACTAAACACACAAACATGACATGCTGTTTAGAGAATAACTAACAGCTTTTTTTTTTTTTTTTTTTTTTTTNAGAGAACTGTTACCTGTGTGTAACGAATAAGTATAGATTTTACATTATATTTAAAACACATCGGTTTCCATATTTATTATAGTTGTTGATTTCTATCTCACTGCTTGGCATTTTACAAGGGAAATAAAGCTGCACCACTTTTCTGACGATTGAAAAGTAAAATTAAATAAATGTTCCTCTTCTCTGACGTTTTGGGGTGCAATTTTCCGTACTGCTAGTGGTTCACTTCAGCTCAACTTTTAGTTAGTACTCATTAAACTTAACTTAATATTCCTGGTAAAATACTGATCGTTATTCTACAGGAATATGAGCGTCACCAAATAACCGAACTAGAAGTTTTGTGATTATGTCTATCATCAAATAAAAATATTCCGCATGTCATCGAAACACGCTATCGTATGCATGCTTGTCCCCAGTAGGTGAATGCATTACATACATTTTCTAAGAACGGTTCCGCGTACATCATCAAACTGACATTTAAAATCTGCATCCCCTGTTGCCAGTCAGACATGGTGCAGCTCGGGGAATATTGCGTGGAGGTAATATAATATGGAGGCGGTGCACGTTAGCGAAGATAACCTCTTCCTCCCCCGCGGTGCAAGGAAATAGAAAGAGTCGCTGAACGGCGGCGTGGTGATGATAGACTTGCAGGTTCTTGGTCCCGACGAATAACATTTCCTCCATTTAACTGCCGCTGCGGAGTGCACGCCCACTCCCCTGTGTATGTAAACTTCCTCCCCTACCTTCCCCTCATTCCCTCCTACTTCAGAATACATTCTCCTTTCTCCTCGTCGGCCGTTCTCCCCTTCAGCTTCCTCGACCCGATCTAACTGGTTTTTTTTTTCCTCCACGATCTCTTCTAGCTCGCCATCCAAGCTGTCTGTTCCACAAACATTAGCTCCCCCTGCTGCGAATTAAAAAAAAGCAATTTGAGGACAGTAGAATTCGTCTTGCCCAGTTTAATTTCTTTTCAAGCCTTCGGGATGGAGAATGGGCTAGTGATATTTCTCCTTTCTTTCAATCTCGGCGAGCCGTAGCTGCTTTAGAATAAGCTAAGTGTTGGGTTAATACGTTACGTTACTGTTACGTCCCCGCCGTACGTTAGGTGCGGGGTGACGTCATGGTGAGGAGCCTCAGTAATAAAGTTGTTTCGATGTTTTTTCAGTAGAAAAACGCTTGTGTGTCTAAACCTAGAAAATGCCATCCTGAATAAGGAATATGTGTTGTTAGTTTGTTGACATACTGCAAGAATGTTAGCAAAGAAATCATAGGCGTGCGCAGGTGTCGCAGCTTGAACCTCGTTGTATCATATAATTAGGATAAATATAAACAAATATTGCTAATTTCGTACTTTCACTGAACAATTTTCATGTTCCAAACCATTACCAAATTTTGAAGTGGTTTTTATATAGTGTAGACCATTTGTGATGGATATGATTGAATATTATTCCTACTTTGTGTTTTTAATATCGTAAAAATGGATCTTCATTTTGCATCCCTAAATACCTATTAAACCTGTGCAATTATTATTAAAAAATACTTATGTATGCGTGCTAGAAGTTATACTTCTTTGGCGTAACTAAAATAACATTTTATTACGTATGCAAATAATTTATCTAAGTAGGAAAACGATAAAATGAACGAAGAAAGACATTAAATACAAATAATAAAGGTTTGATTAAAGAAAATAATTAAATTTTATACAGTTTTACAAATATCAAATTATTCATTGTTATATATATATATAACTGAGTCAAATGTATTTAAATTAAATTAATATATTTCCATTGGTTCTTCTGATGGTAATTGAATGCGAATGTGAGTTGCAAGCGGTTTCTGATAACTGAAATAAGATACAAATAGTATTGTAGAAACGTTATGCGAATGTCGCGTAAATGCAGCATCAATGGTGGTGCCGTGTCGTGTTGTAGAAACTGTAGGGTCATTATTTATGGATGAATGTAAATCCACGTGCAAAGAGTTGATAAGTGGACCAGCTGAAATTGACGTTAAAGTCTCCACTTAAAATCATCGGTAACTTATTCTCGCCTCTACTCATATATGCCCCTCCAAATGTTGTATACGGAAATAGTGTCCGTTTTAAAAAATTAATAATATAGTTTTTTTTTTATTTGGAGAAATGTAAATTGCTATTTAAACAATTTTTTTACTATCTTTCATTTTACATATAGCTACAAAAAATTCACCCACTGATGACATCGCTGAACTTACAAATTCGGACTGTTTCACAGTTATATCGATACACGGAGTAACAATGTTATTAGTGTCGTTCACACTATGATATATAGCAACTCCTCCAGCTCGAACATTTGATCGCTTATATTGAATTATACAATTGAAATTTGGTGTACTAATTGACTCATTATCGTGTAACCACAGACGATACTCGCATGCGCGTTGGGTCGTACCCCTATAAGTTGGCTAGATTCTGACAGTCAGTGAGTGGCAATTGACGTATATGAAACAAGTAAAGTGCCATTTACGAAATTTTGTATCAGCTGATGAACGAACGAACAAAATACAAAAGTTAATATTATGTTGGCTATTCTGAGTGCACTGCCGACGCACATTAGACCAGCCGAAAATACGCGATAAGAAAGAGTTCCTAGATTAATTAATACATTTATTTTACGTGGTCATAAAACAGCGGTTATTAGTGTTAGAAACTAAACTTTGTGCTAATGTAGAAATGTATAGGTGTTCAAAATGAAAAGCATGTTAAAACGATCCGTATCCAAATGAAACGCAATTGCAAAACCTTTTTTCACAGCTTAATCGCCCCTCTTCAACCCCGCTTTCATTACCTGCTTGATATTAATTCCAAAAGCATACAGAAATATTGCATAATATTATTAAATTATTTTTTCTAATAATTTGACGAAATATATTTCAAATTCGTGTCGTTCCAACTTTACAAAGACGTAATCTATTGAGCAAAGTAAGCGGCTCAAACCCAAACCTCGCTCCGGACATGTTGTGCGCGCCGTCTATCGGATTTTTTCCAAAGCATTATCAGCCAGAAAAAATAGTGTTCGTGTGATATATATATATATATACACACATTTACAAACAGATACAACCAGTTTTATTTTTCGCGAGCTCTGCATAATTTTTAAAGTAACATATTTTGTGTACAGTGATTTTGAGTACTAGTAATTTCTATTCGGCAGGTAATCGTTCGTCTACGTAAATGATACGCCATATTGTTCTCCGAAAATCCATTTCCTTGTTTTTGAAGGAAGTGGGACATATGTAAATAGTTTTTAAGCAATTGTAACGTTATTCCACGTTACATATTTCCAACTCGAATATATTATCCATAATGTCCAAAGTGTGATAATAGCTACAACTGCCGTTTCGCAAATGTTATCTCAAATTCACTGTCTCGGACAAATAAAAAAGAGTTACCAAATATTAACTTTTTTCAAGGTTTTATATTTTTACTTTTATAACCTACTATTTTTTTTTAGACAAATGTCAGTCTAAAATATCTTAAAATTTGTTTAGCATTAAATTTTTTTGAAGTTACTAAATTTTAAATTAATTATTTATATTTTTGCCCTTTAACATAACCATTTACGGATTAATGATTTGTGTACACATTACTATTACTACAATTGCAGCTACGTATTTCTGAGTAGCAAGTTTGCTTAAAACGTCCCACGAACACTATATTGACAAGGGGATCGGCTGATAATGACTGCATGATAATAAACAACTTCGTTGCCATGTAGCCGATCAGCTGATGGCGGAAGGATACGTAGTCAGATGTAAACAGTGGCTCTACTTTCGCAGACCTGTCAGTATCTGGCCAACTTACATGGTACAGAATATACCACGTTCACTGTCGAATTTCGTTACACTGTGCGCGCGCAACTTCCGTTGTACACTAAACTTTTACCCTCAACGCGCCAAAAGAAGTATAACTTAAAAAAAAATTACTGGGACGAAACTTGTAGTTGAAATGATTGACTAAATCCTTTCCTTGGTGAAAACAAATTCTGACGTTAAAAATTTTTTCCTGAGATTTCTGTCTACATTGGTTGCCAACATTATGTCGCTCCCGCCACCTCCTTATCCACAACCCCCTTATCCTCCAGAAAATGAACGAGTATCAATTGACATCCGTTCTAGTATTTCTGTTTCCTTGATTCCTCTATAATTTTGTTAAAATTTTTAGTCGTGAAAATTATTGACCTGTTGTTTTTAAGACTACTTCCGTACATAAATTCCGGTGCTATAAATGTCTGCAGTATATTTGTCGTCACGTCTGTAAGAACGTATTTGGCTTGTCCGAGCTTCGGTGCGCATGAGCGCTAAGGACGAACCAGTTATGCCCACTATCAGGCACAACATTGCCTCTGCAGGTTACTGTCGTTTTTTTTTATTTAACAGTGAAAAATAAAAGCGTGCTGCACATTCCTGGACTTCTTTACATGTATAGCAACATTGTTCCCATAAAAAAAAATAATTGTTCAAAAACTTGTTTTACCCATTTCCATTTCAAAAACACTGTGTGCCATAGAGGCGGTATTAAAAACGGAAACTTGTATTCGGAATTTGAAATGCGATAAGTTTCTTAAATGTATTTTGTAAGCAGAAGTCTTCGAAAAACAGTGAGTATTTTTGCAATAAATAATTTTTATTGAAGATTTTCTCGCCATTTAGCGGTCTGTGTTGATCTTAGCCTCAATTTGCGTGGTTGGCCTGCCTGCAGAACTGCTTGTCTGTTTAGGCTCGTGGTGGTGTAGCGGGTAAACCGCTCGCCTCCGACTAACTGCTCCCGAATTTTCGCACGTGGGAATCTTGCCGGACGACGCCGCTGGTCACCGTGTTTTCTCGGGGATCTCCCACGCCTGCTCCATTCCTACCCCTCTTCATCCTCATCGGTTCTCAAGACCCTGTTGATAACAGCCGCTCGAACTTCCCCACACATGGTTTAGTACCTTGCATGTAGAGTCGAAGAAGCGTGTTACTGCACATTTCCTTACTGTCTCAATACTACAAATTTGTTTCAAGCAAGAGGTCATTTTATTTCTCGAGCTCTTGTAATTTATGCATTCCTCTCATAAATGTGTTTATTCTACCTTATTTATTATCCCCGAATAGGTCATTACAGGTGCAACCACGTGCCGCAGTGTGTTTCATTTTAGGTGTTACGTTCGTGGCATTGATTTTGTCCATCAATGTTGACTCTATTGCAACGAGTATGTTTATTAAAGTGCCAATGAATGTGGATTTTCCTGTTTGCCATTTCGTGTTTGCTATTGCAGTAGCATGCTTACCTCCCATCTGCGAGGCCGTAAGTTCGTTACCAATCGACTGTAAGGTCAGGTTTACATGTGCATTCCAAGTAAATAGCGGTATAGTTTAAGACGAACCTTTCAGTACCGCACGTTGTTGCGAAACTAACATACCGATTAGTCTGAATGCTCAAAGGGAATAAATATTATTTAAGGTATTAGTAGCGTTTCAGATAATTCTGGATATACTTTTTATAGTTAAATAATTACTGAATTATTATTGTTAACATTTTAAGTACTTTATTTATATTGCAACATTATTATTTTTAATGATGTCTTGTAGTATTCTCAAGTAAAGAGATGGCGAAATATGAGTATACCTTACACGTACAGAGTGTGTGGCACATGTCTGGACGCATGCTTTAAACGCGTGCTACAGTCGCCTTACCCGTAAACGTTGGTAACAATTGACAGCGTTCGTCTTCCTCGGTCTTGGCGCATACGCACCTACTCAGGTGTGCCTATCCAATAATTTGAAGAGGCAGCTCGACTTCGTATTATACAGGCCATATGAGAGTCGTGCACTAACCAATAAGGCGAAAATGTAATATATTTGGCATTAAATAGAAACCATTTCTCCTTCGTTCCCCGCTTCAGTAACTTAACGTTATTTGGAGCTTGTTAGTTGAACACGCGAACAGTGAAAAATAACGTACGACCAGGGTAAGCCTCGTAAAAAAGGAGCCCCCAAATACGAAACAAATGTACGGCGATGCTGTCTGAATATTGAGTGACCCGGGACTACGTGGCTTACGCCATTGTGATCACACGAGACGTTATGAACTTGTCTACAAGTGACTGGCATTTTTTTTGCTTCGATATTGCGTTTAAGGCTTGTACAGTACGAAAGTAATACATCCTTTGCTAAAACGCATCGGACCTAACTACCCGTGTAAAAGTAAGTTGTTGAATATTATGGACATGGTCTTGGTAACGTTCTGAGCACTCAACGACGCCCTCTGGTAGGTCAAAATAACATTTTAAGCGCTCGCGTTCGCGCTCCACGCACGACATCTTAAAAGGATGTTCGTAACGCCCGCCCATTCACCTCAAGAATATGAGCACTGCACGTGTAGCAGAACAAAATCACTGAATTTACATTTTAGGTCATGTTTCTTTTTTGTGAATTCGTTCTAAAATCGTGTTTTAATTTGGTTTGTATTCACACTCGAACAGGACTTTCGTGGAACGTCCGATCTTGAATTGCTGAGACATTTCAGAGCAAGAGTACATAAGTAAGTCATAAATCTCTTGTAGTTTTCTTTTCCGCCGCCTTGACTCTCAACTTACGTGACAGTAACGTCGTGTTCGCAGTGATATGAGTAGCCTATGTTATTTTTCTGCACATTCAAATCTTCTCGAGCATTATTAAACATCGCGACCTTTACGTTTAAATAAAACGGGTTATAAAATACTACTTTAATTGCGGTGCCTTGNGAGCATTATTAAACATCGCGACCTTTACGTTTAAATAAAACGGGTTATAAAATACTACTTTAATTGCGGTGCCTTTGGAGATTATAGTTAATTTAAAATATTGGGTGAAAAAATGGTTTGTTTTGGAACGTTGTTCTACTGGAACTTTCAAAACAACACAGACAGCACTTAGTATGTTGTGCGAGACGGCAAGCCAGTCATTTTCGAAGAGGAGGTCCATGTCGGGGAAAAATATTGTTTGCGGGACTATGAAGGGTATTGTGTATGGGACTCCAATGTCATCCGTTTGAATACTCGCCTNGGGAAAAATATTGTTTGCGGGACTATGAAGGGTATTGTGTATGGGACTCCAATGTCATCCGTTTGAATACTCGCCTCCCACCTAGGCGAACTATGTTCGATTCCCGACGGGGCCGCTCCCCGGATTTTCGCATGTGGGAATCGTGCGGCAAGACGCCTCTCGTCGGCGGGTTTTCTCGGGGATCTCCCGTTCCCCCATCCTTTCATTCTGGCGCTGATCCATACTCATTTCGCCTCACCATCGTCGGCTCTCAAGACCTAGATGTTAAGAGCCACCCAAATCTCTTCACTCCACTCCCACTCCACTCCACTCTTGAGCCATCGAATGATAAGGTCCTTATCGCACGAATCCACGCAACGACTGAGCTACTGTGCACCAGCGGCGTGTGGTGAACTGTTGCAGGGTCGGCTGTGTTTTGTTCTTTGCTATACCTGATCGTTTGCTAACACATCGGCCACTTAAACGCTGTAGTGCAGTTAACGTCACAGCAGGTGTTTAAAGAGTGCCTCACCGCTCTCTCGTGAGTGGCCGCAGTACATCAGGTTCTCCCGGTTCCATTCTGGTTGCTGGTTCCTGGTGTGTGCGCCGAGTGTGTACAACACTGAGCAAGTACCAGCTTACCTTGCAACACTTCACCACACGCCACTGCTGTGCACACAACCACATGCGCGTCAATCTCTGCTCCGACGTAGACTTTGTAAACAAAAATGGGATCGGCAATTCCAAAACCTTTTGTAATTTACCGCACTATGGGATGCTCTTGCTGGGTTGGTGGTGATTTCGTGTGAGACAGTATGGAACGTACACCCCGCCATATCCGACGCCCCACAGCGTCCAAATCATGCTTTTTCCGGACGTTGGTCCCCTTTTATAAATGATTGGTCTGCCGTTCAACAACATACTAAGCGTTGTCGGTATTATTTTCAATCATCCGTTAGAACAACGTTACACGTATTAAAAACGTTAGAAAAGTTTTTTTTTTTTTTTTCCGTCTGCAGCAATTCGAATAAACATAATTTTTCTGAGCGTCAATTCAATTTATTTTTGGTACACTAACATGATTTTTATTGGATGTATATTTTTTTTACAGAGTGAGTGAGTGACTGACTGAAGAGATATAGGCGGCTCTTAACACCTAGGTCTTGAGAGCCGATTTTTTTTACAAAGCTTTGAAGTAGTTGACAAACACCACAATACGCGTGTGCTTAACTTATCGTGCGCGCTTTTGTGATGTAGCAGGTCCCATCTAAACTGTTATTTATTGGAGGGGGGAAGTGGTTTATTTTTACCCGTTCCGCGTAAACACAAGTGCAGTCCCTTGATATTGTCAACGCCTTCGCTACTCCGCTACTCTTGGCCCCCATTCAATTTGAAATGGACGAGAACATCCGTGCCCAGTATCAAACACCAATGAACGTTAAGCACTCTTGTACAAGGTAATGTATGTTTGCAGTTGCTCAAGAATTTTCCTACTAGTTCAATAGATAATGTATGAAATTAATTTTCAAGAGATTGTGTTGCACCTTGTTTACAAAATTTTATTTTGATTAACATGAGTTACGCAACAGTCATGTTAACGTTTAAGTGTTGTATCAATAAAAGACCCGCCTACCATCAGACATGTACATATCATATTTCCTAGCAACTTATTTAATTAAATTGGATATTATATTCTAACATTAAAGTATAGAAATTTAAAACTTTATGTTAGTGTAACCGCCTGGTTGAAGGAATTTTGCCCGTCTGAGGCCTAAAAGCGTAGGAGCGCTAAGGGCGACCGAGACATGAGCATCAACTCTTTCATCGCCTCTACGCTCAAAGCACTGAACTGGTGGAGACCCTGTCATTTTATGACGTAATAATAATAATAAAGTTTTGATGCACGTCCCTATTCCTTTTTTAATGTTTTGTATCGAAATGTTCATACCTAAAAATTACCGTGAAAACGCCCGTTTCAGCCATTTTTACTATCACAAAAAATGCTTTAAAGAGAAATGGAGGAACTGAAAGACGTGTAGAGACGCGTAACGTTTTTTAAAAAATGCTATTCGTAAGCAGATCTCACTCAGACACGTTGGACGGTTTTTTAATAAAACTTTTTCTGCTGGAGCTCTGCGCGCCGTTCGGGCGACCTACCCAGGCGGCCATCTTAACTGCAGTTAATTCAGTGAATAAAAATAACTTCAAACACACACTAAAAAAATAAGTTTTATGTCAGGGCTAACATTTTTTATTTTAAGCAGTTTTTTTAGGGCGCAAAAAAATGTTTTGCTGTAATCCAAACAATAGGACATTGACTGCTGTGATACTCGAATTAAGCTTATTAGTATAAATTACTTGCTACTTCCTTGATTCCATTATAGTGCAATTCTACATGGTCTGATTACCCTCTTGCTGTAAGTATCAGTTGGCTTTCGTACTCATTTGTGCAGCCTGTAATTCAGCTTTTTATGTAACATTTCTTGCGGAATAATTTTTCAAGTTTACTTGACGGCAATTTTAACATGTTTGGGGTCCACTGAACCTGCACATTTTTAATCGGATTTAAGTATGTACGTTCTATAAACAATCCTAAACAGTTTGACGGATCTGGACCAAATTTGGTAGGGATACCCCTCAGTACCCAACTTAAAATACTGTGTAGGCCAAAATTAACTTCGACTCCCCATTGGGTCGGAAAACCCTAAAACGGAATTTTTTTCCCTACCCTATTGGGTCGTGTATATCTCATTGTCCTCTTATATCTGGGACACGCCGGATATTTCTGCTAGTTTTAAACTAAAGTGCTGTGATCAGTACAAACTATTTTGCTAAAATGTATACTGCAAAATTGTTCGTGATTATAATTATTTCATATTTGTCTCAAAACTATTTGCCAGTGATTTGTCTTTTCGAAATGAAAACAAAACTGTTTTAATAACTACAAATTAACTTCTTTGTTATCATCACAAAACATTCGGGAGGGTCTGTTTAAACAGTAAATATTATATACCTATTAGTATTCACACTGATAATTTTATTGCGACACGAGTAAATAATTGACTTTTTATTGTATATAACAATGCTTGAAATATGATGCAGTTTCTTTCTGTTAAATTCAGTTGCATAAAACTAGCCACCTTTTATCATATTTTTTGAACCCATATGCTCACTCCTTCGTTTGCCTTGACCTTCAACTTTATTCCGGATTATAACAGTATTCTGCATCCTGTGGAATTATACCTTTATTTCCATTGTGCCTCGATTTATGCCATTTATTTTATACATACTGTGCCGCGTTTTAACTGCACGCAAGCTGGTGTGCAGTTTTGCAATGTATCTTCCATTCTTCCGTATCTCCATATATTCCCGCCTTCAGCCGAGTTCCATTTCAGCTCTAGTTTCCTCATCTCCTTCCCTGAAGTACGTCCCCACCCCCACCCCCATAAAACATTTTTACCTCCATTCTTCGCTATATCCAGCTGCAACTCTATAAACTTTCTTTGGCAGGCCTCTTTCTTCATATTTCATTCTCGCTGCTGGCCAGACCACGTTGCTACACGTTTTATTCGTTGGGCGAAATTGAAAATTCCACGTCGTTTGTGTGGTGAAATACGTTTTCAGATTTATGACTTCGAACGTTAATGTAGGCTCAACATTTTACTTTATTATTTAAGATATTTTAAATATCGCCCCCGCCACTGTGCCTTATTCTCCACTTAATACGCTCTGGAATATTATAGTATATTCCTGGTACTTGTCACTAAGATTCCATTATTGAATTGTGCGAAATACTGTTCAACTTGTAGACATTACTTACAAGTACTATTTCCTCGCATAAAAAAAAATTAGACAGCATGTTTTTTTGCATAAGGGCATATCAAAATCACAAATTGAGTGTTTTGTGGCGTACAAATAATAAAACATAACTCACTGAAATGAGGCAATTCACACTGTTAATAAGGTAACGGGAGTTATTTCAAGAAATATTTAAAATTACGTAAATAACTTCTTCATAGTCTTTAAAGATTGTTGAAATAATAAAAATGTTTTGGAATTTTTTTTATTTGTAGGAGTTAATAATTTTTTGTAAAATTAATTTTGCTGAGCATATATTAAAATGAACTGAGACATTACGTATCAGCCAACCTTGTTAAATTTCCTGTAAATGTTTCCGTTTATTTTATTTCTACGTTCCAAAACCACAAAAATTTTGATTTTGACATGCCACCATGTAAAAACTTTGCGATCCAACTTTTTTTATGTGAGGAAAGAGTACTTACAAGTAGCGTCTACAATTTTAACAGCATTCCGTGCAAATATAAAATAATGAATTTTGTATAACCACCGCCCTCAAGAAAAGCGGCACATCTGTACCCCGGGTTCGATTCCCGACGAGCTGACTCCCTGATTTTTGTATATGCGAATCGTGCCGGACGACGCCACTGGTTGGCGGGTTTTCTAGGAGATTTCCCGTCTGTCCCGCCCTTGCATTCCGGCGCTGCTCCATAATCACGTCGGTTCTCAAGACCCCTGATAATAAGAGCGACCAAATCTGTCGCCTCCACTTATCTGGAACCCTAATCCAGGACACTGGCGCAGTAGGCCGGCGTGCTACAGTAGCAAACGCCGCGGGGGCCTGCTGTTAATCCGTGTGTCGGTTGTCTCAGCGTGGCGTCTTTCCAGTTGCCATAACAGGCACGCGTCCTGTCATAACAGACATCCGCCTGAGATCCTGACACAAGTGGGCCAAGGCGTGGCGGCGCCTGCTCTCCCGACCACGAAACTCAGCTGAGCGACTGCGCAAACGTCGCTCGCTGTCGGGTCACTCCCTGTCCCTGCACCAAGAACACACTGTGTTCAACGATTTACCGAGTTATTTTGTATTATTAAATATAACAAAACATCAGTACTTTGTAAAAAAAAATTATTTTGAGCTTTTCTTCCATAAGATAATATGAATATTAATGATTTTATGAGGTAGTGCATTTTAACGAGTTGTTGACCCTTTCATCCCGATTGTAGCCTACTGTCTACGCATTGCATTGGAAGGTAATATTCGACAGTCAGTATACTCTACGAAGCTCACTGCTCAATGATTTTCCCTGGGAGTAACTGATTCTTTAACCTGCTACCGCTCTGCATTACGGCTGGTTCATATAATTAATCACTGAACATAACGCCTAGAGTTTATTGGTTGTGGTGGAGAAACGAGTTCTTAGGCAACTTGAGTGCAACACGCATCACAAATATTCTTATTTGCAACACAATAAATCATAAATCAATGTGGGAATGAAAGGGTTAAACCACAAGTCGTACATTTTGGCGCTTGAATGAAAGACGTGTCGATGTAGGAGGCCCGTGTACTTTTGAAAGTCCTCTCATTTGGAATAATATCCAATAACTATATTTGAGTTTAGCCTTATACATTAACTTCTAAGTGCGGTGAAAAATACATACTTACATGACAACAGTTATTTAAAAAGGTTGTTAAAGGAAAAAAATTACTGAAAGGAAAAAGTAACTAGGGCCTCAAAAGTGCTCACTTTACCGTGAACACCTTATAGTAGCATTGCGATGGATTATTTCCCTTCCCGCTTGTTCTTTCCCGCTTTCTCGCCCCCTCTCTCTTTTGTTTTTTAGTCACTCACTGACACTTCCACCCTGCCGTCTCGCGAGGCCATAACCCCCTTCGGCTTCGGGCTTTTCCGTGCAGTCTCCCCTTAACGTTCTTTCTTCTGGCATTTCCGTGCGCACCGCGCAGCGGGAATAGGGAACCAAGCCACCGCCCGGTTCCGTTCTGCCAGGTGTTTTGCAAGTAATGGCGAGTTTTTATATAAAAGAAACGGCTAGTGTGAAAGTTAATTTTGGTAATATTTTTAACTGTTACATATACTCGGTTAGATATATTTCACCTCACTTCAAGTTTCTCAGTGACAAAGGTAAATTGTAGATAGGCGACATAACCACGCTGCGCTTACCAGACATAATCCTACTCGCCTGGCCAAAGGGACCAAGAGTGACGGCTTTCTGCGGGCGCTGTGTGCAAAGGCGCTGGATTGGACCTCGGGCGGGTCGCAGGGGGAAAAAGACGAGACATGCGGCTACTTGGTAGAAGAATTGCTCAGTTCACCTTTCAGTGCTAGTAGTTTTGAACAGTAAAAACTTTTAATCTTACGTGGTAAGGCCGACCCCAGACATGTGCATTGTAACAAAGGCAGACGGGAAATACCATCGACTGAATGAGATCCGTCGCTGTGCGCCCCCTCCCGCCAAAATGCTGTGACGATGTCTGCCTCATCTTTGGCAACGAACCGTGGACGACCTGGGAGAGTACTTTGAAGGATGTTTAACAGCTCGTGCACCTACGATACGTACCCGTTCACATGGGTGTATACAGTTCGGACGAGAATGCATCAATTAAACTGTGATTTCAAGCAGCCAAGTTTGTTTTTGTTCCTTGCCGGACATTCCTACATCCATAACCCATGTGGTGTCAACATTAAAATGTAGGGTTCATGTCGTACACTTCCACATGAACATTTCCTGTGTTGGGTCATTTTCAGGAGATAAACGATGGTTGCCATGACTTCTGAATCAGCCCTAGTGTGTGTGTATGTATATAATACATATATATTATATATATGTATACACACACACACACGAAACACTGTTACTCGGAGTAAATTCTTGCAGGAAAGGAGAGGGGAGTTTTGCGATTTGGTATTGATTTGCTTTGCATGACAAGCGCGTGATTGGAAATGTATATTCTTTATTTCAACAATAGCTCGTTTTTCCTCTTTTTGAATGCTCTTAACCCGGCATAAGACTCCGCCAATGTTTCTTTGGTGCGTATCATTTGAAGCGCACAATGAACTGAATGTAACTTGGAAGACTTATATTTTAGTATCGCAACAAAAGGTTTACACTGAAGAGCCAAAAAAACTGGTATAGGCGTGCGTATGCAAATAACAGAGGTATGGAACCAATCAGAGTAACGCGATGCTGTCGGCAGCTAGATCGGTTACTGCTGCTACAATGGCAGGTTATCAAGATTTAAGTGAGTTTGAACGTGGTGTTATAGTCGGCGCACGAGAGATGGGACATAGCATCTCCGAGGTAGCGATAACATTTGGATGTTCGAGTACGATCATTGCACGAGTGTACCGTGAATATTGGGAATCCGGTAAAACATCACATCTTCGACATCGCTGCTGCCGGAAAAAAATTGTGAAAGAACGGGACAAACGGCGACTGACGAGAATCATTAAACGTGACAGACGTGCAACCCTTTCTCAAATTGGCGCAGATTGGATTTGTGGACTGCCCTGCAGGATTCATGGTGTGAATTGCCTCCTGCATACCTTCAGATGTTAGTCGAGTCCATGCCACGTCGTCTTGCGGCACTTCTGCGTGCTCGGGGGACCCTACACGATATTAGGCATGTGTACCAGTTTTTTTTTGGCTCTTCAGTGTATAATACTCCAGCTGTCGACGAAATGCCACTGCAGAACGGCTTTAGTTCGTCATAAGACGTTGTGGCGGACTCCCCGGAATCACAGTGTAGATTACTATGCTGACACAATATAATAATTCGGGGTCACATCAAATTTTAATCATATCTCAATTGTTGAGGATCCTGGCTTTTGGAGAACTTTTGAAATCAGTCGATTCAAGACTGGCCCGGTGGCAGGAAGATAGTCGTATGTCTCGTGGGTCCTTGAGTCGATCCGTGACGGCGGCGATTTCGAGGCATTTGCAACTGCAGGTTTCACGAATGGACAATATAATGGGCTCTTCTCTGGTGTGGTGTATACCTTAACGTACTCTGGCTTACTTACCCGTCGTTTTACGGCATATCCAGGTCCATCACTACGCATGTCTTTTACATACGTGACAAGAACGGCAGTCATGTAGGTTATGTCTTCTTACAAACAAACCAATTTTTATAGACATTTTGCTGGCATCTAAAAAATGAGTACATATTTTGAATTAAAAATTGTTATACAAGGCAGTATTTAATTTTTAGTTACAATTTTACTTGAAGACATACAGTAATACATATGAGTATTAGTTACCAGTCCTAGGGACTGCAATATTTTTCCGGGAAAATATCGTGCCCGTCACTGAACTTGTCTTATTATGATGAAATGACGTTTCTCTTACATGCCCTTGATTTTTGCGTACTAATTACGTAATTTCAGTCTTGGATTTTAGACCATTAAGGCACGGAACTCTATTCTTGAAAATAAGACATTTGTTAATAAAGTATTTTACTAGTCTTCATGGGACATCCCGTGGATAATCATAATCTTAATCCGCCCATATTAACAGTGCCTCGGACCGGGAAAACTACAAATTTTCATTTTTATGTTTGCTTCTGCGCATATAAAAAAAGAGAAATCTGTGTAGCTGGTTAAAAGCTTGTATTGCTTTAATTTTGTCATTTTATAGTTTCCGTGTTTTCCAGTAACCATAGCGGGAGTTTATCGTGCAGTAATTTTACACGGACTGAGGACTACAAAAGGTATCAACGATCTTAATCGTAAAAGGATACTGCAACAAGCTATAAAGTAGCTTATAGTTTGAGAGATAGGCTATTACGATGGAAATGTATAGGCGTAAAACAACAGTAGGCCTAGATAATAAAATGGGCATAATATAAAAACACGAAGAAGTCTTATAAATTCCTGATGGCTTATAACGTAAGACCATGCTTGAAACTCTCCGATTTTGCATATTTAATGATAATTATTTTTTATTTTTTGAGTTAGAATAACAGTGCCAGAATCTTTAATATGGGCTATAAATTATACCCAAAATGCTGTTGTATTTAATATTCGAATAACACTTAAATCTGTTTCCCTTCTCTACTGGTTTCGGTAATATCTGTATGCTAATAATTTTCAAAACTATATTTGTTGTTAATTTTTATCGGAAAATTAGAATGCCAACATTATGAAATGCATTTACAAAAATTGGTAACTAGAACTTCAGCGCACCGGCTGCTGGGAACTTGAGTTTCCATCGGATAAATCGGAGAACCTGATTCGTAAGTGCAGATGTGCACACAGCACGGTCTAGAAAAGGTGGGTTTTGTAGGGGATACTCTTAAAGAATTATCACAATTCTAATATAATGAATTAGACGCTTCCAAGGTGTAAAATAAAAGCATATTACTTATTTGAATGCTGTAAAATATTTTGTCCAAGAAAAGTCACATACTAAAACGATTTGTATTTTTAAATAATAAGGTATGTGGAGTACTAAGATGGTTTGTATAGTCTCTCCCATTTGTGGGTGTTCTGTGATACCGTTCACACCCAGCTTGTGTATAGGATCTATGCGTAAGTCTGGTCAATATTAATATTTAAATATACCTGTACAATTTGTTGCATGTTGGTAGACATTTTTACAAAGTCCTGTTCCTTAGACCACCACCGTTTCTTATTCTGCGGCAAATCAGTGGCAAGCGGTTTGAAGGTAACATTTTTTTTTTTTATAATATGACACAGAATAACTAGTTTGTTTTCGCCGCCGACATAAATGTAGTCACGCCAGTGAGTGTTAACGTCGGAATATCTGCAGTTACGGTCAAGGAACCAGCTAGAGCAATTTACAATGGTAGCTGTATACGATCTTTTCAGAATGTTCGCGTGCATGCAGACGTCTGTGATTGTGTTGGCGTACGGCAGTGCACAGCTACATGTTATCCCAGAGCGCCCAGTTGTTCAGCGCACCTGTAACCACAGGCTTTCATCTCGCTGGTGCGCAGGCCTTCTGCGCAGGCGCGGTCTCGCTGCAAAGTCTCCCCCCCCCCNGACTTTTGATTTGGCGTTGTCTCACAATGGCGGTTTTACAAAAGAACAGAGTTCCAGTGTAAACAAAGTTAACCTTGCTGTTAAAATAGTTATACCGTAATGAGTTTACTAACAGAAAAACGATGATTGAAATTTCTGAGGTTTTCACATATCTCCCATGGTGAAATTTGGCTGAAGTGCNCATCAAACCACTCTGCCCGGCCATTCGCGCGCCGCTGCGCGCGTGTCACCCGACACTATCATTTCCGCCTGTGATATTGCACGGTGTGCCGGCCGCTTTGATGACCTCATAAATTCCTGATTCACTTCCGCACACACCCAGGACTTTTGATTTGGCGTTGTCTCACAATGGCGGTTTTACAAAAGAACAGAGTTCCAGTGTAAACAAAGTTAACCTTGCTGTTAAAATAGTTATACCGTAATGAATTTACTAACAGAAAAACGATGATTGAAATTTCTGAGGTTTTCACATATCTCCCATGGTGAAATTTGGCTGAAGTGCATGTCTGTTTTGCATTGAGTGAGGATCCCAAATATATATAATATCAAATTCGGAACGTTATGTGTGTATTTGCAGTTTTTTTTATTCCCTCGTTTGCTTTTCAGAAAATGTGTTAATCGTTTCCGCACTGTGGTGAAAAATCATTTTGTAAGTTATGCCGATGAGTTCGTTAACCAGAATGATCTGTTCGCGCGTTTTAAATAGACAAAGAGAAACACGTCGTAGATTCAGTATGTGGATATGTGTGCATTATGTATAAATGGTCGTTCATAACATTTTCTTATATCGTGGAATTAATTNGCCATGTACGTTGTAATCGTGTCAGAAAGTTCGTGGAATTAATTGTGTGACGTCATGCATTCGGACGACATCGGCTCTGTTCACCGTGAGAGAATATAAGCCGTTCTCAACAGCCACACTAATAGAGTGATGTAGTTACTCGCGATTTGTTAATGTTTTTTTTATGCATCCATAGTGGCGCTGGCGAAAATTGGTAGAGTGAAGTATAATTATATTTCTTGTATATCCTGATATTCACTAGGTGCTAAGACTGCCAGATTGATTGCACTGCTATAGTATTACACACAGCCTTTATTAAAACATTTTAGATAGTTATGAGTTGGGCCAGCTGTTTTTCGCGAAAATATTTCAAGACTAATTGTACTTCAAAACACTAGATCTCAAATTCATTTTTATGATTGGCTGAGTTTAACTGCCATGCATTGCAGGTGTCTGCCCGCAAATCACTGACACTCAGTGTCGGAGTTACCTAATTCTGATTGGCCCAGTCAGGTAAGGAACTGTCTCCCGACTAAGACACGTGGCCAATAAACAAAGGGAAACTGCACTTATGCCATAGGACATTGGAGTCTAGCCTTCAAGTAAATCTTTTCGCGAAAAACAGGTGGATATGATTAATTTTCATAATGTATGAGACTGTATCTAAGTTCTCGCCTCCCACCTAGGCGAACTGGGTTCGATTCCCGGCGGGGTCGCTCCTGGCTTTTCGCATGTGGGAATCGTGCCGGACGATGCCGCTGGCCGGCGGGTTTTCTCGGGATCTCCCGTTTCCTTCGTCTCTTCATTCCGGCGCTGCTCCATACCGAACTATTCACCGTCATCGGCTCTCAAGCCCTCGAAGTTAAGAGCCGCCCAAATCTCTTCACTCGCACTGTAACTGAGTTTGTATTTAACTAAAAAAAAAGTGAGATTGTAGAACGAGTTCAAAAATCTCCGGTAGGAAGCTGGTTTCCCCGGTCGCTGATGTCGGTAAGCGTTGGTGGAAGTGATGNGAGTGAGTAAGTGAAGAGATATGGGCGGTTCTTAACGGTGAGGTATTGAGAGCCGGTGACGGTGAAACGAGCTGGGTATGAAGCAGCGCCGGAACGAAGGGGCGAAGGAAACGGGAGATCCACGAGAAAACCCGCCGACCAGTGACATCGTCCGGCACGATTCCCACATGCGGAAATCTGGGAGTGGACCCGGTCGGGGATTGAGCCCGGTTCGCCTTGGTGGGAGGCGAGCAGGCTAATCGCTCAGCCACCGTGGCTCCGGGGGGAGGCGTGACCGGACTGTACACACACGGGGACTGGAGGAGGAGAGACCGCAGACTCTCGCCGGAGCACGTCCGCCCCGGTGTAGCAGCAAGCACGCCACATACGGCAGGGACGGATGGACGGATGAGCCGACGCACGTATGTAGGTGTGTGCGTGTGTGTGTGCGTGTCCGTCTTTGTTGTCCCTCCCAAGGACGTGGCTCGCATGTGGCCCGGCGTCTCGCGGGCCTTGCAACCCTCTACTTCGACGTGGTCGATCTCGACAACTAGGAGAACAAGACGCTCCTTGGATATACTCCATTCACGTTTACTTCGCACTCCTCTGAAGCCCTGCTAAAGTTCTACTTCCAGGACATGCCTCCAAATCTTGCTAACATAGCTTAACCAAGTACAGAAAATTACACCAAAGGGACAACGCACCGCATTTGTGCCGCTCAGTGAGATAATATTTTGTATAAGAACTATGTCTTACTAGGCGTTGCCAACACCCACATTTTGTCTCAATCTTTATTCAAGTTAGCTATAAATGAAATATCGTAATTTATATATAAAATATATGTAAAACCACAATTTTACAAAATAAAATTAGCTACTTTTATATTGACACAAGTATAAAACGCTTGTGATACACAACATAATTAGGAAACAGCCAAACACGCCTAACAAGGGGTGTTATTCCAAAGGTTTGATTCAGAAAGTATGAAGAAACCGCGAATTGACTACATAAACTCTGTCTCAGACACGGAGGCCACTTTTTTACAACTCACTAGCTAACAGAACATAATATTCTCTGAATATGACTGGGTTCATCACCCTCATTTTTATCAAATTAACAAAACAAACCGTATGTTTACGTGTGTCAGAACAGCACAGGTGAATGTATATGTTATCAAANTTTTTATCAAATTAACAAAACAAACCGTATGTTTACGTGTGTCAGAACAGCACAGGTGAATGTATATGTTATCAAAACAACAACACTGACGCAACATTAGAACTGTCAAATAATGGTCTTCGTATCTGAGAGTATAGCACGGCTCGTCAGCTTGTTGTTACCAGAGTAGTTAAGAATGCAGGAACGAAAGAATCTCTTCAGCTTTGTTCGCATTTTAAAACGTAACAGTGACCATTGATCATAGTTCGTATGCACAAGAACTGACTGCCGTGCTTTCGAACCTTTTGATTCACAACTGCACCTAACAGGTCGCGTGCACGAGAGTTCCTGATATAGTGCACAGTGGAAATGGTTGTATTTCATTTCTTAATGCACATGTGGCAACAGTCGTTGCCAATCGGATACAGGGTCCATTTTCAGAGCGTCGCGCAGCCAATCAGTCAGATAATTGGCATGGTTACATCAAAGAAAGCGGCACGCCATTTCATGTCTGCGTACTATATTCTGTACCATAGGCCACTTTTTGACAGCTCGGCGAAAGTAGCGCAACTGTTTACATTTGACTACGTATCCTTCCGCCATCAGCTGGTCCGTTAAGTCAGGGCTGTATTTTTTATCAACATGCTGTCAGCTAATCCACTTCTCATTGCACTGTAATGCTAAACAAATTTTAAGATATTTTAATACTAACATCTGTTAAAAAAAATAAGTAGATTATAAAAGTAAAAATATAAAAGGTTGCAAATAATTAAATACTTGCTAACACTTTTTTAATTTGTCCGAGATAGTGAATTTGGGTTAACATTTGCGAGACGGTCTGTTGTATCTATTANACACTTTTTTAATTTGTCCGAGATAGTGAATTTGGGTTAACATTTGCGAGACGGTCTGTTGTATCTATTATCACAGTTTGAACGTTATAACTAATATATTCCTCAACCTTTATACACTGCACCTTATTGCAATCTTAACGAATTAAACTATTCACGCGTGTCTAACTTTATACGGAAACAGGGAGATGGGTTTCTAGAGAACAATATGGCGCATAATTTACGTAGACGAACGATTACCGGCCGAATATAAATTACTTGTACACCAAATCGTTGTACATGAAATATATGTTACTTTGAAAATTATACAGAGCTCGCTGGAAAATAAAACCATTTGTATGCGCGCGTAAATACGTTATTCTAAACTACAAAACTATAATATGTTTCTGGGTGTAGTTCGGATTATGGATAACAGATAGTGTGGAAGGGCGTGTTGTAACAGATGACGCGCCTGTCCCTCGCAAGATGGCAGCACATGGTTGGAGAGTCTGGAAACTTGAAAAAGGTTTCGATTTTTTCCTTACATTTGGATACGGATCGTTTTATTGTGCATCTCATTTTGAACACCTATACATTACTATTTTATCACGAAGTTTCTAAAACTAAAAACTGCTGTTTTATGACCACTTAAAATAAAATGTATTAATTAATCTACGAATTCTTTCTTATCCGCGTATTTTCTGCTTGTCTGATGTGCTCCGGCACTGCTCTCAGAATAGCCAACGTAATATTAATTTCTGTTCGTTGGTGCATCAGCTGATACAGGATTTTGTAAATGTCACGTTGTTTGTTTTCAATACGTTACGTTGCCACTCACTGACTGTCAGAATGTGGCCTTCTTATACGAAATGAACCATATCTATATGCTGTTNAATACGTTACGTTGCCACTCACTGACTGTCAGAATGTGGCCTTCTTATACGAAATGAACCATATCTATATGCTGTTCACTGTAAAGTGAGCACTTTGAAATCGCTGCTTAAGATCTACTTGTATGCATGTTGTGTATTCTTCCGCCTTGTGTAAAATTAACATCGCCATGGGCCTCATCACTTTATTCATGCGTCGTTCAAGTGAAACTGAAATTATTAGAAAAGTAAATATTTCAAAAATCTGCTTATTTCTACACTTCGGTGTATTTACAAATACATAAAGCGAAAGAAATAATTTAAGTTATCACAAATGGTTACTTAATACCTTTTGTTCGACGTTATGATATGGAACTATTTTCCCTCCATTGTTACCTACTTCACTGGGTGCATGCCTTTCAATGCGCCTGTTAAAATATATGCAGGTAGGAACAGTGACTATTTAGTATACGATTGATTTCAAAAGTGCTCACTTTATCGTGAACAGCCTTTATTCTGTGTTGTCGTTCACCTCGACTTTTCAACTTACGCTATATTGATTTTTCTACTGACAGCGCTGAGGTAACAAACAGGTCAGCAGGAACCCATTTAGGAACGCCAATCAGTGCTCTCAGTGGCGGAATACTCGTCAGCACTGCCAGAAGTAGAAATAAATTGCGTATTTTTTGCCCGACGAGTTTTTTTTTATGTCATAAGCAATCGATGTGCTTTTCGATGAAAAGGAGATTATTTTGTAAATATTATAGTAGGCATTGACTTTTAATTCCGGTGAAAATTTCTCTCTCTCTCCTCATCCTCTGCAGAAAACAACGTTACAATTTGTTGGTTAAAAATTATCGTTTACCACCGCCATTCTTAGCAGGAAGTGTAGCCTCCAACCCAGACACCAGAAATACCTCTCGCCAGTAGCCCACCAGTAGCATATGTACTTAAAGGAACACTTCTTAATAGCTGCTGTTTGTAAATAAAGGGATCGTAGCCATAATCTTTCTGCCATGGTGTCGTTTTCATCTGCACAGCAATACCTTTAAACCTGGTTTTTTTTTNGGATCGTAGCCATAATCTTTCTGCCATGGTGTCGTTTTCATCTGCACAGCAATACCTTTAAACCTGGTTTTTTTTTGTCGTTTAATATCACACGGGCATTTTGTAACACAAAGACAACTATTACCAGTGTACTTGCACGTGAGNTTTTTTTTTGTCGTTTAATATCACACGGGCATTTTGTAACACAAAGACAACTATTACCAGTGTACTTGCACGTGAGATAGTATGCAAAATTTAAGCTTAAGACAATTTAATAAGGCAGTGAACTTTTGAATCCCGACGGTACCTACGAAATCAAGTGCAGCCTTGCGTTTCAAAACGTGCAGTAAATAATGGTGCATACCATACGTCGTCAACCATAAAACAGTTGTCCCTAAACATCACAGGAGCCGCTTTCCGGGAAAAAAATAACTTTACAGAGGGGTGAAATTTACCGGAAATGGCTCACTGCAGTCGTCTGAGTCTTCGAAAAGAGAAAAAGCTTTCAGTATCAAAGTCGATCTTCAGGACACTCAATTTTACAACAAATCCCGGACGAGTAAAATCTTTCCGCGAAAACATATTTATGACAAACTACTTTAGGGCAAACCCTTTTAGAAGCAAACGCTTGTTTGGATTAGTAATGCGAGGAAGAAGCTTTTAAAGCAAAAGCAGTCACTCCCACTGCTGAGACCTGGGTAATTTAACTGTTTGTAGAGCGATAACAAGGCAAGCAGAAATGAAACCTAAGGTAAGAGAGAAACTGATAAAGCAGCTGTAAAAGTGTGTACAGTTTTCTTATGTCGTTTGAATGACCAAGGCTATTGCTGTTTTGTAGTCGTTTACCAAGAACTACCAGTTTATTCCGCATTCCTTAAATGAATGTAATATTACTGTGTTTGGCAACATTCAATTACGTCGTGTGTTTGAAACTAGTTTTCAGCGGTGCAAGTGGAAATTCATTATGAAGTTTATTTCGAGAATTATACTGTTACCGATCAATTCATAATAATCTAACCTTTCTCACCTTACATAAAAAAAACTATAAACTATTCGAGCGCAACGTCTGTAGCAGAACAGAAAACGGTAAAATATGGGAACTCTTGTTCTGTGAATTTTTATACTCATACGCCTCGTATTTGATCGCACCAATGGGAGCCGAGCTCTCGTCAGTAATAGTTGTGTCTGAAGCATGTGCTGTGATTGGCGTAAGCGTTTACCATCTTGTGCTAGTGGAGTTCTGTTCGGTTTCAAATTATTTCGAGATATACAGACAAGGCTTACGGTCGCTTATGTGGAGCTTTGTTTGGTGTTTGAGTCTCAGAAGCACGGGAGCGATAAGGGCTACACTGTCACGCACATCAAGTGCGCCATCGCCGCTACGCGCAGGGCTCTGAACTGGCGTGTGCAATGTTCTCGTCGAGCTGCGTGCATCTTTGAGGCTTTAAAACGGCAACCCTACCATTGTATTGTTTGAAATTCCCAAATGTGTTGTTAATTGCACAAAATCTAAGGACGAAAAAAAAAAAATTGATTGTGGTCTGCCGCATTTATGCGTAGAGCTGAATCAATTGAATTCTCAATCCTCGTTCGTCCAAATAATTTTGCTGGAATACTGTGTTGGTATTATTCAAACTAAAATTGTTATGTTTTGTAAATCTTACCACTGATAAGATTAAGTTAGGGAATCTTGGTAACAATAGCGCTGCTGAGACGCCTATCAATTATTTGTTTCATATTGTGCCGTTATTGCTGGCCAAGGAAACTTGTCACACAGGAGTTCAGTGCCGTATAGGCTATTCCAAAGAATATTCCGATGGTCGCTATTTATCGTGTTAGGCCGACCACCGGTAGAGGCGGGTGGTTGTAAGCATCAATTAAGGAGGAGGAATGTTACACGGTTAACTGTAACTCAAAAAATGCAGGAGGTATGCGGAATCGATCCGGCACCCCTTGGGTTGCCAGACCAGCGTCTTGACCCCACGACCACCATTACATGTGATGTTAGGGGATGAAATAGCATATACACGCGTATCTGCCTACGTACTCGCCAGACAAGAAACACGTAATTGCGAAAAAGGATTGCTATTGCACGGTTATGAGAAGAAATACTCGCATCGGCCTACACACTCTCCAGACAATAAACTCATTGCATAAAATAACAGCAGACACCGCGCGCGCACGTACACACACACTTTGTATATGTGTAAAATATGTATATAAAAATTAATAGCGTGAAAAAATACCGTTATTCTAACATTCAGGCAAATATACACACACACACACACACACACACATATATATATATATATATATATATATATGAATACGTATTCTGGGATGACCCGAACAAGCTGATCGATAGGCCGAGGCTACTGCTCACTTCGCAAAGGGTATGAAATTACTCCCACACTAACGACATAATTTCAATCGTCGAAGAACTTAAGAAGGGAGGCTACATAGAATGAGTCGATTGGGAATCACCAATGAACTGCACGCATCTTCTAGACACAACTACCGCTCTGCTGCAAGGTCGTGGTGTGTGGGATGAACTATCTATTTCAAAGAGACGTCGTCGAGATGACACCATATGATATGCCTATAAAACCAATATGGCCGCCACTGCTCTGCCCTCGAAAAACGATCTCCTTAAAAACGTCCGATGGATCGAAAATTGCCTTTTGCAGCTGGGGGATCTGTACTTTTTTGAAGGTAAAACGGGAAATTTCAATAAAAAAATTTTTTTAGGGAAAATTGTTGATTTTGAGGAAAAAAAAGGTAATATTTTGGGTAAAATGGCCGCCGGGGGACCGGAATGACAAAGTATGAACAGCTCCGATGCTCCGAGCCCCCAGTCCCTCGCCACAAACATCCCTTTTTCATTCTACTCACGATGCCCGATACGTAAGAGAAACATACTGTCCTCCTTAAACGCATTGTAACCTCGGAAAAAATGCTAGCACTCGTTGCCAAATCACCAATTGCCAACCAGCAGAAGACTGTGACCTAACTAAATAAGTTAAACAAACAACTTCATATAGTTGCCAATCTTTGCTCAGCAATATTAAAAAGTTTTTAAACATATTTTTTCTTGTAGTTGGGCACGTTGCTTTCGCCATCTAAGCGGCCAATGGCCTTAACCTTTTCATATCCATTATAGACAATCGTCAACATGTTGCACAGGAAGCCTATATTTGATCTATAATATACTCTGTGATGATCAGAGCCTAGTCATCTTCGCCGTAGCTAACTGATTCCTAAATCGTGCTACTTATCAACGTTATAATTGGTTCATATCATGGTCACCGAACACAAAACCTACAGCTTATTGGTTGGGATGGCGAACGCATAAAAAAATGTAAAATTTGCAACATTTAAAATTATAAATTAATTTGGGAATGAAAGAGTTAAGTTTAGGTCATCCAAGTGGTGTATACGGGGCGGGATAGGGCTGTATATTAAAAAAAATAACATTTCTGAGTACCGTTCGCCCAGAACGGGACAGAAATGAGTTTTTGTGTGTACGACTCTGCTTCTGTTGGCTGCGGCGCGGCGGGCGAATGGAAAGCCGTAGTATCGCGGAGTTTGCTCTCGCCCGGAAAGATACGCCCGCCGGAAATGAATAAGACGTACCGCTGCTGGGGGAGTTTTTGTGATTGCGTCAGCACGGGAGGGAGAATGGGTTTGAAGTCTGCGGAATTGGCTCTGCGAAATTTCTCGGCCGAGTATGCCATGGCAGAAATTTTACGCCCGCACTTCAGTTGTGGTGAATTTCATTTAAGAAAGTGAGCCATATATATATATATATATATATATATATATATATATATGTAGCACGTCTTTCTGATGGAATATAGAATGGCTACACTTTTTTTTTAAACATAAATAGTTATTAATGGACTGTACTTTTCGTATTGCTGGTAATCACAAAATGTACTTGTACAAATTTTTATTCTATGTTCTAATGAGTGAGAGAAGATTTTTGGACGGCTCTTTAACATCGAGGTCTTGAGAGCCGATCTGTGTCCTATTGTACCGATGTTGCATATAATGAATGTGTTTACATTTGGGTCGCGTATGAGCTATTCGGTAAGCGAAATTTTTCCTTTATGAAGCTGTCGGCTATCTGAGAGCATTTCTCTAGTATCTGGTGATAGAGCTGTCGTTCCTGGCCAGTATGAAGAATGGCAAGGTGAGGAGGGTGAGCGGTTTATATTCGGAATGTTGACGGAGAAGGAAATGAAAGTAATTTGAGAAGCACGCTCTCCCCTTTTCACACACACGCACACATACACACACAACACGGCAGTTTCCGCCCACATGAGAATCATCTTTGGTAAAAATTATCGGTACAGTGTACCCTGATATTATATGAGAGGACATCAAAATTGGGAGAAGTAAAGAACAACCTCTGAACCAATCGTTGGTTCAGGAACTTAATAAACACTTCCTTAATCCTAACATAATGCAAACTGACAATCTGTTTTATGCTGAATGACGAACGCACATGAGAAAAACTGCAAGATTTAATTCGCACTGGACTTTTTAAACCATTAGAGAAATGAGCTAGCAAGGGAGAAAAAAAACTTTTAACTAACACGTAGTTTAGTATGTATTATATAAACATGTATGCACGTGTTCGATAGGGCGTATATCCCTTGTCTCCAGATTATGAGCCATTGCCTTGCCTTCTCCCCACAGGAGTGTGAAACCTTTTCGTTAGAGAACCGGAAAGTTCGCGCGAATTCATTTGAAGACAAGTTAAACTTCAATCACATGTACATTTCAGTTTATGTTTTAATTTGGACCACAGTGCGTTAGACACGTCCCGGACGACTTTCCACCAATAACGAACCTGCAAGGGAAACAAGGACCGAATGCCGTGGTACTTGGTCTCGGGTTGATCTGGAGCAACAGCCAATGGACAGGCGACTCAAGCTCGAGTACACAAAGGAGTGTGGAGTCTAGTGTGTTGCCGAATAAATCCGCGAAATTTCTCGGTCTCTGCTTATTGTGCACAACTGTTTGGGGGGGGGGCACTTAAAAAAATTATCTTCTGCCAGATATTGGTGTTTAGTTTCTTATGTTCTGCTCAGGGGCGGCAAGTTCATAAGCCAGGTAAAGCGATTGCTGCATCTTGAAGGGAGGTGAGTGTTTACCTCAACTAGCACAGCATAAATGGCGAAGCTATTATAGGCATGTGTGTAAAGCTAATAGATAACTCCAGAGGAAGTGTTGTTGTGGATGGGCGGTGCAGCCTCATCCTCGCTGTACCACTCTTGAGAGTCGCTGCCCGCCACTAGTTCTGCTCGTCGGCCGTCTCTCAGGTCGTGTTTCACTCGCCGGAGTAGCGGATGCGAACGGCGCTGCTCGCGGACACATCCGACAGCGAAACTGCTCGTTACAGGTACTAATTAATTCTCCGGCTGGCGCTCGCCTCATTGTCCGCCGAGCCCGTAAACAATGGTGCCGTCAGGGATTTACCAGGGAGAGAGGAAGAGATAGAGAGAGAGGGAGAGAGCCAGAGGATGGTTGCTCTCCAGCTCTCAGGACTTACGGTGGGAGTTGTCGTGTTCTTCCTTCCTCGCTAGCAGCAGAGGGAGTGGCTGAAGTGAGTTACGGTCGGGTAGGAGGGGAAATTTAACCCATAGTACGGGTTTGCGTGCATCCAAGTCCCTTCCTCCTTCTCTTTCTCTTACTTTTTTTCTTCTCTCGAGTCTAAGCAGGAGGAAACAATCCTGGTAATGTCCGCCATCGTGTGGAGCTCCTTTTGCCTGCTCTGGATGGTAAGAGGACTGGAACCTGAGATACAGAACATGGTGGTGTGCGATGCAGGATCTTGTAACGACTCGGATTCGGAACCAGGCGTGAAGAATTTTGATAATCACAGTGAAGTTACTGGTAGTATTGGATAATCACAGTGAAGTTAGCGGTAGTATTGGATAATCACAGTGAAGTTAGCGGTAGTATTGGATTTGCGTGGTTAAGGTTACTTCTACTCAGGCTGGGAAGATCAATGTTAAAAGTTTGGCAACCAGAACCTTTCGCCACTAGGTAAGCGCTAGTGTCGCATGTGTACCAGATTTTTCTATATGTTCTACGTTAAAAAAAAACAGGATAATTGCAATAAAACTAAATCAGATATAAAATAACTTCGTAACTAAGTAAAGTCTTTTTTCTTTTATCATTCACGTATGTTAAAACTTTATTTAAAAGTGACGTCTTTGGAAATCTGCGCACCTAGCGGCACAAATTTTCATTTTGCCAAATTCTTCCATAAGAAATCTAGTTTTGTTCCTAATCTGATTAGAATTAACCTTAACATGGTCCACGATGTCAAGACGGGGTACTCGCGACTTCTGTTGCGGAAAGAATCTGAGACAACTTCAATGATTTTAAGATAGGAAATGTATTTAAATAATGCTTTATTCTGAGCCATTAGATTAATTTATCATGTTGTAAACCACTTGGTTGTCTTACTGACACTCGTTGCTGCATGAGCACTAGAAACTCGGGTGCCCGTTTTTATGTTTGTTGCGCAATGAAAGTAACTAATTATATTATTAGAAAACTATTTTTAATTCCATTAAAATGTATGGATTGCAGAATTTTTTTCTCGAATGAATAACATGCAGTGTTTGCGCAACGTGCATAAAATTTGATAGAAGAAAACATGATTTATGAATTTGAAGGGGATGTCGTCAAACTTAGAGCAAACTTTCAGTAAAAAAAAAAAAAAAAAATTTAAAACTGCTAAACTGATTTGATTGTTGTATGCCTGCGAATATAGAATTTCAAAAACATTTTGTAATCCGAAGAATTATTTAATTTTTCTTTTTCCGTTTGTAATGTGTATCCCTTAAAAGTGAAGATGGTACAAATGGGCGTTTTCACAGTTGGTCCGAAAACGCTGATGTAAAAGGGTGGACGGCAGATCGTTATCTCCAGCGGCTTATACGTTCAATTATAATACGTTTCCGACAGCCAACCATGAAAAAATTTTGAGGTTCTTATGAAGTATGGCTTCTTACGCCGTAGTTGCCTTAAACCATTGAAATGTTTTTTTGAGTATTAGTGGCTCTGTCTGCTTCCGTATTCAGTTGTTTACGCAGCCAACCTTTCATCCGATGTAGCTCTCAGGTAAGCTCGATTACTATAGTCTATTCATGGTTTCTTCACCCTTTTTGAATCAAACCTTTCAAAAATCTCCCCATGCATGTCGTTTTTGGTTATTTTGTAAATATGTTATGCATCAAAAGTGTTTTATACTTCTGTTAGTATCTTACTTTTAGTTAAATATAACTTTTACTTATATTTCATTTGCAAATAATTGTCAATCATTTCTTTTATAATTAATATAAATAGATACACGGAGAAAATACGTGTTGGTAATTCCTGGTAAGAAATAGTTCTCATGCAAAATGTTACTAAACTTATTGCGCACGAATGCGGTGCGTTGTCCTTTTAGTGCGATTTTCTAGACTGGGTTAAGCTTGCGGCGCAGGAATAGCGTAAAAATTAGAACTTTAGCAGGGCTTCGGAAAAGTTGGAAGTAACCGTGAATATATATTATAGGCGTGTGTACCCCTTCTTCGCAGGAATCAATTAATATTTTGTGGTGAACTGTTGACCTGCGGGTAATTCGGAAGCTTTGCGAATACGCAAATGCATCTTCTGAGTGTTTTAAATTTGCAAATGGTGGTTTCTGTCGCTAACGCGACAATTTTTACGGTGGCGTGAATTTTGTTTGATGTGTTTCTCGGGTCCCGTGGAGCATTTTAATATTTTTTTGTACGATGTAACGAGGTCGATGTGCTAAAGGTAGTGATCTGGGATGTCTTAGCATCCGGTCTGCGCATTCGGAAACAACTCGACAAATGGGGCTCTCTCAATAATGGTCACCGGGTTACTAGAAAATAATGTGTGATGGGAGGGGGGGGGAGTTGATCGACAGAACCTTGCTCTTAAGGCTCGGCTCCACTTTTATATGCAGAAAGTCTTCGTTTTTTATTCAAACTGTTTGATTATTGAAAATTTACGTTTTACGAGTAGTTAAATACTTTTGTCTCTAATTTTTATTGTGTGTTATTTGCTGGTTGCAAAAAAGGCAAAAGCGCAATGATAAAATATAAATATGTTCTTGACTTTTTAGAACTATCAGATAACACAAAGTGAAAGTTGAGCATAAAAATACTAAACAACTCGTGAAATATAAATGTTCTATAAACGATGTCAATAATTACTCTTAAGCAGAAATCGTGACACGAAACTAAGAACATGTGCAAAACAGGTAAAGCCTAGCCTTAAACATGCGTTATTGCCAAGTTAACGCCGCCGAGAGAGCACTCGCATTCTTCGTGCCGGGCCCGCTAACCCAATATTCGCCCTTCAAGGTCGCCACTTTGCGCGCAAATTGTGCGCGTGATTGGGCCCGTAGTGTTAACTGGCAGAGGGGTGTGGGGAGACCTTCCACCCCGACTGGCTAATGCACACTTCCGGTTCCGCCCTTTCTGCCAGTCGTTCCACAGCTCCAGAACCCTTTTCCCTCCATCCTAATTGTGGCAACTTTATCGGGCCTCAAATGACACCCCTTGTAGGCCTCATTGCTGACTTCGTCTTCGGCGGCTGGTTTGCGGAATGATGGGTGGAATTGAGGAGGGAAAACTCCATTGGAAGATATCGCACACGTGATTCGTGTCGCCGATACGGATCCCCCCCCCCCNCAATCCACAAGGTCTCTGAAAATCTCGTGTTTATGCTTGCCAAACCGACGGCGAAACTACCGACCTATCTTTGTGACGGCGGCGTAACCTCTTCAGAGATCAATGCTGTCATAAATGTACATTGCTAGACCTTTCTCTTTCTCTCTTTCATTATTTCTCTCTCTGTCAGCGCGTTTCGTCGCCTATTACTCAACAGATAACACTGAAAAATTAAACGGATTGCAGTATTGCCATAGGGTGAATGATGCGGTAGATGTCGTAATAAGTTATCTTAGAAGTGTTTTTCTGTCAGATATGATATATAATTAGATGTTTGGAACAATTATGATTTCATTCATCCACTGCCTGATCAAGAAGCGTTAAAACTATTAGCGGTGTTAAATTTTTTTTAATTATTTATTTATAGAATTTTTTTTGCGTCAGTATTTTTTTGTGTCGCTTTACTTAGATCATAATGAGCAGAACACGTAATGCAAGCTGTAATTATTAATTTTAAATTAATTTTGCTTTATCATTTTCATTGCATGATTGAAAAGTTAGTTTTGCTTTCTTGAAATACTAATAAATTATTAACTCGAAACACATTAAGGACTCCTCAAATATTTCTCCTCAAGCTATTTTTAAGCGCGGAAGCCTGAAACGAGGTTTTTTTTCTTTTCAATTCACTAAAGTAAAGTTGAAGAGTTTGTAAATCTTGCGAAATCTTAGAAGTCCGTTGATGAGTTGTTTGCATCAACCTTCTAAGTCAACAGGAGTTCCGGGAACTTTTAAAAACAGCGAAATGAAATGATGATTACTCGAAGGAGCGATTACTTAGACAATCTGTTTTAGACCTTAAACCTTAACGGAACACCTCAATATTTTTATTAGACAGATAAATTTTAGTGAATTTGTTTATTATCCGCGTATTATTATTTGTACATTGGTTAATGGTTGGTATTCACGTAGCCGGACATCAGCTCCTCTTTGCACTGTTTGTATTTTTATTTACGGTTTCTGTCAGTCCTTACATATAATTTTAATTTTATCCTCACTCTTTGTTTTTTTTTTTTTTTTTTTCGTACAGACAAGCTTCTGTCTCTTCTGCGTTGCATGACACGCGTCGGGTAGCTTAATTTAAGTCCAATGAGTACAACATACTTAACGATCGGGTTTATTGAATGTGGAAATTTGCGCAGACGATGATAATAAACGTTCTGTGTTCTATTCTTCGCCGATGCAAGGAATATCGAGGCTTTTTACATTAAACCATGTTGCTCACATTATTTATTTGAAGTCAGTTTCTCCGTGCTGATTGGTTTGAGGTATTCCAATATAGCGCAGAGCAAATTTTGTTTCGTAAAACGTGATAGTGATCACGAAGAAACTATTTACATATACTGTATAGGTTTCTGCCTTATCACCATGTTTCGTTGCCGAAGCGAAGGAATGACGTGTTCTAAGACTTATCTGGCGTGCTCACCTCGCAAGTAGGCTCAGACTGTTCGCAGTTGATCACTTTTAAAATCCCTGCTTAGTATAAACTTTTCTGTCTGTTTTGTATCCTTCCAACAAATGTAAAATTAACATTGCCATGGACCAGATGAATTATTCCTGCGTTTTTCCCGTAGCGGAATTTGAACATGAATAAACGAACTGCCATTCCATGAATGGTTCGTCACTCACCTACTACTATTTTACACTAAGTAGTATGATGAAGATAGGATTTTATACGCTTCAGGTATCATCTGCATTGTTCGTGTCTCAAATTCGAAGCCATAAGAATACGAAGAGCTACCGTATTTTATATTTGCGGAGCTCATTTCCGTTATTCGTCATTACGGAATGCCTTTCCGTAAATTAACTCTAGATCTCCGTGAAAGTTTCCGTAAATCTACAGAAATGTCTAACAGAGCGCTCCAATTCAGTGACGTCTTCTTCCCGCCTGGCTTAAGTTCTCAGGTTTCCGACGTGACCTTCATATGCCCATTGTCCCGCGAGGCGTCATGGCACGGCTTAAAACTTCTGGACGCTGATTCGAACCAGGTGATTCGGGTTATACCATAACCAGAGTGTTCGATTGTATCATGCTTTTCTGTGAGTAACCTCAACATCTCCATTCAGAATGATGAGGTGTGTTCCGAGTCGTAAACGGTGCACTTGACGGTGTATAGTAATACCGACGGCTTCTGTCGGCCCTGCAGCAAGGAAGTTTTCTTTAGGGGACTGCGTTGTCTTGTGGATGGTGTAGCAGGTACTACAACGGCGGGTGCCTTAATGTTTACGCGGGATGCGTCCCGTTTCCTTTACGTTCATCGTTTTGCCACTTCACATCTCCGTATAGCAATTAGAAACGCCCTTGCATGCATACCAGCGAGAAAAATAGTTTCTGTCCATCGCGTGGGCGGGCAGTCGACTACACTTCGTGCCTGCGTCAGTTCCACCACAAAACATTAAGGATTCTTTTTTTTTTTTTTTGAGTAAATAANATAGACTATGGAAAGGTGAAAATGTAGGAGGGTTGTTAACGAAGGAAGGCGTGCGAGATGTAGTGTAGGGGTGGTGCAGTACACGTGAGGGCGGGCGATGCGACCTGTGTGGCCGAGCGGAAGACAGCTCTAGGCCCGACGAGCGTGTTGCAGATCGCGATCTCTCTCGCCGTCATGCAGATCAGCATTGTCCCCGCCCCGCCGCGTAGCCAGCCGGAAGTGGCTCTCGCCTCGCGGGGCAAGTTACGTCGCACGAGCCTCGCGCTCTCGGCATGCTGGCGTACCGGTAGCCTGCGTTACGCTACCTTAGCGCCCGGTCGAGGGTCAACTCGCAATCGCGTCGCTAACATAACGAGAAACTCTCTCTCACTTCGTGTATTACCGACGTAACGTCGGGTTTTGTTCACCACGGAGTTGGCGACATTCGCACGGCTAGTGCACCAAACTCCCCTACGTAAAGGGAAAATGGGGTAGAGTGCGCATGCGAGCGGCGCAGTACCGTTTCTCCGTGTTCCAGCATTTGTCTGCCAATAGCATTATCAGAACCAACGTGGAGGGATGTAAGGTCGGAACTCCGTTTATGTAAGTTAGTGCTTTGAGATTTTTGAACACTTATTTAGTGTAATTTTAATGCAACTAGAATATGCGCTCTTGTTAGTCAAAGTGTTTTATTGATGTAAAAGGGCGGGCGGCTCTGTTGAAAAGTCACCGTTGAAAAGTCACGTTCATCACTGTTAACCACGTGACTTTGACAGCTGTACTGGCGGCGGGCGAACCACTGTTGGGTACGAAACTCTCGCGTATTTACCAGCGTGACGTTTGTTCTTGTTTACCAGCAGGTTGGCAGTAATCGCGGGGTTAGCGTGCCGGCCTCTCGCCTAAGCGGTCTGGGTTCGATTCCCAGTGCGGTCGCATCCGCGTAGGGGACGTTGTAGACGTTGTCGTCGTCGGCCGGAGTATTTTCGTGGTGTACGTCGTTTCCCTCAGTCTGGCGTTCCATCGATGCCCCGTGTTTATCTCGCTTTACCCCCATGCGCGTCAAAGACATACATTTTGGAAGCACCAGCTGTGATCTGTACAAGCCTGGAATATTTGTATGGGTATTATTTCCCATTGAGAACTTATTGTTTCAGGTTTTTTTTTTCAACTGCATGTACGTACGTTGACTGATTCCGGCGCTTAAAAAAAACGTATACGTGTTTTAGTGGGCATATGTTACGAACCTTACTGAAATGTTCATAACATTCGAATGCGAAACCACGCGTTCAACCACTTGCAGTGCAGTCAGCCAGGATCGAAACCAGTACCTTTGAAATGCGAATCAGGCTAGTTATCAGCATGACCGAAAGCGGACAAGTTCGATATTCTGTAAGAGAAAATTGTCACCATCAGGAGAACGTATCACGAATGACATCGCCATCTTGTTGCGAAATTTGTTTCGGAATGGGAGACGATAGAAATGTGTGCTGCAAATTTTCATGATCAGGCCAGCCGAATGAATGCAACAGATAGCACCTTGGTGACAAGGGTAGTGGCGATAACCATCATGCATCCCAAGTTCGTGTTTGTGCGATTTTTTCGTTTCACGACAACGTACAAAATACGCGGTTCGAACATCGCGTTGCGATAAATAATCGTATATGACAGTGTTCGTCTGCAACGGTATCACTGATATCACGCGTGAGATACCTGAAGTATTTTTTTTTTTTCAGATGTGGCAATTCCGATGTGAATGTAAATACCGCGTTATGGGTGGTAGATATCGGTAGTGTATCTGGTATCTTCTGCACGGTTTACATTTTGACGATCGGTAAATGAAAAACAAAAATTTTGTCCCGGAGTGAAACAAAAAAAAATAGGGACAGAGTGGGAGAAAGTTTATTTCTTAATACCGAATCAGTGATTACAACTACCGAAATATTACTGATGGAAATGACATAGGGGAAGGATGGTAGCCATAGAGCTTGCCAGCAGTACAGTTAACCGTTCTGCAATCACACTGTTTAGATAAACACGTATTTTGAAATGTCATTACACTTCTTCTGAGTTCAAACGTTTTAATATATTTAACATGTTTTTCAACTTAGCACGCCTGTGAGCGAGTGTGTGTACATATGAGGAACAGGTATGTTGGAATACAAAACGTCAACATCGACGACACAGTTTTATCCCGAGGTTTTGACACTTCTTTTGGTGATTCGTGTCATTAAGTTGGGGAGTTGCACATATGACGAAAATAAGTCTACCTCCTGTTTAGTCTATGGAAAGTACAGTCGCTGAGCTGTAAAAGAATTCATTGGAAATTAGAACCCTGAAGTAGAAATCTCATTTCAGACAGTTAAATTTTGTCATTGATATAAGTAAGATTCCAGTGATTCAGACGGTGTAGTATTAACCGGGTTGGAGTAAAAACTGTAATTTGGTGATTGTGGTAGGGGGAATTAATTCCTATTTTTTTTCTAGAACGAATTAAGCATTTGAATGTAGTGACTTACCCAGAACCTACCTAACAATACATGGCACTTCTCTTTATGATGCTACTGTATGCAATTAGGTACGCTGGAAAGGTTTCAACATGATGGGTAATATATGGTATAAAAAACATATGAAGACAATGCAGGGCAGCTTTGTTTTTTTTTTTTTTTTTTTCACGAGACAAATCGACGGTGCTGTCCTAATGCGGCGTGACGTGAAGACGGCTTAATGCGCACTAAAATGCGTATGTTGAATATAATAAATGTTAATTTAAAATTTTTGCCTTACCGAATATAGCGCTACCGAATGTTGTATCGTAACGTCGCACCGCTAGGATCGCATCTGTAGCTTGTCTCTCGCACTGTATTGTCGTGTCCTGTGCAGTAATGTGTTATACAGTATTTGGTGGCAGTTGTTCGTGTTGTAGCCATCTGCAGTGTTTCTCGATACAGGCTGCTCACGGTAAACTGAGCACTTAAGAATAAGAAAGCCCTGCTCAGGATATACTGTTATTCTTATTTTGTATCCTTCTGTCATTTGTAAAATTAACGTTGCAAAGGGCCAAACCATATATTCATGCACCACACAAGTAAAATCGCGGAAATGTCAGGGATATAAATATGAATATTCTTACTGTAATGTGTATAAAACAAGAAGCACCAACTTCATTGGATGTAATTGTAAACATTACACTCGCAATACAACGTCTACTCTTAAGAACTATTGTTATTAAATTCGCTACCAATTTAATTGGGAGCCTGCGTATAGGCTGTTCACGGTAAAGTGAGCACTTTTGAAACCCTAGCTACTTTTTACTTTCAGTCATTTTTTATTCTTTAACCACATTTTTTTTAATAAGTATTTCCATGTAAGTAATAAACACAGTGTATATTCCACCGGGAAGTTAACGTCTAAGGCTACAGTAAAATATATTTATTGACTATTATTCCAAATGAGAGGGCTGTCAAAAGTGCTCAATTTACCGTGAATAGACTATACCAATGTGCACAGTTGCACATATGTAATTATGGGCAGTGATTTTTTTCCAGAGATTTTCTTTGGAACGTAAACAGCGTTTACTAGCTGTTCTCAAAATGTAATTGACGTAGTTGATTAGTTTTTACCCTTTTAGTGGTACGCCGTGTCTTGCAAGACATCGTCGTGTCCTGTGAGACGACAGGTTTTACGGCCCGAAGGCCGGCATTCCCTCCATCCTCCCGCACTGCAACTGTATATTTAGCTGATGCATTACTTCTGGCCACCAAGCATTTTCAAAGGCACCTGCGATGTCAAGAAATACGCCTAATATGTATTTGTCATTACTTTAACGTATGTATTTCTTGACATCATACAACACAAAATCTGTTCCTTTGCCTTTGCGGAACCCATGCTGTTTTTCACACAGTCTACCTTCAGCTTCCAAAACTCCAACCAATCTTCTGTTTATGATCTTTTCATCAACTTTGCCCATTACTGGAAGCAACGTCAATGGTATGTAAGACTTAGGATCATCACGCTCTTTTCCATTTCCTTTGTAAATGTTCCTCAACAATCCTATCTTCCATGGGGAAGGTAACACTCCGCTCTTGAGGCAATCATTCAGAATCTTCAGGAGCACTTATTTTATCCTTGAGAAAGTTCGTTTCAATATTTCAGCTCCAATACCATCAATACCAGGAGCCTTCCCATTTTTCATACTATACACTACATTAGTCAGTTCTTCCATATCAAAATCACATGCATCCTGTTCTGGACATAGACTCATCGTCCGCCTCTTAGCAGAGTGCTCCTCCCCCTTACCAATCTGGGAGTCATCCGGCATGAGAGTGTGGAGCAGAAACTCCATAGACTCACGGAGGTCAGTTCTAGTTTCTCCATTGTTCTTGACATAAGGTGGAGGTGTCACTTTTTTCACCTTATTTGCAGTTAGCTTGTATATAATTCTATACTGGTCTTCGTTACCCACTCTGGTAACAAATTCCATCGAAGACACTGTTTTCTTTCGCCCATCTTATTGTAGTCACACTGCTTCTTTATTTTATAAGTTCGCGCAAGAGGCTTCACTTTCTTTTCCTCTAAGGCGATACAATCTCCTTCTCAGCTTCCTTAGCTCTTTCCTTTCTTGCTCCAACTCCAAGTCCCACCAAGAAAGGTTTGGAAGCCCATGCCTTGTATTTTTTAGAGTCCGTTTACACACATCCTTAATAACACTAGAGAGTGCATTAGTTCTTTCTCCCAGGTTACCATTACACCAAACTTCCCTATTCATCGACAGCTTCTTCAATAAGGCTTGGTCGAATCTTGCCCAGTCTGCATTTCTATGAATGTATCTTGTTTCCACCTTGACCTCATCCATGTAGGCCGTGTCTTCACCATCAGTCCAAATTTAAAAAAAATTATCAACCGATGATCACTCGCACTATCCTTCATGACTCTCAAATTCGTGATGTAACCTTTGGCATTCCCATTACATAATGTAACATCAATGTACGTCTCACTCCCATGAGCTTGTGAGACATACGTTGGCAGTTCACCGTATATGTTTGCCACTTCAAGATCATTAGCCAGTATAAACTGACTAACTAATTCTCCTCGATCATATGTAACAGGAGAATGCCAGAGTTCCGACTTGGCATTTGCATCCGCTCCGATCACCATTGGCCCGTTCCTAAGAATATCTGTAATTATTTCCCACCTATCAAGATGTTCTTGTGTTTCTTCACCAAACTGGAAATATGAGGACAAAACGCAGACCTTTAAGGTCCTTTCTTAACTTGAGCACACGCGTAATGTTTGTTGGATACACTTGACAGTACCATAATATCCATATCTATATTTTCCCTCAATATCCCAGCCTGCAGAGACATTCCACGCTTATATACTGTGCCTTTAAAGCCAACCACCGCAAATGGATTANACGTAATGTTTGTTGGATACACTTGACAGTACCATAATATCCATATCTATATTTGCCCTCAATATCCCAGCCTGCAGAGACATTCCACGCTTATATACTGTGCCTTTAAAGCCAACCACCGCAAATGGATTATATTGTTCCTGGAAAAGTACCTAGTCTAGCTTCCGCTCCACAACAATCCTGTTGCATTTCTCCACATAGTCCTTATTGTTCTTATGAGCACAGTCCTCAAACTTACGCCCTTTGTCTGCACATCGAGAACATGCCATCTCCGCATTACATTTATTTGCAATGTGACACCATTGTTGGCATTTGTAGGACCTGGTAATGTATATATAATCTCTCACCCTACAACTTTCATAGCCAACATATATTCTCCACGTGTCAATTAAGAAGCCTCTTAATTTGGGGTCACATTCGATCACTACATTAACTGCAAAGACTTAACCTTATTTCCAAAGTTCTGAAGATAGATTATCTCCGCCAGCCCATCCGTTTCTTCTTCTCGAGGTACGTCATAGATTATCACCCTAGGACCTCTACTCTTAGGTGACTCAAACTTTAACCCAAGTTGGTTGATTTTCTCCTGGTTCTTTAATTTCTCCAGTGTTTCATCGTCACCAGCCTCTATGAGGATTCCTCCTCTTCTAATTTATTTGATATTCCTTCTTTTCAATCCTTCCTATTTTGTAATGTAATGTCCCTTTACCTATTCTTTGACTTGTGTGCTGGACGAGCCTTACTTTTCTATATATACCAAGACAATCTTCTTGGGTGGCTTGGGCATAAATCCCTCGCCCTTCGCAATATTCGTGTAACTCTTAATTTTTGGCACAGTGCCACTAACTAACCCAGCATAAATTATAGTATTACCTTTTCCTTGTCCAGTTTGTTCCAGTTGCTTAATTTTGCCAACTAACTTAGCATTTTATATTAGCACTTTATCCAACATACTTTGCAGTTGACTCAATTTTGGTATAAGTAATCTTGCCTGTGTGCTGTTCACTTTAGAATTCTTGCTGAGCAGCCAGTTTACCATGCATGTCCCAAGCTCCATAGCCTCAGTATGAGTATTTTCAATACTCTTTGTTATATTTTGGATGAAGTTATCTTCTTCCAATGAGCCACTTTACAGTATATTTACTTACTCAAACTGCGGTCTTTTCTTGACTTTTGATGGTTCAGAGCCTTCAGTACCGTCTTTTTGTAGAAACGAGCGTCCAGCATCAGACACTTTGGAAACTTTCCCATGCTTGCCAACTCGTACAAACTCTTGAGCCTTACTTCTGGAACTCCTTAAATCCATGCCATCTTCATCTTCAGATGAAGTTTGAAGTTCTTCTTCCTCTTCATTTTCTAATTCTTGTTGGCTCTGGAGTACACCCTGTTCTGGCTCAATAGACGTGTATGAATCATCTTCGTCTTTGCCTGTCTGGACATCCTTTTCGTCATATATCTCTGTAACCCATGAATCTATGATGCTCATCTTTACTCCATTAATGGCATACTATATCTTCCGATGCCATTGATTTCTTTTTGGAGTTAATTGGAACTGCTTCAGATCAAACTCCGTGTCCATTAATCAGCCTACAGCAGCCACCGCTACAGACTTAAGCACTTGCCCTTGTCCAAGAAGGCCACTCATATCTTCTGATCTTTAGGGGTTTTGTCCTCTCTCCTGGGTTCATCAGCATACATTTCATAAATGTTGTTTCTGCTTGTTTAAACGGGCTGGTCTTCGAAGCCATTTTAATGCTCTTGTATCTTACAAGTCCAGCACAGCCTTCGTCAACATACACTTAAGTGCTCTTGTTTGCACATGTACAGCATCAACACTACACTTACAGTACTCCTTGATCCAATCAAGTCCAATACGAGTAGTTGCAACAATTTAACATCATCACATAAACCATGTCCATACGATATCCATACAATGTCTATACTAAATTTCCCGGAGTGAGGATTCAAACCTCGCAGGGTCGAGGCCCAAAGGCCAACGACCGACACTGTTTCTTTGCACCCTCTTCACCGTCTATGTGGAACCGTTTTCCCGAATTATGGCAACACGCAGATACCGGTACCAGTTGACTAATTACCACACAGTGCGTTGATCCACCCGACCACGCAGAGATGGGGTGACAGTGTTCCCTTCAATGTACTGCCAATATTGCAAGTAAAACTTGCAGTAATTGCCACAATTCAATTCGCCTTTGTGGAACGACTTCACAAAGGAGTCTTCTCAGGGCGACATGCGGGCGGTAGCCTGAGAAAACCTGTGAGACGACAGACTAGGCAGCATCCTCCGTGAGCGCAAGGATACAGGGTCCTCCTCTCTCCGGTGCTCTGTAACTCGGGGCACGGGAGTGGCGAGGACGCCACGGCGAGGGAGGCTTTAACCGCGCGTGTGATGCAGCCAGCACGCGCGCTTCCCCGAACCCGCGTCTTGGCGAGGCTCACTTGTCGCGGCGAGTCGTAAAAGTCGCAGCCCGGCGAGTTGTCGAGGAGTAGTCGGCTTTTTCTTTTACGGCCTCTGGCGTGAACGCACCTCGGCGATCAGGAACTTCCGAGTCACGCTCCGGTATGCGGGCGAACACTTTCACTTTAAAAATAAATTGCGCGCATCAATTTTAGAGAATTAGAATGTTGCTATATTCTTTCGGAAGTGTTTTATCCTACGTTTTGCCACAGCTGATGACAGAGATGAAGAGTATCAAATCGAAGACGGCCATGCCATATTCGATTTTTATTCATATGGCTTAATACCGCGATCTTTATGGTACAGCACACTGTCTTAATTTCAAACAGTGGAATTCGGCTGCAGACAAATAAAAATTTCTTGTCTGCATTTCCTGGGATTTTGCTGATTACTTTAGTCACCGAATATCACTGATTAAAATATGCCCCTGCCTGATAATGAGTTGTTACACAGATTGTCGCGAGTATGGATTTACGTTACAGTATACAAATTTAGAAGTGACATGTGGAATTAATTCTACCGCGAGTAGCTTTGCATCGATTGATAAAAGCTGTTCTACCCCTCCTCCTCCTCCCTTTTTCAGACCTCCTCAAGAGAGTTTAAGGAATTTTTTTTACATGAATTCTGATCATTATTTTAATTACAGGCCTATGCAAGGCAACCCAGCGTGGCAACTTCCAAGACAGCCCCCCTGAGGATTTTTTTGGGTCTGGGAGAAAGCTGCTTGTAAGGCCCCAGATTTTGAGGGTTTGGGGTAAAACAGTTTTCAGGCCCGATATTTGATGTGACACTACGTCATTTCGGTATTACTTACGTTTCTTTCTACGTTACCGGTTGAAAACACGTTACTTCGAAACAGGTTAACGGTTTTCTTTCAAGATTATAAATACAGTTATTTTGGGTAATTTTGTGCCAATTCAGGAAAACTTTGTACTGCACATTGTCATTTTAAATGTAGCCTGTGGAGTCCCCAACTTGATGTTTAACTTCCTCGTAAAGAGTTTAATGTACAAGTAGGACAGTAAAGTGCACATTATCTTCGGGCCTTCAATTTAAATCATGTTAAGCAGGTGGTTCAAAGTTTCCCATGCTAGAGCAAAATTGCCCAAAATTATTGTACTGATGTTTTGTAATAAAAATAGTATTCTGTACAGATTAAACTATCCGTAGAACTATACATATTTTGACTGCTAAAAAATTGTTAATACAATTTTGATTGAATTCCAAACTTTTCTGATATGAATCGTAGGAGATAATTCTGTAATCAGAGAAAAATCTCCGAAGTAATTAAAAACTATTTAACTGGCACTATAACTGAATGCTTGGTCTGCTGTTGAAAATGCCCTTAATCAAGGGCAGCGATATGAACAGAAATGGCTAGCTTGAAGGTATATGTTTTCAAATCGTAGGCCTACACTACTACAGCTAGCCCGTAACATCCATCGCATCTCGTCCAGTCCTTTCGTAGTATTGTGACGGCACTCTGGTATCGTGCGCGCAGTTTAATAATGAAGTCGAGCTGGCCCGAACGTGCTAGCAAGTGGATGATTTCAAGATGGCCGAGTCTGAATTGGAATGGATTGGAAAGGGCTTATTAACGTCCCCCGGTGTTATGTCTGAAGACTTAGTAGGGGACGGCTTATAAACTAACTTATGACCTAACTTAAACTAACACCCATGCCTTACCTTGTATTCGAACCCTAGAACCTCCCACACCTCAGACCGGCGGCGCACCAACCGACTGCGCCACGGGAGGTCGGCGGCTAAGTCTGAAGAAATGCTTGGTGGAGGCCCTTCGTGATCGGGGGCATAGCGAGAGAATCGACCCATTCAACCGCCATCACATGTTGTGGGCGACCCTGCATCTTGCTTTGTCGGAGGTGGTGGTCGCGGGTTGGCGCAAGTGGGTGGCTAGCAGCCTGTGTTTGTTTCCAGTTGCTCCATGATGTGCGTCCGTTCTTCTTCCGGACGACGACGTCTGCTTTTCCTCGGCGGCGTCGCTATTTTGAGGTGCGGAGCAGCTATCGGGCGCAACTTTCCAAGTGCACTCCAGATACACACGCCGTCCTGTTTTTAGTCCGAGCGCCCGTGGCATGTCCGACCGTAAACATTTATCTGCTGGGAGTGAGCCCGCCTCGTCGACTCGAGTAGGCGGCTGTGTTGGCGTCTCGGCGCTGTGTGGTGTCTCGGCGCTGTGTGGCGTCTCGGTACTGCGAAGTCCGGGAGACGCTCGTCGAAGCCGGAGTTTTGGACCAGCGTCTCAACGGTCTTCAGCTGGTGACTCTGAATCTTATTAACACCGTGGTTACTCTCATTATGTTTGATAATACGTTCATTTAGTTTACTTTGGCAAGTAAAGGCTGCCTTCTCCCAAATTAATTTTCGAGCATTTTTGAAAATAGGGTGTTGAAGTCCAATTAAAACATATTCTTCTATGCTTGATGTTTAACACATTATCCTTTATGCACATAGGGAAATCAGGGGGAGGGGGAAGGGAGATTGCATACTACCTACACTTATATTAAAAAACTACCCACTTGTTCATGATTTGCGTGGGATTCGAACCCGGAACCTCGTTGTACAAACGTGCTTCAGTGAATGGTATGTAACTTTCTGACTTCGATTACATTTTCCCAAACATGCACGATGATTAAGATAGTACTGTTACGACGAACACAATATTTACATCCCCGCCTTACCCGGGTCTCGTCCCCAAAATCCCTCGCGCCGTAAGCCGGCTGCACGCAACCAACTGTGCCACGGAGATCGGCGTTGACCTTGACCATGAACATGGTTATATATTACCTCTTAGTTATATAAAATTACGTAAACTTTGAGTGGGACAACACTTTCTACTATGTAACTCAACGTGTTACAAACGGAAAAAACAGAATATTTCTGGAATGGATAAGGTATCTCTCTATAGTTGGTCGGCACAAGCCTATAACGTGTGTGAGGGAAGATATTTGGGTGGCTCTTAACATCGGAGTCTTGAGAGTCGATGAGGGTGAAACGGGGTGAGTATGGAGCAGCGGGGGAAACGGGAGATCCCCGAGAAAAACCCGCCGACCAGCGGCATCGTCCGGCACGATTCCCACATGTGACAATCCGGGAGTAACTCCGCCGGGAATCGGACCCGGTTCGCCTATGTGGGAGGCGAGTAGTCAAACCACTACACCACCGCGGCCCCCTTGTCACATTAGAACGATTCAAGAATGATAGCCGTATTCCTAGATACTCTTCGTCGGTGAAGGTAGATATAAGCTTGATTCCTCAGACCATGTAAACAGTTGTGACAAGCAGTGGTGAAATATAGATTTCGCAACCCTGCCCCCCCCCC
>NQII01000721.1:1041914-1057360 GCA_002778355.1 Clitarchus hookeri
AATTACATAAACTTTCCTAGTTGTAACACCATGATATAAAATAAGGTGACGCCCACAGTTGAGAAACAATGAGTGACCCGAAAAAACTCACTGACGATCGGCAACGTCGTGCAGAAATCCGAACTCTGGATTCGTCCGGAATCAACCACGGTGGTCGTACGATCACCGAGATGCTGTTTCCGATAACGATCACTCGTCAATTTGAAATTTACACTTGTGTGTCGGCATCGGGGATTGGGAGTGTGTATTTTGAGATGTAACGGTACCAGCGGGAAGTGAGGGTCGCGCGAAACCATGAATGATGACCTACTATTTCGTTAAGAGCTCCCGCCCCTAGCCCGTTCGCCCTTCTCGTCCTCTGTCTGTTAATCCGACTTTCCCTCCCTGCCCCCATATTTGCTGCGCTGATTGTGCGTTACCAGATAAATTACTTGCTGTAATCCCGGTTAAAGGGGATCGGCGCGCGCGACAAGGCGAATGTGATTACGCGCAGCTCCTGACACTTCCAGGGAAACTCTTTTCTCCCGGACGATAAAAAGAAATAACACTGTCGTCCACTGCACCCTCCGGGCTAAGTCCGGTCTTTACCAGAGTTGATAGTCAGCTTTACCCTGTGCTTTAACACTTAATTAAAGGAAATGGTGGGTAGAAGTAGTCTTTAAAGTCAGGATTACGCAAAGAGCTCCAAGCTAGGGGCTCTAACCTGCGTTTATATGAAAGTCCATTTAAATCAGTTAGCGTTGTTCAGGGCTAGTTTCTCTTCGGTCAAACCCTTTTTTGTCTCGATTTTTTTCGTGTCTAAATTTAGTTTATTTTCCCTTCGATGCACTGTATTTACTATTGTTGAAGTGATGTATACAGTGTTTTAGTTTTGTTCTCAGTTCCCCCATTGGAACTGTCACGAAAATAAGAAAAATTTGACGAAGTAAAAATTTGTGACTTGGCCCAAAATCGACGTGGGCTCTGTTCGTGGTATAAGTCGTAAGCAAAATTGACAAACTTTTAATATAAAAGAAACTCAGAACAAAGATTATCGTCCTGGATTTTTCAGAGATTTTGAGGTATGTCTGAATAATGTACTTTGGAAAGCCTTTCAAAGTTCTTATATTTGTTAAACTGGTAAATCAATATGTAATCCACCAAACTGTCAACAGCGTGTCAGTAAATAAAGTTCCATTAAAAAATGATTTACGTTTCATTAAAAAATGATTTACGTTTCATAGCGATTTCTGCTTACGTACAACTTCTATGAAACGTTTAACGTCCGCATATTAGTTTCCGTGTTGTATTTCTCCTTCTAGTGCGTTTTCTGAAAGTGAATGTTTAAAACGAGCACGAGAACTCCGGTTCAGGTCGCGCAGAAGACTTTAATTTAAATATCACGCCATGAAATGATATGACCACCGTTGAAAGCCTCGCAGAGGCGACTTGCCGATGCGAAGACCACGCACAAGTTGAGAGTGCCGTGCGTAGAGGCGATGAAGCGAGTGATGCGCCTACCAGGTTCGCCTTTAGCGCTGCCGCGCTTCAACACCTCGAACTCACAGAACGTGTTCTTGAAAGCTGCATGCACCCTTCTAGGGTGTCGAGGCCTAGCTACGCACATCGAGTGGTGCATGTTTACGAATAGCATTTATTAAATTATAAATGTGAAAATATAAGCTTTCGTTTTCTGTTAGTGTCTCCAATATGTTTATTTAAAAAAAAAAAATTGAAAAAGAGTTAATACGAGTTAATGACAAAGTATAAAATATTCAGCACATACTACTTATAATCGCGTAGTCACACGCAACACACCCTTTGTCTTTATTATTACACCATAACATTATAGGGTCACCACTGAAAGTCCTGAAGAGGCGATATGTCATAAATCTAAAACCAAAGTTACAACAAAACAATGCATAAGTCCGAGACATTTTCCGTTCCTCTGTTTAAGGATAACTGGCTCTGAAGTCCAAAAAGGACGCCTATAGGCTATTCGCGTTAAAGTTAGCACTTTTAAAAGCCCTCTCATTTGGAATAACAGTCAATAAATATATTTTATTTTAACTTTAACCGTTAACTTCCGGGTGCGGTGAAATACACACATTGTTTATTACATACATGGCAATATTGTTTTTTTTTTTAAGTTGTTAGAGAATAAAAAATGACTGAAAGGAAAAATTAACTAGGGCCTCAAAAGTGCTCGCTTTACCGTGGACAGCCTATAGCACCAGTTACTTGTGAAAAACTGATTCAATGGATTTTACTACCCATCTGAATAATAGATTAATGTTTCCAGCTTTGTAATTATTTTTTTACCTAAAATTACGTAATAACTAAGAATTTGTGGTATAACTTTTTTGCCCGTGTGGTACTTCTCAGGTGCGTGATACGTACTTAATGATCGGATTTGGAAACTCTAAAGAACTATAAAATGGAACGACAAACTATAGAAACCAGAAACTCCACGTTTGGGGGCTATTTCAATGACGAAATGAGCGAAAGGATTATCAAGAGAGCTGGGCTCAAAACAGACAAGGATGGAAGGAGGTAATAGAATAGTAAGATGGGCATGGAAAGTTGTTACAGCGTTGTAAAACCCGCAGCACAAAAAGTTAAAAATAATAAAGTTTTTTTTTGCTAAAGAAAAGAAGCCAGTCTTGCATACTTATTGAGAGTTGAGAATAGCGCAGAACGGCTTGAATTAAATCATTTTTATAACCTGACTGCTCTCGTAAAGCCACGCTCTTCAATGAAATTTTCGCTCTATCACGTCTTTTGCAGCCGCTTCGCGTCATTTCTGCAAAGCAGCACATGCATAATAGTTCCTCTTTCGCATTATTTTTCTTTTTATCTTTCCTCCCCCGCCCGCACAAGAGTAACGCGGCAATCGCATTGCACTACGGAATGTGAACAACCCCTCCACCCCCTCCTTCTTCCCATCTCCACCACTCCTCGGAATAATTCGCGATGTTTTAATTAAAGAGCCGCTTGTGTTATACGGTCGTCGGCCCATTGTTGCCAACCGTCGGGGATATTAAATTTCTTTCCCGGGCGCGGCGGCGCGATGAATCGGTGCCGGTCAGGGCGAGGCCAACCAGTTCGCCCGCCCCGGCTGCGACTGTCAACTTGCTACATTTTCAGTCTCTCTCTCTCCCCCCCCCTTTCCATACACACACAGTTCAGTCTTTCCACCCTCGAGCGGTCTGATTAAAAGCCTCGTCCCAGTTTAATTTCTCCGGGAAAAGGGGAAGTTAGCGGGGGGTTGATTGCCGCTCCGCCGGTCGGGGAAAGGGTCGCCGGCCCGTTCCTGCGGCTGGTCGGGTCCATTGTGGTGCTTCGGCCGTGTCATCCCGTCGGCAGGACGACCTGCCGAGTATCCCCGCGGGGCAGCTGACCTCGGGCCCCATTTTCCCGCCTCTTAATTAGGTTATTGTGCTATCTCCGCAAATGGGCGCGTGAGGGACGTACCGTCTCCCCCTTCGGTAGGTCACTCCTGACAGTGCTGCCATTACAGCGGCGTACTGTTGCAAGGAAAGCTGTGTCTTGCTCTGTTTGCTGGTTCGCACACACGCACTTCGGCCACTTGAACGTAGTAGTACAGTTGACGTCACAGCACGTGTGTAATGGGTGCCTCGCCGCTCTCTCGTGAGTGGCCGCAGTACATTATGTTCCTCCCGCCTCCTCTCTGGTTACTGGTTCCTGCAGCGAGCGCTGAGTGAGGGCAGCATCGATCAAGAACCAGCTTACCTCGCAACACTTCGTCACACGCCACTCACTGGCTGCCAACGTAGACCGGTGGGAAAGGGAAAAAAATTAGGGTGTGGCTGTGTCAGGGACACGCTTGTGGGTTTTACGTGAATGCGTCTGCGTTCTTTGGGACATGTGAGTTATAAGTGAAAGTAACTAAATATATATTTGGCTTGTATGGCTTAAATCGGCAGATCTAGACGAGAGCTTTATTTTGGCATCAAAATCAGAGCACTAGCACATTGGAGTCGCGAGATATACTGTCTGTAAATCGCCTACGGTCCCACACCAGCACCATGTGCCAGCTCAAGGTCATGCTTCTATCGTAGTGAGATACCCGATCAAACAAGACTACATTTATTTCAACCGTGTTATTTGTCACGTATTTACAGTGTCGAAACTGATCACCCTGCAGACGTTACGTCGACGTTTCCGCTTTGATACTCCACGTGTCGCATTTTAAAGACTTATTCACATCAAAACAATTTCAGAGCACCAGTTCATCATTCAACTGGTGCTCTGAAATATATATATATATATATATATATACACACACACACACACAAATTTTCTGCCAAAACTATTACGCACACACGCCAGCGTTAAGTCACTTAAGTGGTTAATTTACTATGCCTTAATGATATTCTCTACTGGCGTTAGACTTCATTTTCGAAGGAAGCAGGACATTGTAATGAATCAAGTTGGTGATGGTGTTTTAAGAATGTGTTTTATATATTGTGAATAATTTTTAGACTTTACGATACGATAAAACGGTGGTATCAATTTCTGAAAATCGGTGTTATTTTAAGTGATATTCTTGTGCAATTAGTGGTGTTTTTTTAAGTCCAAGAGTATCTTGAGACGCTTTCCCTTTCGGAGCCCGTGCTGTTTGTTTTTACACCATGTGCCCATTTGTTTGAACTTTCCGAGAGTTTAATCGCGCACACAAACCTTGGAAGTAAATGTTTGACGTGGAAACGTTCACGTTTATGGCGGGGGCGTAGCGACGCGTAGATGGAAGCCATCGGCAAACTCTGCGATTGCTGTTGTAAGGTAGCGATGATGGTTCACGTAGAAGTAGAGTGGCGTCCGTTAGATCTCTGTATCCGACTGTAAGACATGCAGAACTCATTATACGTACTACATTCACTGCCTAAGATGACAGACCAAGACGATTTATAAAGCGTATGAAAGAAGAATGCACGTGTTTTGTAACACTGTAAAATATTTGCCAGAATGCACGTGTTTAAATGTAAAACAATAAGTAACATTTTATTTTTAATAAAAATTTAAGCGTATTTTCATTCTGAATGATTCAGAAAGCACATTTTGCAAGAAAACGTTCGTCAGGTACGGCAATCATAATAATTACTATTGAGATTGTGTGTAAAACAAAGTTGGTACCAACGTTACATTTTTTTACATCATTGATTTTACGTGCGTTTATTTTAGGTTGAATAATTAAAACTTTCGTGACCGAGATGGATATGCGGAAAGTCAATTGTTTAATATTTGTAAGCGCAATCACTAAATTTTTATTACATACAAGCAGAATACATGATCGTCTTGCTTGATGACGGTATTTTTTGCGCAAGTACCAATCACTGTAAAACAGTTTTACAGTTAAATACAACGACATAACATATTAATATCGTAGTTTGTTACAAACGACATCTTATAATTATAAATTAAGCCACAGTACTATTGCTACGTTGGCAGTGCATGACGTAAGCATTGAATTAAGAAAGCGGTAATATTATTTATCCGCCCTTTTAGAAGATAGTGCAACTTGAATGTTCTTTCCGAGTGAATACAAAATATAAATATACTTAAATAGTAATTAAAAATATTCTCGTATTAATAAATGTTTTAACATTTATATACGCAAGTTCTATCAAATTACAAAGCGTTACAAAATATATGCGTTATTCTTTGATACACAACATGAATCGTACTTTTCTGACAATTTGGTAGTGCGTGTACTATTTTATGACGAGCTCTGGATATTATACAGTAGGATTCAGTGCTGCATTGAAGGTTGCTGGTGTTTCCAGTCATGTCATTAGCCTCTCGTTCTAAAATAATCAGACCTGTTTTTTTTTTTAGTAGCGTTGTAAATCCTTTTGTTACTTAGCTTAAATAAGGTCGTAAAACACCAAATGAGCCAATAATACTCTATATTTGGGCAGTGTCCGGCGGGTGCGCAGTGGCTATAACGCTCGCTTCTCACCGAGGCAAACCGGGTTCAATTCCCGGTGGGGTCGCTCTTGGATTTTCGCACACGGGAACCGTGCCGGACGATGCCGTTGGTCGGCGGGTTTTCTGTGGAATCTCCAGTTTCCCCCTCCCTTGAATTCCGGCGCCGCTCCATATCCACCTTACTTTACCCTCGTCAGCTCTCAATATCTCGACGCCAACAGCCGCCCAAACCTCCACAGTTTGGGCATTCTGTTTGTTGCCTCGATTGGTAAGGTGTTAGACGCCTGGTGACTAGAAATTTCTATCCCCACGATTATTCTCAATTTCAGAATTTGTAAGCACCGAGTATGTGTATTTCGTGAATTTATAATTGTTAGCACAACGCGTCATATTCGTCGTTTTCAGCGTTTTCCGTTCAAAGTAACGTCATCAGTCTGTCCGTGCGCGCGCGCGCGCGCGCGCGCGCGCGCACGGACACACACACACACATATATATATATATATAGTTCTATGACGAGAGAAAATTGGACGTGTTTGTGGTGGTGTCGAGGTCATCCAGCATGATGTGTCTGTAATTACTCACTGACACCATTTTATAGTCCCACTACTGGCACAGCGCCATTTCAACTGTTTTTGAGCACAGTTATAAGCAGCATTTATAGTTTATTCACGGTAAAGTGAGCACTTTTTAAAGCCCTTTCATTAGGAATAATAGTCGATAAATATATTTTATTTTACCGTTAGACGTTAACTTGACAGTGCAGTGGAATAAACATACTATGCTTATTACTTAAATGGCATTTTTTATTTGTAAAAGGTGGTTAAAAGATCAAAAATGGCATAGGGAAAAAGTAACTAGGGCCTCAAATGCGCTAACTTTATCGTGAACAGCCTATACATAACATACATATGGACTATCTGAAGCTCACGGGTCCCACGAACAATAACAAGAGAAACTGTATGTTTATAATAATTCTAAAAAATAAAGTTGTAGGACACGCCAGAGAGGACAGCTACGGCGGTAACTGTCACCTCCGATACGTGAAGGCAGTTGCCAAGTGTTTTATAGACTCGTTAACTTCGGATGAAACTGGCTGAAGAGAGGAGGGAAAATTGTTGCTGGATGATATAAGGCAGACAGTTGCGTTGCGTTGCGTCGAGAGGGTCTTGGGTGTTGGAGATGTCGGGTTTGCAGTGGCGATGAAAGAACCTACAATAACTAAAATGCTGGTTATACCTCGGTTTGTGATTGTTCATACAACCGTGGCGGAACGTTCCGACCGTATCCTTCATTCTCTGTATACTGTACGTAGGTTGTTCGTGGTAAACTGAGCACTTTTGAATGCCCTGCTTAAGATATACTTTTACTCACGGTGTGTATTCTTGCACAGTATGTAAGATTAACATTGAGCCTGATCACTTTATTCGTGCGTCGGTCAAATGAAACTGTAAAATAAATAGAGATTTACAAATGCACTAATTATTGCATTGTCATACATGAATAACGGAAAGCAAAGTAATTAATTTCAGTATTAAGAAATGTTAACTTAACGTTTTTACTTCGACGTTGCCAAATTTACTGGGCGCATGCCAGTCAGGATGTTCGTTTAAATATCTATGCAGGTGAAGGCAGCGGCATTTTTCAAAGGTTGATTTCAAATGTGCTCAGTCAACTGTGAACAGCCTACACCATATTCGCGGGGACTCGTCGTCACATGTACCTCGCTAGCGCGTCACATCAACCACCCCTCGTCTCGCCACATATCCACGCGTCCTCTCCCCCTCGACAAACACTGCGTGTGTGAGATAAACACGCGGCTCTCCGGGGAGTGCCGATAGCTTCTTGTTACGGAAGGGAATGTTTGTTTAACTTCCATAAATTTGCTTCTGCTTCACTGCCAGATTCGACCCTGTTCAAGAGGCCATCGTCAAGTTGTTTAATCATTGCAGAAACACTTATGTTTTTCGTATGATGTTCTTACTTGTTGGCAGTTGTAGGGCGTTATTGTTTCAATATTACATGTCTTCGTTTTACAATTGTAATAAATTTTGTTCAATAATTTGCAGTATTTTTTTTTAAGTTGGTTTAAAAATCTACATTTTACACCTCTAGGCATTACAGAACTCTGGTTCGGTGTAGTCACATATGCTTCGTTAATGATATTAAAATCGAATTCAAGCTAATGCTATGTTATATTCACGTTATTACTACACTTTATACTTTGCGAATTTTTGTGAAATTAATATATTGACTATTCTAAGTCTGAAAATTTCAATATGGTTTATAAAAATATGTTTGATGGGGATTTCTGTATGAAGAATGAGGTATCCAACCGCTTAATTCTTATTTGTAAACAACCAACAAATAATGTGTCAACTGGTTTTCTGTTCTTTTGTAGATCTGCACGAGAAGCTATTGCTCTGATCAAAGAAAATTATGTTTTATAAGAGTTTTAACGTATAAGTGTATTGTGTATAAGTTTTGCTTTCAAATTATATTTTACGAATTTGTTTTAGTTTTAATGCTTTTAATATATGTCGTTTGAACATACAAAGTTTTCGAATGAATACCTGCTTCGTTTTTTAAATCTGATAAANAATGCTTTTAATATATGTCGTTTGAACATACAAAGTTTTCGAATGAATACCTGCTTCGTTTTTTAAATCTGATAAAATTTTTTTTCATGTTCTTCTTATTTCACCCCTACGATGATACTGTTTGCTTACGTGACTTGGCTGTTCAGTGCAAAGTGGAGGGAATCTAGGATTGTCTCCGACATTGACCCAGTTAGCTATAGAATACAGTTGTGTGTTTTGCATTTATTTTTCTTCTGTCGGCGTACGTACGTGTCGAAATGGTGTGCGACAAGTTTTCCTCCCTTTTGTATTCACCGCCAGCCCACACCGCGTGGTATTGAGCAACTGCTTCTTATTTATCTGCACGTAGCTAAGGAAATGTTATTTTCTTATAAATCGTAGGTTTACTTTGTCTGAAGCGTTGGCGTCGTAACAACTTTCATCACAAGCGGCAGTCTAGCACTCGGCCATACAAATCGCGCCAGCCACAGTTCTCACAGTGATGGTGGTGAGAAGTGACGTCACGAATCTTGGAGCTACATGTTCCCGATGTGGACAATTTGCTCAGAGCCGTATTCTTTCCCGAGTTTCCGTATAATGTTATTGTATTCGCGAGGACGTGCTTAAAATTGCACTTGCCAAATTTCGAACGTGACTTTTGTGTAAAAGAAAAAAAAACACGCAAAAATAAATCGTAAGTTTGTAGATTTTGTCCCAGATTTCTGTGTGCCAGTTCGCCGTTAGCGCTGCTGAACAATGTATATGTTTCGCTAAAAATCAAGGAAGGGTGTTTATCTTCAGCAACGTTACCTTACTGCCGAAATATATATTTTTGTTTGGCGTAGTCACAAGTGCTTCGTTGATGTTCTTAAAATCGGGTTTACACCATTGCGAAGTTGTGCTTGCGTTATTAATTCATCCCTTTTTTTCCGAGCTCATGGCGAACCAAGGAATTTCCTTCGACCACAAAATTCCGGGTTTAAATCCTTGGTAAACTTGTGGNTTTCCGAGCTCATGGCGAACCAAGGAATTTCCTTCGACCACAAAATTCCGGGTTTAAATCCTTGGTAAACTTGTGGATTTAAGTCGTTTTTAGATTATACATAGTCGCGTCCTTATGCAGTTGGTACGTCCGAATCTCAGTCTGTAGAACCCGGAACACTGATGCTTCCATATCACGTGATGATGTCATGGTTGCTGTCACGTAAAGTCCTTTCGTGTCATTACTTGGATATCGTCATCTTCTGTGCTACCACGCACTGACAGCATGGGACAAGTAATTGGGAAAGAAATATGCAATATCCACTTTCAAGGTGCGGGGAAATTCGAGAGGAAAAACATATTTCTGGACGCGCCACCAAAATGCAGTGCTTGAGGGTTTTTGACAGGAGTCTACGTTGGAATAATATTTTCGCACCTCGGAAATTTCTATTTTGTATTTCGTGCTCATCGCGTCTGACACATGCGCCATGGCGATGCTCTGATATGTTTCCATTTCCCGCGTGGGCTTAAAAGTCATATTTTTTCATGGTTCATCAGCTAACTAGCCCTGAAACATATTATTTTTAGGCAAATCCCAGGTGTTTGGCGTAAATATAGGATTCACGGTGAATCACAGAAGTTACAGATGTTAGGTCCTGAGCCGAGGAGACGTTTCAACCTTCAGGGACTTGTGAATGGGGCTGTTATAACCAGACCAGTTTGCCGATTTGATGTGGGCAGAGCCAGATTAGCGCTCAGGGCTGCCAGATATCTCTAAAACCCTTTTATTCAGCCAGAAATGCTAGGTAAATTTTAGTGTACGCCAGACGCTCGTGAGTTGTGGTTTGTTTGTCGGGGTGGCAATGTTGGTTATCACCCTCCCCCCNATTTTAGTGTACGCCAGACGCTCGTGAGTTGTGGTTTGTTTGTCGGGGTGGCAATGTTGGTTATCACCCTCCCCCCACACCCCCTCTTCATCGCTAACCACGCGGCGCCCTACGAGGGAAGGAAACTTTTGGGCCGTGTCCATTTCCNATTTTAGTGTACGCCAGACGCTCGTGAGTTGTGGTTTGTTTGTCGGGGTGGCAATGTTGGTTATCACCCTCCCCCACACCCCCTCTTCATCGCTAACCACGCGGCGCCCTACGAGGGAAGGAAACTTTTGGGCCGTGTCCATTTCCNCCCCCACACCCCCTCTTCATCGCTAACCACGCGGCGCCCTACGAGGGAAGGAAACTTTTGGGCCGTGTCCATTTCCGGCGGCCGGCCGAACGCCGCCCCATACATCATCCCTTATCGCTGTCACGAGGGACCAGAGGGGGATGCGCGCGATGCTGCCGCTGCCCCCGGGGTTGAAGGGCGGCTGACGTCAACAGGGGTGAGGGAGGACGGATCGATATTATTACGGTGGTTGGCGGACACGCGTGGCGAAAATCATTTTAGCTACTGCGGTGTTCGCCATTCTAATTAGCCTTCAATAACAACCTTACTTTTAGTTGTAATTAGATAGTCGCAAGACGTTTTATCAATAGTTTTGAAAGTTTTTTCGGGCCATAATCAGTATTTAGGCACCATAAATACATCGAGAAGCAACGTAGGGATGGAAAATGTTTTTTATGTGTGTATACACATGTGCAGTTTGCAATTATGTGCATATATGCGTTAATGCAAGTAAATATATTTGCATGTATATAATGAATGTTTTCACCTAATATTGTCATTTCATCAGTGTTTGCTGGACGACTTGTTTATACCTAATAATCACGTCTTAACTTTAATTGATTTTCAGTACTAAAATGTGCATGTTGCTGTTGTTTTTGTGTTAATTATCATATTTATTAATGTTTAGTAAGGACTGGTNTTAATTATCATATTTATTAATGTTTAGTAAGGACTGGTAATTTTTTTTCATAGTGACTGTTAATTTGTAAGCACTATTTTTTTTCTAAATGTTAATAAGAAAGTATAAAACATAAAAAAATGGGCTAGTGTAAGAGAAGGCAAACATATCTTAACTGCCCCAAAAAATACGAATTAATATTTATCATCATCATGATCATCATCATCATTAGATTGTTAAAAACAAGGAAATGCAATTTCATTCTCTCGCCGCCATTTATGTAGTTTTATTTAGAAAACATTTCCGAGCTCTGATACATTTTTATCACATTAATTTGCTCCTTTTCTGTAGTCCTGTTGGGCAGAAATGTGAAACCGTGCATCTCCACTTCGTAAAATTTCCACAGGTTTCTCTTATTTATTCATTGTTTTTCCGAGTTGCTCGCCACTTGGATTTCCTCAACTTGATACTTGATTCGTGTTCTATTTGAGTGAGCGTGAATTCAGCTGAAATGATTTTTGGTGCAAATTTTCTGTAAAATATCTTTGGTGGAAAAAATATTACAAGTATATTTGGAAGCTGCAAGAAGCATTTATAGCGATAAAAACTTCGAATTCTTGAAGAGAAATGTACTTTCAATGTGAAGGATTTATTTAGAAGAACCAATAAACTTTGACTAGCTGTTAAAAGTAACCCCAATCAAATTAATTTAATGGGGTATCTCGTGGTGGTAATTATCACACGCCAGTGTGTGTATGTAACGAGTGGAAAGTTAAAAACGATTGGAAACTTACCCGTGGCACGACTGATTTCGTGTTTCGATTCAGAATTTAAATGTGTTTAATTACATAATGGTCAGTCCTGTTCATAATGCAATGCAAACAGATCAGTAATTTTTAGCTGGTATACCTGATTATTTCCTTCTGTTTGTTTCACGAATATCCTTCCCCCACATATAATGTTACTGTTTCTACGTACCTAGTGACTATTATAATTGTAATGTTTGTGAAATAAAGATATTTCTGTTCCCGCTGATGTCAACATTAATATTTTCAGTTTTTATTTAAGGCATCAATATTTTTTTTAATGTTAGTAGTGAATCATTTCGTGCCGTACAGGGGGGCATGGGGTAGTTAGTGTAAGCGTGCGAGTTACACGCTATTCCGTGCCCCAACATCGGACTGCTTTTCTGCCAACAACACTGTCGAAAAAAGCGTGGATAGGATCAGAGGTTACACAACTGTTCATGTAGGTACTTTGAGATGTTTTTTGCACGTTATCTTACGTAGTTTTAATGCTACTAGAATACGTGCAAGTTGGTCGAAGAATTTCATTCGTGTAAAACGGCGAGTCTGTTGAACACTCAACATGAAACAAACGCGTTCATCAGTGTTGACCATGTGGCTTCGACAGTTGTATAGGCGATGGGTAAATCAGTGTCGGGGATATGTGTAGAATGCGGAGATCGTTCTGAACTTCATCTGTAGTCTGGTTTGTACCCGTAATATCTACAGTAAGTATTGATTGTACGTAATTGTTACTAAAATGTTGTAAGGAAATTACAGAATCCACTGTTATAGAACAGAAAGTTTGAACTGTAAAGCGATTAGAAGCGGCGAAGTGCTAAACTAAGAAAAAGATTTTGTCGAATCAAGTTTAGCGCAATCAAATTAATTGTTTCTCTTACTGAATGTTGAAAAACCTTTGCAGGCACGTAGGCCTCTTTCCAACTTTATGCGTAATACTTAATTCAAAACACTTCGCAGTTAGAAGGAGTGGTTCGCTTTAAATGCCATCATAATCTTAAAATTTAATTTTATTTTTTTTTCTTATTTATTTATGTGATACATTTAGTATGTTAAAAACAGTTCAGCTGAAAGTCACAGAATTTATTACGACGTTATAACATTTAACTTATTTTGATAATTGGCAGTTATGTTTTGATTTTGAGTGTGTATGGTAAACTAACAAATAATCGGAACTCACTGCATTTTAAATTTTTTTTGTATAATGGTTTAATACATTTGTTGTTTATTAATGCTCGCAGAACTTGGTGTCTAATAACAGTTTGTGTTTAGTAAAATATTTATCATAATTTCTAATATTGCATTTTGATAATTTTTTATGTAATTTAAATTTATGTGTTGGCTTTATACGGTTATATTGGAATTTGTGGAGTTGTGCCGGTATGTAGCAACTGTGTGCTCGAAACATTAAATGTTTGCAGTGTAGAGTCTCAGACACTGGATCTTATGTATGTTTATAATAAAAATAGCTAGCTCAGGCCTTCTTTTTTTCATGTAAAATAATTTTTGGAAAATAACTGGATGAATAATTATGACTTTGTAGTCACTATAAAAACACACTGTTTAATGCGGAGACTTGCTATTGTCGTCGATGTATATTTCACTAGCGTAATTCATGTGCCTTTTATGTTACGTGAATTACCGTAATTATTTCACGCAGTACATGAACTTTTATTCGCCAATGTTTTCAAAATGTTTACAGATACAACATTTTGTAATGCGGTTCTGCAATTGACATGCGCGCTGATTGAAGTATCCCGGAGACCGACCGCGGTTCGTAAATCCACGGCCGCAGCAGGCGAGTTGAAATAACCTTTAACACGACTGTTTACGTTCACATCTCGGCGTTTTTACACTCTCGGCTGCAGTTTTGACGTGCATGCTCGCTTCTGAAAGGCATTGCTCGTAGCCTGGCGTTACTTTATCGCAGAGGTGCCGGAGTAAAAACGAGAAAGGTATGGATTTTCAGGGGGGGGAATGGGAAAGGAATTGGAGGGAATGTATACATTTTTATGTTGCCTGGTCTCTCTTTCTCTCTCTCTCTCTCTCTCTCGTCCGGTGCCCCGCGAACGGGGTTAACGCATACGGGTTTCTTCTCCCGCGGCGCCCTGCGAGATTTGAATATACAGGGTGAGTATAACAGAATACCCCGACATTGAAGGTCTATAATATTAAAACCAAACAACCTACAACTTTGATTGATCAAACAAATGAACCGTGGAACGGTGAAGTTTTTTTTACCATACATTCGTAAATGTTCAATGTGACCACAATGAGTGGGCCGAACGACATCTACGCGATAATCAAACTCGTTCCATGCTCTTGTCAGCATGTCCGGTGTTACGGTTTGGATGGCGTTCGTAACTTTCGGTGTGAGGTGGTGAGGGGGTATCGAGCTCGCATTCGACACGTCAATGTGAAGGGGACGGTCTGATGTTTCCTTTATGTGCCCAGAAAGAGGTAGACGATGCCTTCATGTCCAAGCTGGTTTTTAACGATTAAGCGACGTTCCATACAAATGGTATGGTGAACCGGCGCAACGTGCGGATATGGGGTCAGGAGCCTCCACGTGAAAACACCGAACACGAGCGCGCTTCCCCCAAAGTGAACGTGTTTTGCGTTGTATCCAAAGACACTGTTTTCGGCCCTTTCTTTTTTTTGCGAGCCCACTGTTACTGGGATCCCTTTTTTGGACATGCTTACGGAGTGGTTGTTTCCTCAATTAGAAGAGGTGGCGGGGTACTTAATTTTCCCACAGAATAGTGCGCCACTCCATTGGCACCTAGCTGTTCGCGGATACCTGAACGAGATGTTGACGCAACGCTGGATTGGCCGAGGAGCAATTGGTGACCAGGCTCTTCGTCACTGGCCCCCAAGAAGCCTAGTGATTACCCCGCGCGATTTTTTTATATGGGGGTACATAAAGGATCAAGTGTTTCGTCCACCATTGCCGGCTAACATTGACGACCTCAAAACGAGAATTACGGACGCCATCCAAACTGTAACACCTGACATGTTGGCAAGAGTGTGGAACGAGTTTGATTATCGCGTATATGTCGTTCAGGCCGGTCGTGGTGGTCACATTAAACATTTATGAAGATATGGTAAACAAACCTCACAGTTGCACGATTCATTAGATTGGTCATCCAATGTTGTAGGTTGTTTGGTTTTGATATTATAAACCATCAAAGTTGTGGTATTCTTTTATACTCATCCTGTACAATTCAGCCGGCGCTGGCGTGGCGCCGCAGATATGGCATCGCTGCCGTCCGCGTCAGAAGTTGTGGCCGGGGTAGGTTAGGCCCTTGGGG
>NQII01000721.1:1057390-1070161 GCA_002778355.1 Clitarchus hookeri
TCGAGGGGCGTGGGGAGGGATTTATGGGGCTGGGTGAGGAGGTTATGGCGCACCTTTCCTTTCTCGGGCCGTAAACACTGCTCTGTCGTGTCGTGAGGTGGAATATTTTGTTTGCTCGTAAAGTGTACAAACGTTGCCCGCTTATCTTGACGCATTGTGGGGGACGCCGCCTTGCGTGCGTGGGTGGTTGGCGGCGAGAGGCAAAACGCCTAAGTGTGAAAGCAGTCACGTTTCGTCCACAAATCAAGAACAATTGGCACCGAGCGTGGGGTCAAGCATAGACTAAATGTGAGGTAGACCGCTTATTCGTCTTCTGCGCACGTACCTAACAATGGCCTACCCCAAAGGAACAACTATCAAGTCAAGTCACATGGTCATCAGTAATAAGCGTTTGTTTATATCTCGATTTTCAAAGGACGGGCACTTTTATGTGAATATCAATTCGAATCTAACCAAACTACGTTACAAAACGGTTAGAGGAAGTATACATACATTTCGCAACACTTGTTTTCTAATCGGTGTTCTGATCTCAAATCCAATCCACGCCGTTTTTGCTAGCCGTGTTTGGCAGAAAAGCAGTTCAATGTTGGGGCACGGAGATTGGTAGTGCGCAGTCAGTGAGATAGGTCTACCTCATATTTAGTCTATGGGATCAAGCGGGAGGAAACTAAGCATTTTATAGAATTTTTAAATTTTTGTAGTTAATTGTAGTATGGGGAGACGTAACGCCCGCGTGAAGTACTTGTGAGTTTTTTTTAATTGTACCTACTCTTTTGAAGGTGTAATGGTCGGTTTCACACTTAATGATAATAAAATGAGAGAATTAATAAGCAACAGTCAGTTAAATCATGCAGAATGGCGAACAAATTTTACTGATAAGGACATCTGTATTTCGCGGGAAGTTCCACGCCGGTTAAGATTTCAAAATCCCACGTGCAGTTTTGCAGTTGCCCTCTGGTTGTTGGCCGCGTGTCTTAGAAGACACCGTGGTGTTCTATTGGCCAGTCAGAATTTGGTTTTTCTGGTACCGAGCGTCTGTAATTCGCAGGCAAGCGTAAAATACCCGTAAGTTGAATTGAGAGATTTGGGCGGCTCTTAACCACGAGATCGTGAGAGCCGATGAGGGTGAAGCGAAGTAAGTATGGAGCAGCGTCGGAATGCAAAGGTTGGGGAAACGGAAGATCCCCGAGATTATCAGCAGACCAGCGGCATCGTCCGGAACGATTCCCACGTGCGAAAATTGGGAGCGACCCCGCCGGGAATCGATTCCGGGTTCGCGTTGGTGCTAGGCGAGTAGTCTGTTAACTTCACCACCGCAGTCACAGGAAGTGGAATTAATTAACTACATCGAACTAAGCAGAACATAACGTCCAATTAGGTAATCATCTCAAGTGTGCCAGACATCATTCATTAACAGCTTTTGCCAGTAACGTGAATAACTAACACGTTTTTATTGGTTTTGACACATGACAGTACTTTGTCTACTGGTATTCGTAGTGTTAAATACAACCAAAAAATTGTTCGTTGCAACGCTTATATAATATATTTATCTGTACCTGAAAGATGCAAGGTACTGCGTCTGCCTACCTGGAGTTACTTTGAGTTTGAGACACAAAAACTCTGAAGTAATAAGGACGACATTGGCATGCTTGTCCAATGTACCATCACATGTACGCTTCGAATTAGCGTTCAGTGTTCTGGTCGTGCTGCGTATAACTGAAGGATTTCAACCTGAGGCCCTAACATATTATTCGTGGACAGTCTGCAACATGGACCAGAGCAGGTCTCGTGAGTAATTTTATTAAGTATATTTGACCCATTTATTTTGAGATAAAGAACTCTGAAGAAGCCGTTTTTTGTTTGCTGTATTGGATTGCTACGAAATAGTGTTTCTAATGTTCATGACAGCACATGTTCATCGAGCACTTGACAGACATCGTCTGATGTGTGTATTAATTTCTTTAATCGGCAATTGTGCACATTTTTAATAGGTTCATAAATAAATCTGTCTTTCAAACAGACTGCAGTGCAATTCAAGCGCCAGTTAGGAGGATCTCTTAAGTACTATTGTCATTGTTTACGTTAAAATTCGTGCGAGAACTGGAAGATTTTTTTCCAGGTGAATATGTTCCGTTAACCGTAAATATTATATACTGTTAATATTGTTGTAACGTATTCACATGAACGTGTAAAGCACTGAAGGCTTCTGGTGGCTGGGTTTCCAACTTAAATTTTCCGTCAACATTGAAGGGATTGATTCCCGCCATTTCGGATGTATCGATTTTTTGCCTCAGCTTCAATTATAGACGGGTTGTCGAAATTTTTAGTAGGACAGAGCGTAATAGCTGCACATTTTTTAATTGTTACCTATTCATTGTAACTGTCGAAGAGAAATGAAGTTGTCATTCTGTGCCGTCAATTCACATCTGCCATTATTGATCTCAGTCACACAATAAAGACTTAAAAAAAAAAAAAATACTGAGTGATATGTGCCCTATCGGTAACGTAAAGAAAATAGCAATTTTATCGGTCTACCCTAACGAGTCGCTCAATTTTAAAATGCCGTGTTAACTGTGTTTATACAGTACCACCCGTTTCGTGTTTACCTTGGCCGCTATTTTCCTTCGCCGCCTCCAAATTTAAAATGACGTTTGTTTCCTACGCACATCATAAATATTTTGTTATACGCGTTTGACTGAACGTAACATACCTCCCCCCTAGCCCCCCCCTCTCCTGGACTAAAGCAAAACTGGCAGATTATGCTCTAAGAACCAGGTATGTTTAAACATTCAAAGGTGGTGTCAGAAATTTGCATGGCACTCGCTGTTTCGTTTTAAGTTTCGAAGAGATTTGTAGCTATCGAGTTTCCTTGTTGAAATAAAAGGGCTTGTAACTAATGCATCTGAACACGACCACTCCCTTTTAAAGCTTTCTCTTTCTTTTCAAATTATCCTGTACGTTAGTTTAAATTTAGTACGTAGAGGTCTACTGATTGTCGTATGGGTAGTTAATACGACGTGAGTACCTGAATAATAAACTGATACAATTTCGGCATGTTGTATGCATATGTAAATAAACTGTATTGCAATCCAACAATTTCATGTTTGTGTGTACAAATAAGACTGAAAAAATTGTTAGTTGGTTGTCCGATTAACTCGCCGGTCTTTCACTCGTGTATGAGCGTATTCGATCCTTGGTAGATCTGAGTTCAGAGTTTCGCTTATAGGAAACATGGCAGACGCATTCTTTGGCCGGTGAATTTTCTCGGGCATTCCCTTTTTGCCACCATTACATTCCGTCACTTCTTGCTCATATGATGCCACTTAGCTTTTGTATACATTATAATAATAATAATATTAATATTAATATTAATAATAAGTAGTAGTAGTTTCACATGTACTGCCACGTACAGACGTTTTGTAGCAATATGCATCCATTTCTCTTTCCTTTAGTTGTACTTAAAACTGTATTTTTTCTGTTAATACTTCGCCATTCTCGTTTTTAACGCACATTTCAAGTTAGGCAAACCTGAACGCTGCGAGGTGTAAACAGTGAGGTTTTCAGACATTAATATTGGAAGCCATTAAAAGGAACGTGTCATATTAGTATGATTTTTTTTTCTATTTGCATAGTTATCCCGCGAATGATATGTTCTAATGCTTGAATGCCAGCTAAATATAGGCAACCTAAAATTGATGAACTAAATTTGAGGTGCCAAAATTCGTTAGTTGATGTAGTTATTTGGTGACGTTTAATATTTGGTTGGACTGCACAACATTTTTTCACTACTTGACAGAGGAAATACTGCTACTGTGAAATAGTAACAAACAGGTATCATGGCGTTATAGTCCGGAAGCCATAGTTAAACCACAACCTACCCAGCTTACATGAGCAGTTCAATTTTACTTTGGTTATATGGCACCTGAGGGCGACGAACACAAATTAACCTAAACCTAGAAACGCTACGCACATCGTGCCTTACCCCAAGATTCAAATCCTTTTGATCTCATCACAACGTCGGTTGCGCTGAGCGACTAATATTATTATGGTTGTAATTTATGCATGGGAAAGAGTAATAGATGTTTCAACGTAAAACCTTTGTAACTGGTATTGAGGTTTGATGAATGTGTGCAAACATGTTCTCAGAATTAAAAACAATTTCAGCCTTCCCGTCTTACGTACATTTCCACTCCATTGGCATTAACAGGGGATTCCAACCCACCTCTTTAACGCTCTCTCAATAGTTCCAGTGCACTCTACTAGGGCCTGGATATGTATTTTTCACACCTTGCCGAGAAAGATGCACGTGTTCAAGCTTGAACAATAAGTCTAGGAAGTGGTGCATTAACATACGTAAGCAACCAAAAATTCTATCATTTAACTTGAAAAACTATATAAAATCACCCGAAATTGTTCTTGGATGTTGGCTTTTTCACCTTTCAGTTTCTTATATTGGTAACATTTTCGAAAAAAAAAAAAATTGGCTTTGTTCGAAATATTGAGATAAAAAAATATGTTCAAAAATAGAAACGAGATTAAAAGAATTTCTGTGGAGTTCAATCTTCGACCGTAGTTTCCACGTCGTTTCTCAGCAGAGGTTACTAAAGCCGATTCTCAATTTTTTTTACTTCTGTGTTATTTTGTTTGNGCCTTCCCTGTACTACCCTTCTCTTTCCCGTCATCTGTCACTCTCTTTCTAGCTACCAATACGCGGAAGTCAATACCTGGGACGTTATTATCGGCTCAGCAGCCTGCGGGGCTTTCCACAGCATCCACTTTTCCCTACCCGCATTTCATTTCCGCTTCGACCCGCCGTTGTGTGTATTGCGGCAGTGGTCATAAGCCAGGCGATCCGATAGCACTTCCATCAGACCCTCCGTGTATATTGTCGCCCTGTCGTCGCTACACCAACCTCCCCTTCCCCTTCTACATCGACCAATGCCCTCCGAGATTTTGATCAACAGCAACCGCAGTAGTTATAAATGGTTCCTTCTGGTCCACCTGGCGTCCTGGCGAGGACAAACTGGTGGCCATCAGGAATGTCATGTAGTAACATCCTGCTCTGTCATTCCTTGCTGACGTCGGCCATGTTGGATTTACCTTCCCCTCTGTCATTCTTTGCCATGTCGGCCATCCCCTCCTGCTCTGTCATTCCTGGCCAACGGTGGACCTCTTGGACGTCTCTACTTCCCGATATNAGGAATGTCATGTAGTAACATCCTGCTCTGTCATTCCTTGCTGACGTCGGCCATGTTGGATTTACCTTCCCCTCTGACATTCTTTGCCATGTCGGCCATCCCCTCCTGCTCTGTCATTCCTGGCCAACGGTGGACCTCTTGGACGTCTCTACTTCCCGATATTGCATTCCTTGTGGGGTATTTTCTCTCAGAGTCCTGCCAATCTCATTTATAATCTCGTGTTCTCTCATTCATTCCTAATGGATATCCCCACTAGCAAATGGGTATCTGTATAACGCCTGGGAGATGTACGGTAAACTACATGCGCACAACCACACCTCTACCGTGCAGTGAAGATGAGATGGTAACCCATACCATACAGCATGATGCCCATCCCTCCTGCATGTGGATGGTTTCATCCATGCTATCCCACCCAGGTCTCCACCAGGACGCCAGGCCATCCCTCCCAGGTCCGCACCATGATGCCAGGTTCACGCTTTTGCAGTCGTGTGGGGTTTTTTCTCAGAGTCCTCCCGATCTCCTTTATTTTCTCTCACTCTCATTCCTTCCTACCAGAGGTCCCCACATCATGCTCTTGCATTCCATGTGGGGGAATTTCTCCATCCTATCCCTACATGCCAGCACCATCCACCTTGCCTGAAGAATGTCCAAATTTAATTGCCCCATTATTCAACTTATCTAATTATGCACTGTCACTCAACCTTGGTTTTCTCATATTCCTTCTGGTCTTCTTTCACCTGGTGTCCTGGCAGAGATGAGTCTCATGCTCTGTCATTCCACCTGAGTGACATTGAGTGAGGTCTGGCTCATGCATGCTAGCCTAGAGTTGTTCTGTGTATATGACAAATAAGGCCAAACCCCACCTATAAGCATAGTTGGCTGTATTTTCCGAACCGTTTAAGATATGGTCACCAAATATGTAACATAAGCTTCACCTCCAACAACGAAAATGACCCCAGGGTCAAGTATGCCTTAAGTGTGCTTATAAGCATAGTTGACTTAATTTCCGAATATTTGAAGATAGTCACTAAATTGATAACATAGGCATCACCCCAGACAGCAAAAAGTGCCACCGAGTCAAGTATGCCAAGCACACTTATAAGCATAAATGACTGTAATTTCCGAACCATTGAAGATACAGTCACCAAATTCATAAATAGACAGTACACCCTACAATGAAGTGGACTGTAAGATCAAGTATGCCCTAAGCCTACTTATAAGCATAGTTGGCTGTAATTTCCGAACCGTGAAATATATAGTCACCAAATTCATAACATAGGCATCACTTCCGACAGCGATAATGACTTCACGGTCAAGTATGGCTTAATCTCACTTATAAGCATATTTGGCTGTAATTTTCTAACCATTTAAGATTTAATCACAAAATTCATAAAATAGACATAACCCCCGACAACAAAAAGTACCACAGAGTGAACATGCCTTAATCACACATATAAGCATAGTTGGCTGTAATTTCCGAACTCTTTAAGATTAAACCACCAATCTCATAACATATGTATCACAACCGATTACAAAAAGGACAGCAGGGTCTTATATGCCTTAAGCACACTTATATGCACAGTTGGATTTTTTCCGAGCCATTTAAGATACGTCCACCAAATTCATAACATAGCCATCCCTCTAGATGTTGAATAGTATGGTGGAGACAATTAGGCCCTTAAGCACTTGTATAAGCATATTCGGCTGTAAATATCAGAATAGTTTAAGAAACAGCGACCAAATTCATAAAATAGGTGTCACTCCCGATGACAAAAAGTACCGCAGGGTCAAGTAGGTCCTAAACCTACTTAAAAGCATAGTTGGTGGTAATTTCCGAACGTTTAAGATAGTCACCAAATTCATATCATAGTCATTGGCCCCTGACGATGAAGAGTGCCGCAGGGTCAAGCACATATTTAACCCACTTATAAGCATAGTTGTCCACCATTTCCCACCCACCGAAGATATAGGCATTCTTTTCTCATTGACATCTTCTCTAATGAAGAACAGGTTGGTAGGGCAAGTAAACTTTAAGGCATCTTATAAGCATAGTCGACCGACATTTCCCATCCACCAAAGCTATAGTCATCAAATTCGTAACATAGACATCGCCACCGACTACGAACAGGATGGTAGTGTCAAGTATGCCATAAGCCCTCGTATAAGTATAGTTGACTACCTTTTCCCACCCACAGGGCCTAAGTCACCAAATGCATAACATAATCATCACTTCCGACAACGAAAAGGACCTAAGGGTCAAGTACATCTCAGACCTTCGTATAAGCATATTTGGCTACCATTTCCCATCCACCAAAGCTATAGTCACCGAATTCATATCATAGGCCTCAGCTCCGATGACAAACAGAGTGGTAGGACAAGTACACCTTAAGCCCTCTTATAAGCATATTTGTCCGATGTTTCATTCACACCCTCCGTAGTTATGACCATCAAATTCATAGCAGTCATCACCTTCGACTGCAATCAAGGAGATATGGGCAAGTATTCCTTATGCCCTGTTACAAGTATAGTTGATCAGCATTTCAAAACCTTTGAAGTTGGGGAATATGTAATAACCATCCACGCATGTAAAGAAAATAAAGGTATACATACAGATGTGTCGCAAAGTTTTCACTGCATGTAGGAGTGTAGGGTCTGAAATAGCACACACACACACATCGGCCTGCACGCACTCGTCTAGCAAATAGTTGCATACTGATTTCCCTGTACCTCACTACAGAGATAATTACAACATAGCTTCGTATTCGACCGGTTGGATGGTGATATAAATTATTTCAACCATAGAAAACTGACCAGTTGTTAAACAGAACTGCTTGCTATCGCTACTGCGTGAAGGCAGCATTGAGGGATCACCACTGAGGGATCATCAGTGAGGGGTCAGCACTGCGAAATCAACTATGATGTATACATCTAACACCATCAGTCCAACACAAGGGCCAGCGGCCCGAGTCATAATTAGCCTGGGTAACCCTTAGCAACCAGTAATATATTCAAAAATATAGCAGTATACAATGTACCAATAACAAGTCATACATAGTTACAGGTTACTCCAAAATATGTAAGCAATAATATAAATAAACACCATCAGCCAGTGCAAGGGTCGGGGAAACCGAGTGTAAAATATACGAAACTATCCTGTACATGAAAGAATCTATCACCTAACAATCAATAAAGGACTGGCATATATAAAAGTACATCGCGAGCTTGATGTCATAACGAGTCACAATATATTTTTAAAAAACCCGATGCTGTCACATACTATAATAGTGATACCACTGTTGCTATCATGCCAAGAAGTTTAGTAAAAGCTGGATGCACGCCGACATGAGAAAGAACGAATGATCACAATTGCTAACTGCAAAAATTGCTACAATCAGTCAAGTGCTATATACATTATGCGACTTGTAAAGACTGTGTTCCATTGCTTGCCACAAAACAACATAATATTTAAACCATTAGTCGTGCAAGAGAGACATCACTACTACGTGCTGAAGCTAACAGATATTAAAAAATAAAACTGTAAGAGCAAATAGTTATAAGCATTTAACAACCCGTGTATATTGCGCGGGCAACGAGCACTGTATATCACATTGGTAGAAAAAAATTACGAAGCCGAAAAGACAGGTGCGATAAGAAAAATGCTGTTACACACTGATGCAAACTCACATAAAAATAAAATGTAAAGGAAAATAGTTATAAGCACTCACCAACCATTGAAATCACATATTACACAAGTGTCGGGTGCTGTGACTCTGCTTTAGATGATGCTAGACAAGATCAGGCTGTCCTGGTCGGCACAACAGAATGACAAATGTCTTCCATACGAACTGAGCGTAACAAAACCATCAAATTCAGAGTACAGCCAACACTCACAACACTAGTGTTGAACTGATGGTGATAGTACTACAAATCGTAGTTGATTTTGCAGTGCTGACCCGTCACTGCCGATCCCTCATTGCCGACTCCTTAGTGCCGCCTATACATTACCGACGACGAGCAATTTTGTTTAACAACTGGTCAGTTTTCTATGGTTGAAATAATTTATATCTCCATCCAACCGGTCGAATAAGAAGCTATGTTGTGATTATCTCTAGTGGGGTAGAGGGAAATCAGTTTGCACCTATATGCCATACGAGTGCATGCATGCCAATGCATATGTGTGCTATTTCATACCCTACACTCCTACATGCATCAGTAGTTTTGCGACATGCCTGTATGTATACCTTCATTTTCTTTATATACATGGACAGATGTTACATGTTCCCCAACTTCAAAGGTTTGGAAATGCTGACTAACTCTGCTTGTAACAGGGTTTAAGGCCTATTTGGCCTTATATCTTTGATTGAAATCGGAAGTGATGACTAATATGAATTCGGTGGCCGTAGCTTCGCAGGGTGTGAAATTCTGGGCCTATATGCTTATAAGAAGGTTTAATGTGTACTTGTTCCTACCACTCTGTTTGTCATCGGAGGTGAGGCCTATGATATGAATCTGGTGACTATAGCTTCTGTGGGTGGGAAATGGTAGCCAAATATGCTTATACAAAGTCCTAAAGTGTACTTGACCCTGCGGTTATTTTTTTCGTCGGCCTTGTTCATCATCGGGGGCTATGACTGTTATCAACTAGGTGACCTTGTCTTAAACAGTTCGGAAATTACAAGCAACTATGCTTATTATTGATTTTAGGGCATACTTGACCCTGCGGCCCTTTTTGTCATCGGAGGTGATACCTATGTGATGTATTTGGTGACTGCATCTTAAACCTTTCGGACATTACATCTGACTATGCTTATTCTAGAGTTTATGGCAAAATTGTATCTACGTATCCTATTCAACATAAAGGGCGATGCCTATGTTATGAATTTGGTGGTTGTATCTCAAAATGGCTCGGAAATTACATTCAACTATGCTTATAAGTGTACTTAAGGCATATTTGACCAACAGTCCTTTTCGTTGTTGGGGGTGATGCCTATGTAATGGATTTGGTGTCCATATCTTGAATGGTTCGGAAATTACCCCAACTATGCCCATAGGTTTGCTTAGGAGGTACTTGGTGCACGCATGATGCGCCTCTAGGCTGGCATGCATGAGCAGGCCTCGCCCCATGTCGTGCAGTTGCAATGACAGAGTATGAGACTCATCTCTGCTAGGACACCAGGTGAAAGGAGACCAGAAGGAATATGAGAAAACGAAGGTTGAGTGACAGTGCATAATTAGAGAAGTTGTATAGTGGCGCAATTCAATTTGGACATTCTTCAGGCAAGATGGATGGTGCTGGCGCAGCATGGCATGGGTCACCACCTCATCTTCGCTGCATGGTAAAGCGTGTGGTTGTGCACATATAGTGTACCGTACTCCTCCCGGGTGTTGTACATACACCCATTTGTTGGCAGTGCTCATACACTACCAGATTATGGGTAAACACCTAATGAGCTATGCCATCACAGTCCTCACTGCATCCTCCCCCCACAGAATGCAAGAACTTGAAGTGGGACATCAAGAATGTACGAGAGGCACGTAGGATGCTGGCAGAACTCTCAGACAACCCACTGGGATAGGGCCTGGTATCCTGGCAGGGACCTGGGATGGTTAGCTCTGAGAAAATCCTAGCATCCTGGCGGGGACCTGGGAGGGATATCACTAAGAAAACACTAGCTTCATGGTGGTAACCTGGGAGGGATCACCTGGTATCCCGGTGATAGGCTGGCATTCTGGCAGGTACCTGGGTGGGATAGCACGAAGGAAACCCACCACACATGTGATGTATAGCACGAATAAAACCCCGTGGATCTGGGAGGGATATCATGGAGAAAACCCTCTGCACAGAATGCAAGATCATGAAGAGGGGACATCTGGTAGGACGGAATGAGAGAGCGAGAGAAAATAACGGAGATAGGGAAGACTCTGAGAAAAAACCTTCATGGAATGCAAGAGCATGAAGTAGGGACATCGAATATGGCCGCCATTGTCTAGGAATGACATAAAGAAGTGAAAACACTATAACCCACTTAGCCCATCAGGCCTTCCGGGTCTCCTATTTGCTACTATCAGTTATTATAAATTGAATTACTATTTATTGTTTAGTTTTTTTGATATCTTGCTATTTGTCAACTATGTATTCCACACTGCCAAGGTAACGCTCAAACCAACACATTATATTCATTTAATATTTATTCACGTAAAACTTTTGTTTTATAAAATTGTACTTTAGGAAAATATTTTATTAAAATCGTACTAAAATCCAAACAAAAGTTTGTACGCTTGGGAATCTCCAGCAGGAGGAGCGGTGACTATTAGCCTGACCAAAGGTCAGTTGACGCGGGGAGCCACGGGGAGGCTGTCACCTAGACCATGCTCCTCCTGCGGTGTCGTTAAAATCATTATTATTTTTGTTGACAGTAAAAAATAATAATTATTATAATTCGATAAAATAAAATAAAATAAATTAGTGTGAATATTAATAAAATACAAGAGACAAGTTTTTTTTCGCTGTTCCCTGGCAGCCTTGCCAGCAAGCGTGGCGCTACCGGGGCCCTTGCCCAGTAAACTGGGCGCCCCACTGGCCTCGCCTGTCAGGGCCATCAGCTACTTTACTTGTCTCCAGTGTCAATATCATAGCTCCTTAAAAGCTTTGTCATTTAAAATTCTAAAATACTCAAAACCCTAAAACCTTGGAACCTTACTCTCTTAAACAATACTAATCCTTTAAATCATCATTTATAGTTATAACAATTTTATATATCTTATCTACATATCTTTCAATTGCCTTATATATCCTGTCGTCATAGATATTATAATTTAGTAAAGGCCATTGTTCATCCTCGTTGTGTAGTTCGTTTCTTAACTCTTGTCTTTCTATGTCAAACATGTTACACATGTACATTATGTGATAGCTATTTTGTGTTCCTTGGCCACATTCACACATATCCTCTTCTAGTTTATTTATTCTTTTGAGGTAACTTTTATATTGTCCATGTCCACTTATAATACTTTTAATATTGTTACTTAAGGTTGTCTTGCTGTTATACCAGTCTTCTACATTCTTTATATAATTTCTTGTTTCATTATTACCTTCTCCTTGTTCCCATTCCAGCTTCCAATTTTTAACTGCAGTCTTATATATATTCATTTTCATCTGCTTTATACTTAATACTTCCCCGTCGTCCTGTTTGTTGATCCATCTTCTGTCATCTTGTGAGAAACCTTGATAATTTATACCTTCTAATTCGATCCAGTTGTCTGTATATTTTAATTTATAAATTATGTTCCTGTTATGTATTTCGTAATCTATGGGGAGTAATTTATTTAATATAACTGTTGTTGCAAATGAGGTTGTTGGAGTCATTTCGTATAATTTGATTAATATATTTCTTTGAAGAGCCCTGAATTTTTTGATTAACTGTGTGTTACTGATCCTGTCGTCTAGTACTATAGCTCCATAGGTAATAACACTTAAAAATATTGCTTTATATAATATGGTTTTTTTTAGAGTTATTATATTTAGAGTATTTCCAGTATGTCTAGGAATGACAGAGCGGGAGGTTAAATATAACAT
>NQII01000722.1:0-65867 GCA_002778355.1 Clitarchus hookeri
CGAAACTTTTAGGAACATAAATTGGTGTTAATTATTCTTGTGAGCATGAAAAAAACAAATGTAAATCAAATTTAAGGTCTTAAAAAATTTTTAACCAAAGACTTTTAAAATGGGAGATGGAACAAATTTTCCTCACATAGCTGCCAGCTTTACAGAGATCAGACTGGCCAATGTATGCGTTAAATTATATTCAGTAATGCACCGGTATTTTGTTTCAAAGGCTGATTTTAAAAGTGCTTATTTCAACCGCGAATCATCAATGCATCGTTATCTTGCGTGCCTGAGGGGCTGGGGCAAGGCTGCGCTGTGGAGTGAGACACTCGCACGCACATCGCATCGCCTCTGCGCACAAGTTCTGCGTGAAGCACGCGCCTTCAAAGCCGATTCGTATCACAACGAAGCCGTGCTGCACGTCTCGAGTTTCTGTAACGGAACGTTTTCACCTGCAAATCACCGGTTAACTTTCCTCGCTCTGGAATTTACACATCGGAGACGCAGCGAGAAGTATATACTAAAATAGTATGAATGGTATATGCAAGGCTTTCAGTAAGCATGTATCCACATTGTAATCACCACTTCAACCTGGTTTGGAGTTTACTAAGCACTTTGTGAAGTTAATTTTCGTTAAAAATTTATTCTTTCCCCGTAACTGCATATTTCGAAGAAAATATTGATTGGCATATCTAGGGTAATGAGGACAGTGCGTTAACAAAGTCGCATTATGTTTTAGTTTCATTTAAAGTGCCATGGTTAAACGACTGACAAATGAAAGAAATTTCTTTTGGTTTTTATTAGAGTACTTGCTGGAGTAAGTGGTTACAAATTTATTTTCGTAAGATAAGCGTAGAGTAACCTGACCTACGCATTTTAGATAAATGTGCCGGCAATACACATGTTTAGGAAATATATAAACGTTTCACAGAACTTCTATATCTGTGTCGGTAGTAGATCTCTATAAATGAGGTTATTCAGACGCAAAAACCTTCTTTTGTGATTTTCATACATCCAATTTTGTTAACTTGTGTCCTATTTAATACTTTAAAAATGTTGTTTTGTAAGCTTAAATTGCGCTAGTAAAAGAAACACAAATTCAGTGATTTCGTCACAAAAAAATTAACCAGAATATATGTTTCTTGGTTGCATAAATTACTATAAATCATGGAATTAAATTACAACTAGTCTTCTCGAGATAAGTTGTAATTATATTGCGTTATACACTTAACCACCTAACTCCAAGGAAATTAACACACACTACTGCCGCTTTCACATGGTGGCCTCAATGACTGTTGTCTGCATCACCGCTGGCATTTAAAATCTGCACTGCGCGTTAAAAGATAATTTTACTATTTCAGCTTGAAAGTTTATAATATTGCAGTGCTTATTACTGGTAAATTTACCTTGCAGTCGTCATTAGGTCCAAGGCATGTTTAGTCTTGTACGTTGCTATGAAAAATTACCGAATGGGTAGCCCAACAATTCGAGTAGGTCTCTAAAAAAAAAGTCTTCGTTGAGCGTGTAGCGAACCAGTTAATGAATATTTTTTCTTGAGCAACGAATGTATTGGCATTAATGCCGCCCACCATTTAGCAGCGTGGCTGGTCTGGTATTTAAATAAACAGTCTGGTCGACTGGCGTAGCGAGCTACAGTAGTTCTCAAGGACACCCGGCACGAGCTGGTTTTCGCGTTGCTCGTGCTGTGCTTCCGCCTTTAAGATGTATGGCGCGTGGCTGATTGCACCGCAGACTAAACATGAAGTACACTGATTTTCGTGATGCTTTTGCTATTTTATATTCGCTGTTTTTTCTCACTTTTTGAATCGAACATTTGAAAAATCACCACGTGCGTGATGAGCTTTGTTTCCTGAATATGTCTTGTACCACAAGCGTTTTTATATGTGTGTGGCTATAAAAGTAACGCATTGATGGATAAATTAAACTTTTACTTAAATTTGTTTTATAAATTATAATATTTAATTTATAATACATATTTATTAAAACAGGGAGAAAATAGGTGTGTTGGTAATATCTAGTGAGAAATAGTTCTTATGAAAAATATCATTACACTGAGTGCGCACGAATGCGGTGCGTAGTCCCTTTGGTGTAATTTTGTGGACTTGGTTAAGCTTTGTTTACATTGATGGAGGAAAATCCAGCAAGTAGAACTTAAACAGCGCTTCAGAAAAGTTGGAAGTAACCGCGAATGAACTATAACTTGAATGTATTGTGGTCACATTAAAACTAGGTTATAGGAAGTGTGCAAACAATTCGAAGCACTTACATAAACTGCGTTCTAACCTCAAAACATACCCACTTCTTTTTTTACAATGCTTGGTAGAAAAACAATCCAATGCTGGAACACAAAGAGGGGCTACTACGCGCCTTGCGTGCGCATTCTACCCACATTTTCCTTCCAGAATCTCAGAACAGGGGTGGATTCAGCATTTTGTAAAGGAGATGGGGAAGCCTTTTGCCGTACAGAAGACATTGCCTATGCATGTGTGTATATGTATATGTAATATATATACACGCACTACACATGTGCACATACAGGCTGGAACTGAACTCTGCCGACTAACTTCGGCAGGTGATTGCTTATCAAAGACGGGTAGTAAAGGTATGCATGGCATATAGTTTACGTAAGGGAAGAACTATCCTTGAAGATATAGCTGAAGAAGACGTTTATAGCTTGTAACACAGTCAGAATGAAACCAAATTGATAATTAAGTTTCTGCTGGTAAATCATTATTGAGCAATGAAGTGCAAAAACGTTAAACATTGGACGCCGACATCAACCCCGTTCCATAAAGGGGGAGAGATAGGAACCACATTCATTCATTTAAAAATCTAACTCTCCTAAATTTTTGGGTTGTTCCCTGCGGATTAGTGGACTACCGTAAATGTTTAAATGTCACTTCGTGTCTGTACCCTAACGCCACGGTTGCCAAGAAATGAATGTATAACGTTCGAACACTGTAGTGCAATATTTGGCACATAGGCAACACATTGACAATATTTTTGTGGTTTGCACTTCCATCGTTAAGTAATATATTGTCCAGAAACCTCGGAGATAGTAATGCATTATTCTGATTGTGTTATAAACTGTAAAACTAAACTTGCAAATACGGTTTCTCCCTTCAGAAATAGTCATACGCTGTTGTAGTTTGTATGTATATTTTCTACGTGTTTTATGAGGAATCACCAGCCGAAGTTTGTCCGTAAAATTTCATTTCAATCGTGTATACAAATCTGTATAAGTGTATCCCTATATGTTATTAACTCAAATGGTAGCCAGTGTTCTTTTACCATTCTTTATTAACCGTTCCGGATAGACTGCTTAGATTTATTTTCTAAGTAGTGCGTTCGCTTGTATTTTTATGGCAAGAAACGTGATCTGCAATGTGACTGTAGTTACTAAATAATGTATAATATAATAATAATAAATTCTCATGTTGCTGCTTTGTGTTAAATTTATAAACTCCAAGAAGATTTCGTTAGAGCTAGTGCAAGACATTCCGTTTACGAATTACGGTTGTAGGTGATATTTAGGGAAAAAAGGAGGAAATATAATGTTAAGTTGTTCCCCAATCAGCCACCCGAAATATGACTGATAAACTCCCCCCCACCCCTAAATCCTCCAGTCTTGCACAATTTGCTAGAAATCTGGAGGGTCCTTGAGGCAATAGAGTAACGATGAAGGTATAGAACGATTGTACCGTAGATTTAATAGATCGTAGATTGAATATTCGTCTTCTGTACATGCTCCCACATTGCCTCACGATTTAACTACAGTCCATGTCAAAACTGCGTGTTCAGACAGTGTATGACGTGGACATTAGTTTATATTTTGTCATTCAACAAACTTATGATTTTATTATTAATCTACCAGCATAACTTAAATATATTCTGGTTGCACTAAATCTTTGTCAGAGGAGCATATCAAAGTAGGTTTTTATGTAAATAATTAGCTAGCCTTAGCCCTATTTGAAGCAACGTGGTTTTTTTACAGTAAAAAAAGAGAATCAATGAGTTGCTGTAACACGGAAGCTGGTTACTGCGCAGCTATCATGCGCTCCCTTTTTTGAGTGACAAAATCAAGTGAAGGATAAGGGTGACACTGGCATGGGCTCTCTAGGTTTTACTCTCGTATTTACAGATGTGAGTAGGTCGAATATTCTGTTAGATTTTTTCCTCCCAAAAGGTTTAACATTAATTGACCACTGTGCACGTGGGCGTGGAAATATTTCTAAGTATATGCATCAGTGGATGAAAGGAGTCGCTCTTTGGATTACGAAGATAATAATAATAACAACCCGATTCTGTATATATTCCTAGAGTCATCAGACTGGCCAGCAACGCATCGTGTTGAACCCATCAAAACAACTTTGGGATGAATTTAAGCGTCGTTTGTGTTCCAGTTTCACTCGATCAACAAGGATAAACTATTATCATTGCTACAGCAAGATGGAAACAGGTTCGGCCATTTACGAACTAAAATTTGGTGTAGAGCCTACAATGATGTCATATAATAAAGGTAATTTGAACTTGTTAAAAAATGTATTTGCACACCTCTGAATTAGTGGACCAAGTTTGGTTGGACTCGGCACATCTGTTAAAAAGAAATTAGGGTGGAGGGCGCACTCGGTCACACACACAGGATATACGGACTCGGCAGGTAAAATTACTCGATTATTTGAGAAAGAAAAAGGTAAAGGACATTCGCGCATCTTGCAAAAGTTTTTCCAGCTGTANGTAAAATTACTCGATTATTTGAGAAAGAAAAAGGTAAAGGACATTCGCGCATCTTGCAAAAGTTTTTCCAGCTGTACTTGAAAAATAACGGCTTAGTTTTTCTAGTTTTTAACGTACAATATATTTAAAATTTATTTTGCTAGTAGGCCTACTCATATTGCTTGTGGTTAAGGGAACGATACATTTTTTTAAAGGTTTAGCTGAATAAGACACTTGGAGCATTATCTGAGAACCTTGGAGGAGTCATGTCAAAACAAGAATGGGCCTGTACTCATCGTACTTGTTAGGAGGACGCTGCAAAGCGATTCTCATGCAAATGAAAGCCCAACAAAGCCAGATGCTTCGCCGTCAATGCTCTCAAGGTTCCTCTGTGAATGAGAAGTAATGAACAAGGCCCTTTTGTCTTATCGCATTGCACCATCGCGAAGTAGCTTTTGACGAAGAACTTTTTCCTTCGCCAGAGGAACAAAATTCTCTTTGGCACGTGCTGCCTTGGGATTTTTTTAAATTGTAGTATTACTTTCTAAACCTTCGCACTTTTATGCCGAAGGGCTAATTAACTGAGACGACGCACACGCTAAACCAACCTGTACTTACATCTAAATATAGAACAATCATTTCCATGGGATTCGAACCTGGAACTTCGTCCTAAGCGAGCTCCGCCACAAAGATCACCCAGTGGAAAATTAAGTTTTAAAAGTCACAGTAATATTCAAGAAAACGTAGGGAAAAGAAATGCAAGCATATCTCTGTAATACAAAGTAGGCAATTTATCTGTTTTAGGCACGGAGAAGGAAGCATGTTTAGAGGTATGGCTAAATTGTTGGCCCTACAGAATGCCCGATTCTGCTACAGTATTCACGCCCATTTTCTGCTAGCAATTTTTCTTCCTTACATCGCCGTCCCGAGGGGTCTGGCTCTGGGTTTAACAATTTTCATACCTCCTGAGCGTGCCTGAAAATGTTTTCTGCGCGCGGCTGATTATCGATGATCGATGTTTAGATGTTTCGATGTTGAAATCCCTGTCCTACGACAAGTTTTAACTTTTTTTANGAACTTCGTCCTAAGCGAGCTCCGCCACAAAGATCACCCAGTGGAAAATTAAGTTTTAAAAGTCACAGTAATATTTAAGAAAACGTAGGGGAAAGAAATGCAAGCATATATCTGTAATACAAAGTAGGCTATTTATATGTTTTAAGCACGGAGAAGGAAACATGTTTAGAGGTCTGGCTAAATTGTTGGCCCTACAGAATGCCCGATTCTGCTACAGTATTCACGCCCATTTTCTGCTAGCAATTTTTCTTCCTTACATCGCCGTCCCGAGGGGTCTGGCTCTGGGTTTAACAATTTTCATACCTCCTGAGCGTGCCTGAAAATGTTTTCTGCGCGCAGNTCCTGAGCGTGCCTGAAAATGTTTTCTGCGCGCAGCTGATTATCGATGATCGATGTTTAGATGTTTCGATGTTGAAATCCCTGTCCTACGACAAGTTTTAACTTTTTTTACTTTATACTTTATTGTTGTTGTAAGATATGCTTATTTTTTTAAAGAAACTTTTTTTAACATCTATTAATGCAATAATGCCAAATTAATTGCACAGTTTGGTTGTTGTTGTTTGCTATTATTATTATTATTATTTTCGTCGTCACCCACTGTCATCCATCATCCATCATCAATCATCCCAAATTTCCACTGTAGGTAATAATTTACTAAAATAATTTTAACAAATATACAGAAGAATTTTTTAGTTTTGTGGATTTTTACCTTTGTCTTTTAATTTCCGAACCATAAAAAGCATGTACAAAGAAAACGAACAGGATAATTATTAGAGGGAGTGATGTAATAATGTTCTGATTATGTCTTAACGTGCAACACACAAAAGTTGTACATGAAGAAACGTACATTTTCGTTAAGCTATATTTTACACACATAAGCAGTTCTTTCAAACTAAAATGAGTGCTTTTATAATAAAGTAAAAATCCCGATATTTGGAATTTTTTTAATGCAGACAACCGAAAATTGTGTGCTCTTCCTCCGTCGTTTTCGAAAGTGTTGTGTATCTTGTTTGGAATCATCATGTATGTGGAGACAAAATAAATTGTTGGTTGCAATTACCTGGGTGTAGCCAGATTCGTGAAGGAATAAAGGTATTAATTAATTAAAACTGCTGAATTAAATTTATTTCCTTATTTATTACAATATAGATACAGCCATATATTTCTCAGAAAGAGACAGATGTGCAAATTGCAGTTTTCAGAGCGAATTATAAACCAGTACTCAATATCTTATTACACAAATCAGTTAATTAAATAAAACAGTTTTATTGGCGAAAATCGCTAGTCAGTCGTAATTGTACACTAATCAGAGTGCACAACTCGTATCGGTCTCTCGCAGGGGAGGATCCAGAAATGGGGGAAGGGGTTGGGGAGGGTCACATGGGACATGACCCCCTTCATAAAACCCTCAAATTGCCATGAAAACTTCCTGTCAATGTTTTAAAACTGAAATGAAATAATATGACAGTTTTTTTTAAATACCAATTTTATTTAATTAATTTCCTTTTGTTTGCCAAAATTTTGAAGAGAGGCGAATCGAAAGTCTATACCTGCACCTAAGAAAGGAAAATGGACCCCTTCCTTAAAATAAACATTCTGTATGTGCCCCTGGTCTCTCGTGAACTACTTACACATCCACACCGTCGCCCAGATGGATCCAGTGGTGGGTCCAAAAGAAGGGCCTTAGGGAACTTAAGCCCCTCCCTTGGATTTTGATTTCACACTGGATAAAAGTTTATTCTTTAAAAAAGTATATTGTTAACAGTGCAGTATTAATGCATAATACTTAATATAGTAACAGGAAATGTTGCCTACTATCCACCAAGTATTCAATTTTATATGTAACACTAGCTAACCCTGCCACGCGTTGATCTGGCATAAAATATTTTGGTTCTATTCGGTTCTGTGAAATTAATTGAAAGAAGTATATGTATTTTCAGAGTCTTTATTATTGAAGTACTTGTTTGTATACAATGTTTTTAGTTTTACCATCCTCCGCGCGTATGNAAAGAAGTATATGTATTTTCAGAGTCTTTATTATTGAAGTACTTGTTTGTATACAATGTTTTTAGTTTTACCATCCGCGGGTATGAATAAGTTGGATGGTTTTCTTACTCTAGAACACGACACATACAACTGGCCGTGCGAAAAACATTCTGTTTCTAAATCTATTCCGCACATTTCCAATGACTGCCCTTGAGCTTTAGTTATTGTCATTGCAAATGCCTATCTGACTGGAAACTGTGTTCTTTTAAAGTGAAAGGGAATTTCTGATGGAATAAATGGAATTCTGGGAAGAAGCACATCTTCTTTGAAAGCNTTCTGTGAAATTAATTGAAAGAAGTATATGTATTTTCAAAATCTTTATTATTGAAGTACTTGTTTGTATACAATGTTTTTAGTTTTACCATCCTCCGCGCGTATGAATAAGTTGTGTGGTTTTCTTACTCTAGAACACGACACATACAACTGGCCGTGCGAAAAACATTCTGTTTCTAAATATATTCCGCACATTTCCAATGACTGCCCTTGAGCTTTATTTATTGTCATTGCAAATGCCTATCTGACTGGAAACTGTGTTCTTTTAAAGTGAAAGGGAATTTCTGATGGAATAAATGGAATTCTGGGAAGAAGCACATCTTCTTTGAAAGCACCTTTCAAAATGGTAACTTCTATAGTATTGACCATCATTTTTTCTTATTGCAAGGCGTGTGCCGTTGCAAAGTTTTGGTGGATTGATGTTACGAAGTAAAATGACTGGCACTCCTATTTTCAATTTTAATATATGTGGAGGCAATCCTGGAACATAAACCGAACTAAGAAATTCTGGCGGATAATTTACCGCTTCATTTTCGTGTAATGTTACATCCACAGATTTGTATATGACATGTTCGCTTGTCTATAAGTATCGACATATATTAGTATCGATATATTGAGCATTAACGTACTTATAAATATCGATATATCGTTTTTATATAGATAGATAGATCTGTTTCTAGGTTGCGACTTTACATTGTTGACATTGCATTGTTGATGTTGCATTGTTGACTAAGGCGCTTCCTGACGCGAAAGCATGGTAAAAATGAGCTTTTGCAGATTTTAGTACCTTTGCAGGTAATGCAGATAAAAAAGAAAGGCGTACAAACACTCGTGGGAACAAAAGGAAGGTTTATAAAAAAAACAGAATGAAAATCGGTTTATTTTTTCGGAAGTTATACGCGTCCGAACAAACGGACACAAGGTTTATATATATATATATATATATATATATATATATACATATATATATATTAAAACTTAATGCGTACTGGTAAGCATGTAATTTGATCGTAACGCACAATGCTCTACCCCTCAAGTAGCCCCCTCCTTAATGGCTTTCTAGATCCGTCACTGGGATCGCAAGCACTCAGATCAACCCCTGCGGTCACCACTTGCATACAGGTGTGTGTCTTCACGCTACCACTAACCAACTTAGCTCGCCGAATCGCCAGAACACTCGTCAGACACAGTTTTTCACAGTACACTTCACCCCTCGGCGAAATTATGGGCTGTATTTATACCTGCGGTAATCATTTTTACGCTATTTCTCGCCTATGAATGCATCGATGACCTAATTCGGCATTGACACGTTTCTCAACAGCCAATACGATCCCGGACCTTCTCTAAGGTGCTAGTCAGTGCTAGATGTGAGTTGTCAATCACGGGTGCGTGCCAAGCACGTTGCGTCTCCCCTCCTCGTACAACGCCATCCAGGCTACACTCAACGTTCAGACACATTAGTCATCGAACTTCGTTGGCAGGTTGGCCAAGGGAAGGGGAGACAAACTACTGGCTCTCAACATCATTTATAAACAAAATTATGGTCGAACTTTACTTTAAAAATTACCATTTAAGTCTTTATTAGTTAAAACATTTGAAACATTTCAATACTTGCGTTGATTCCTTCATCTCAACTTTCTCCTCACATTTAGGCTATTAAAAAATATGAAGCTGCATGGAGATTTATTATTTAATCGTTCGTAACCATAGTCGTCAATCACATCCATGAATAGTTTCTTGTACTGAGTTTGTTACCTATACTATGTGGACAATCTCTTTGCCATGCAAATAATGACCAAATTGTTCTCATCAGTGAACTCACCCCTTTGAAATAATTGTATTTCCAAAATAAAGCAAGTTTCTTTAATTTTTACAGTTATTTTACTCTATTAGTTAAAGTCGCCTTATGCAAATTGATCTCTGATGTATCATTATAAAATTTACTGTCAGACTAATAAAATCACGTAGAAGTATCGAAAAGTTCAAAAATAGTTTAAATACGCCACTTATTGGCTCCTCCGGCCGAGAAAAAGAAGTGGCGTATCTAGTAATACGGCATCATACCCATTTCTGCGGTCATAGAGCCGGCATCTCCATGCATCAAAAAGCGTCTAATTTAACACCAAACTTCTAACTCATAAGGCCGGCCCTCCGTCCTCTTCTTAACATGAGAGGAGCTCCTAACATTTTAACTTTTCCTCTGGGGGATAAATAATAAACCCACTGTGCGATGGCATAGGGGATTTTACAAATTAAAATCCCGGCGATAAAGGCGACGTCCGCCACTGTTAAATCATCCACCAGAAGCCTCGCTTCTGGAACGATATCGCAAAACCTGCCAAACATAGCAAAACGATAATACTACTTCCGGTAGTCACATTGACTACCTGAAAAAAATTGCCAAACGAAAAAGCCATAACTCAAACTAAACTGCCAAAATAAAAAAAAAATAAAAAATATTATTAATCACAAATAATTAAAATATTACAATTCCAAATATTATTAGAATTAATTACAATCTCATCGAATATGACCTAAATATTAATATTATAATTTAAGGTTAAAAAATGCAACTAAAAAGTTAATCCCTATGAAAGGGCTGTGTGGTTTACATATATGTTTTAATTAATTTAAAATCCTAAACGGGGCTATATTTAACATAAGAAAAAAATCGTAAACATTACACTAATGAAAAATTTAAACATTGTTACCTGAGAAATTAAGTAAAACTATTTCGTGAACTTCCTATACCACAATTGGCTGGCAATAAACCAATACTACACACGGAAAAATCTTCAAATGTGTATTTTACTTATGATAAACATAAAAAAAAAACTCAAATAAGCATTTTAAAACAAATTTTAAATTGTGAAAATACATCAAAACTACTGGGCTTAACTTTAGATGACAAATTAAACTGGAATTAACACATAAGCTTACCGAGTCACAAACTAAGCTCCTTATGTTTTTTCCATAAAAATCATTAAATCAGTATGTTCCCAAGAAACTGTAATTAACATGTTGTATGCAAACATTTACTATCTTATTAAGAATGGAATCATTTTATAGAGGAAATGCAAGTAATTGGCAAAAAAAATTTCTATTTATAATAGCAAATTCAAAGAATACTGCCTGTTTCTGGAATATTCTTCTGTTGCACAATATCATTTACACTTCAAAATAGTCGCTATAAAAAAAGATGAGGTTCCCAGAATTTTTAAGAAAACTCACATCCATTTTCATACAACCAGCAAATACAAAACAGCCTACCGAAGGGGCTCAACAAAATCCAAACAAGCAAAAATCAAAGTGTCTTCAAAAATCATTTTTAAAAAGTATTTAATGGAGCTTACTCTTTATTCTTTAAATTATTATTTTAGTATATAATATTTGTGCGTAATTTAATAGTAGGCTCTAAATATTGTATAATATGCTTGTTTCTACTTAAATCTATCTAGTAGTAGTTTGGTAGCGCAGGAGAGGGCAGATTCATTTGTTTTTGACAGAAGGGAAATGTAAACTTTTAATTAATTGTTGTGATGAGATATCTATATAGCATGAGAGGCAGGGATCACTGGCATTACATAACATAGCAANCTTTTAATTAATTGTTGTGATGAGATATCTATATAGCATGAGAGGCAGGGATCACTGGCATTACATAACATAGCACTCAAACATAGCAAACACATGCATTTGTTTAATAAAACAAAACATCACTTGTCGACACTTCTCATAAAGAATTGTAATAATATGTGCAGATCCTAGGGTGAGTGTGGGACTAGTGGCTACCACGAAGAATACAAAATTATGTTTAGTTTGAACTTGGAAAATTAGAACATTCAATATTTTATTTAACATTTTTAATAACACTTGCACAAAAAAATCAACAAAGTCCCCTTGCCTTCCTTATTAAACAAAATATTTATCATCACTTAAATCAAATGTTCTTTCACGAAATGACACTTAGGTTTCATTGAAGTGCAAACCTCTTAAATTTATGCGCTGTTTTTAACAATAGAACATGAAAATCTAAAAGTTCTCAGAGTACTCTTCGGGTAGCAGTCTAACAAAAATTATTTTACATATTTAAAATTTATTTGAATTTCTACTGATTAGAATGTTCGTAATGTAGGAATGTTCATTAGGATGCCTTTTAAACATTATTATAAGTCCTCCCTAATGTTGGCATTTTCCCACTAAAACAACTCATTACCAAAACATTGCCATGCACGACAAAGGACTTAGGCTTGAATCTTGCAGCATTTATGCAATATCCTAATAACTAGGGCCTCTTCTTAATCTGCCCGCTGCTCATTGTTATTTACTGTAATATTTTACTGCTTTATTAACACATTTCCAACAGTTTCGTAGCACTATATTTGAATTTTTATAAGCAGCACTCTGAGATTTTATCTATCTCGGTGAAGGCTAGTCCAAGAACAAGAAGAAGGAACCCAGAAACTCTGGATGCCCACTTCCCAGACTTTCGGCGCAAAAATAACCCTCCAATCACTGCCAGCATCCGGTGCAGACCATCCTAAGCTGATATAAGAACCAGACTGCCATGACGTTTCTCCTGTCGAACACATGAGTCCGCAGCCTTCGTCTCTGTGTTTTTGTTTACATCACGCTCCTCCCCGGCTGCGTGCGTGCAGCAACTTTTAACACTTCGAAACTCAATTACACAGTAGAAAATCATCAAAAATATCTGCCAAACACATTTTTGTACAAAATAAAACATTTTGGAAGCATAGAAGGTGATAATGTGGACTTTTTTTTTTTAGGGAAACCTATATTAAAACTAAAAATAGCATCAACGAGAAATACAAATTGTAGCTTATAGATCAGANTTTTTTTTTAGGGAAACCTATATTAAAACTAAAAATAGCATCAACGAGAAATACAAATTGTAGCTTATAGATCAGAGATAGCTTATGAACAAGTGTGTATACCGTGTATTTGCATCCATTGGCAAGGTATGCCATTTTGAACAAATGCCTGCATAAAACTGATAGTAGAAACTGGGGTGGTAATGTGGACCAGAGCTGAAAATTAGAAAAAACATAACAACCATTTGATTTTTACCTATAGATTGTTTAATTTAGAGTAAAATAATTTTTCTTTTTATTTTATAACACACACATACATTATTTAAAAATTATTTATTAAAAAAACATGTCAAAAATGTAAAAATAGAAGCAAACATTCCAAATGAGACAAAAACTGAGAAACAAAATGCCCTATGTATATTAGGCCTGTTGATGCTTATAAATGTACTTGAGAATGATAATGAGCCTAGGAAAAATTTAAATGTTGCCTAATGTAAATCTGAACCACGAAAGTATTTAGACATTTGAATAAAAATCACAAATAAAAACACCACTGCCGCATACACTGCACAGGCAGTGAGCCACTCCTGACTTGTTACACACTGAACCAAAAGTTCTCCTGGCTTAGGCATGGTAAAGAACTCGGAGCAAAATATACACTCGGCATCCTCTTTTCCTGGGGCTTCTTCACCAACAACCTGTTCTAAAGATGCAGTTCCCGAGGACGCACTGAGAACTTCTTCACAAGAACTTTCCGAATCTTCGTATCGCCTTCTCTTGCTGAACGATCTGCGATTCACATTTGGTTTATTTCGTTATTTGCCTCTCGGCATCGAAGACGTCTTTGAATTTGACATAGCCCTAGCTCTTTGTGCGTTCTTTTCCAGTATTTTTGTTTTGTCGGATGATGTTTCAGCAGATGCTTTCTTAATAACCCTAGCTTATTCATTGACAATTCTAACCCATTCTGGTAAGGAGAGGTAGTTAGAACAGTTGCTGAAAGTAATGTGCGGCCTTTATTCGATATATTCTTGTACAGGAATGGGAGATATGTCTTCTGGAGTGAAGAAGGTTTGAGGTGTGAATGGATCAGGTGAATTTGTGTCCACTNTACAGGAATGGGAGATATGTCTTCTGGAGTGAAGAAGGTTTGAGGTGTGAATGGATCAGGTGAATTTGTGTCCACTGCTGTTGAAGGATCTGGTTTTGGTGAGGCATCTCCGAGGCCTGCTTTGGTTAGTTTTGTTCCTGATGATTCTGCCTCTTCAGAGTGAGGAGGAACAGTTTCATCTAAATCTTCATCNTACAGGAATGGGAGATATGTCTTCTGGAGTGAAGAAGGTTTGAGGTGTGAATGGATCAGGTGAATTTGTGTCCACGGCTGTTGAAGGATCTGGTTTTGGTGAGGCATCTCCGAGGTCTGCTTTGGTTAGTTTTGTTCCTGATGATTCTGCCTCTTCAGAGTGAGGAGGAACAGTTTCATCTAAATCTTCATCNCTGCTTTGGTTAGTTTTGTTCCTGATGATTCTGCCTCTTCAGAGTGAGGAGGAACAGTTTCATCTAAATCTTCATCACCATCCTCATCAGGCCTACTTAAATGTCTTCTCAGCAGCCTTTTATGCTTTAAGTTGAGTGGCAATAAAGTCAGCTTCGGAGAGCACATTTCTGTCAAAGGGAAATATCCCTGTGCACTTAAAACTACTCACAGCAATAGCCCCATCTGAACTCTCAGATGGGCATTGCCAAACATTTCCACAATGTCATATGCATCCATATCTCCTTACCGAAGAGCCTGTCGTATTTATTCGCTATAATATGTCTTTAAAGGACACATGAAGGTCCAATATAGAGGCTGGAGTTTGTGCGTTGTATTAGAAGGCAAGTACAGAAGGGCGATATGCTGCTCTTACCTTCAGGATTATGTCCATATTCTGGGTATGGGAGTAATGACAATCCAGGATGAGTAGAACTGGGTCCTCAGCTGAAGATTTGACATATTGGATGAAATGATCAAACCATTCTGTAAAAACATGACCTTGGACCCAGCCTGATGGATGACAATTTCCTATTGCTCCTGAGGAAGCACCATTCATTAGTCTTGTGGTCCAATTTTTTAAGGGAAATATCATCATCGGAGAGACGAAACCCCCTTCAGCACTAATGCAGGCAATAATGGTAACCAGTCTCTCCCTCTCCACAGCAGTAAGAGAGCCTATTTCTTTTATTTTCCTTTAAAGCCAACAACTTGAGCATGTTTAGACTTCACAACAGCAAGTCCACTTTCATCGATGTTGTAAATGCGATTAGCAGTGTATCGATGGTTCGAGTACTCCTGTTTCAACAGAAAAAAAAATTGCATTATACTTTCACTATAGAAACCTCTTGCACTTGCGAGAGATGTTCCTTCTGGTTTCCTAATTGAGAGCTTGTCCCTGCGGTGGTTCATGAAATGATCGAACCATGCTCGACCAGCGATACCTTGTCGAAAATTGTGCAACATGTAATTTTCGACTGCCAGTTCATAGGCAATTTTCCAAACATAATTTCGAGTAAGCCCATGTCACATATTTCCCATCAGCAGGCAATACTGAACAAATTTTTCCTCGAGTTCTGGAGGGAAAACGATCCGCCTACCCAACTTCTGACTTGATAACGACTCTGCATAATGATGTGACCTCATTTTTCTCAATAATGTTATTTTAGGTAACTTAAAACATCGAGCAGCCACATTAAGACTCTTCTGTTTAGAAAGAACAGCTTTAATGTGACATTGTCGAGGTGACCAAGAGCTGGTTGAGTGTAGAATTGCCCGGTGCCATAACTCAGCAGAGAGTTAATGATGTGGGTCGTTCGGTCGACAGCCCAGGGCGCCCTGGATGNAGTTAATGATGTGGGTCGTTCGGTCGACAGCCCAGGGCGCCCTGGATGCCTCCGCAGTTTGATGATGAAGTTGTCACGCACTTAATATTACACTACTTACGCATTGACCTTATGGCGAGACTATAGGCCGTCTCGTACACCTGAAATGTATTAGAAAATTGTGGGTAGTACTACAAGGGGTGTAGCACCCTATGTGTCCCAGAGTACAATGAATCAACACTCATTGAATTTTGTAAAACTATTTGCCGTTCAAGAAGTGGACATATGAATATTAAAAGAAATGGACCCAGCACTTACGGCCTGCCGGTGACCTTTGCGTGAAAATAACCTAAGTCAGCATGGTGGTTATGCGGATATGCAGTAGCGTTTGGCTCTCTGGTGAGAGTGCAGGTGGTTCTCCCCTAGGTACTTTAAGAAATAAAATAAATCATATGTTCCAGTTAATTAAGTTACTATTGAAATTAAGTGGGAAGACCTATTCCCGCCAGACAGTCCGCCAGTTGCCTGGCTACAGCACGTCACCGTAGGCACAAGCAATGCTACCCAAAACCTAACAAGTGATGCTATATACGAACGAGTATTCGCAGCACAACAGTTGTCCGCAGATGTCGCTGAGCGCCAGGCGCAGTGTGCCAGAGAACAGCTGGCCAACTGCCACGCGTTAGATAACTGCCTGGAGCCCCCAGACTGTAGGAGAAGAGGGGAACTGACGAACATACATCCCGGAGGAGGGGCAAACATTCGTCCTGGAACACTCGCACGCCAGCCGCCTGGCAGGACACCCAGGAACCACGCAAACCAAGCGGAACATACTAGCCCACTATTTCTGGGCAAGGATCACACAACAAGTGTGGGAATTTGTACGTGTCTGCGATACATGTAACTACCTGAAAACGCGCCGCACCTATGGTGTTACTCAACAGCAACCCCGCGTACCAGAGAGATCCTTCGTGGCCGTCGCCTTGGACCTGATGGGACTATATATCTCTATATCTCCGCTCCCCAAACAGGAATAGATATTTGTTGGTGGTGACTGATTTGTGCACCAGGTGGTGCGAGGCTTATCCCCTCCCGAGTTCACGCCTCAAAAACATAGCGGGAGAGAATGATTTCTTCGCCCTCTTGGGTTACCCAAAAGTAATTATCTCCAACAACGAGCCACGGTTCAGGGGAAAGCGATGGCAGTAACTCTGCACCAAGTGGTGGGCAGTACACCACACAACGGCGGTGTACCACCCCTGCATGAACCCCACAGAACGAAGGAACCAAGAGTTGAAGGCGCAGTTCTGGCTTCGAGTGGGGGTTGACCACACTACCTGGGCCACTCACGTCCCAGAGATACTGTTCTGCCTGAAAAACCGACAGAACGAAGCCACGGGTCACTCGCCCACAGAATTACTATACAGACATAGACTGGTACGACCCGGAGAATATGCCCACTCACATCCGACTACAAACTCAGGACCCTCAGAAATGGAGACACGAGAAGGACACCGCCGGCAGAGGTTCGAATGGGCCAGGGAAAGCCAGGAATGGTACGTTCAACACCACACAGTCCCCGAAAGAGCTGCAAATTGCAAAACATGTCTACTTCCGTGAACACTAGCAGTCGGCCCCTAAACTTAAAAGATCTAAATTGCCCACGTGCTCTGCAAGGCACCCCACATACTAATTTTTGGTATTTGAATTAGTTATTAATTAATAACTCTTAACTCTCTACAGGATTTAAAAAACTCGCTCAGAATGTTTCAGTGTTTTATGTGTATATGTTTCAAGTTCTATGTTAATGAGGTCAGTTAATTAAATTACCTCGCCGAGTGGAGCAAGATCTCCGCAAGAAGACAGCTCACTCGCATCATCTTCGGCAGTCTAATTCCACGGGTCTTAGGTGCTGTACATGCATCATGTCGCAGGGGACTTTCATACTTTGTTCTGAGCACTTGACTGCAATAGGTTAATGTTATTTACTGAAAATTTTATTTAGTTTACCAACAGTCTTACCCACATTTGCAGCACCCCTCCGTCAGCTCAATTTACCGACGCTGGAGATTTAATTACCATTGTAAGTTTTTGTGCTATTCTTTGACTTTTTGTACAGTAACAGCCACCTGTAGGCCTTGTGAGTCAGGTCTGCTTTAATTTACATTGTATACATGTAACTGTGTTCGACAATACAATTTACTTTAGTTAACCGAAATTTGTGAGTTCTCATTTAGTGTTGTATTTCGGGCCCTGGCCCTATCCAGGAAATTATCGACGCCTCAAGTAGGCATACTTCATTTATAAGGTTAAAGGTAATATTAAGGTGTGCAGGGAAGCCTGAATACCCCTGCTATATATTATGTTTTACTTGAAATTTGTACAGTGTGTGTCAAGGTATACAGCCACGCGGTCGTTCGGCCCACGATCCTGAGAACTGTGACTTCGTGCTCACCCAGTGAGCTGGCACCCATTATTTTCGAAATAGGAATATAGTGTAGTAATCTGATTTTTCTTAACATAGTCGTGGACGATGTCCGCTTTACTATCCCCGACCATTAAGGTAACATTAACATAATCTGCTTTCATGTATGTTATTTTGATTGGCACATTAATTATGTTGATTGGTATGCATTTCACTGCTCGAATAATTTTCAGATGTTTAATTCGTTTTGCAACACACACACACACATGTACACTGAGGCGACAAAAGTAATGGGATACCTCCTAATATCGCGTTGGACCTCCGTTTACCCAGCGAAGTGCAGCAACTCGACGTGGTATGGACTCAACAAGTCGTTGGAAGTCCCCGGCAGAAATTTTGAGCCATGCTGCCTCTATAGACGTCCATAATTGCGNAACATAATCTGCTTTCATGTATGTTATTTTGATTGGCACATTAATTATGTTGATTGGTATGCATTTCACTGCTCGTATAATTTTCAGATGTTTAATTAGTTTTGCAACACACACACACATGTACACTGAGGCGACAAAAGTAATGGGATACCTCCTAATATCGCGTTGGACCTCCGTTTACCCAGCGAAGTGCAGCAACTCGACGTGGTATGGACTCAACAAGTCGTTGGAAGTCCCCGGCAGAAATGTTGAGTCATGCTGCCTCTATAGACGTCCATAATTGCGAAAGTGTTGCCGGTGCAGGAGTTTGTGTACGAACTGACTTCTCGATTATGTCCCATAAATGTTGGATGGGATTCATGTTGGGCAATCTTGGTGGCCAAATCATTCACTGGAATAGTCCAGAATGTTCTTCAAACCAATCGCGAACAGTTGTGGCCCGATGCCATGGCGCATTGTGATCCATAACAATTCCATCGTTGTTTGGGTGCATGAAGTCCATGAATGGCTGCAAGTGGTCTCCAAGTAGTCGAACATAACCCTTTCCAGTCAGTAATCGGTTCAGTTGGACCAGAGGATCCAGTCCATTCCATGTAAAAACAGCCCACACCATTATGAAGCCACCACCAGCTTGCACAGTTCCTTGTTGACAACTCGGGTCCATGGATTCATGGGGTCTGTGCCACCCTTGAACCCTACCATCAGCTCTTACCAACTTAAATTGGGACTCATCTGACCAAGCCACGGTTTTCCACTCGTCTAGGGTTCAACCGATATGGTCACGAGCCAGGAGAGGTGCTGCAGGCGATGTCGTGCTGTTAGTAAAAGCACTCGCGTCGGTCTTCTGCCGGGATAATCCAGTACAGCCAAATCTCGCCGCACTGTCCTAACGGACACGTCCGTCGTACGTCCCACATTGATTCCAGCGGTTATTTCATGCAGTGTTGTTTGTCTGTTAACACTGACCATTCTGCGCACACCTCGTTGGTCTCGGTCATTAAGTGCAGGCGGTCAGCCACTGNCGGACACGTCCGTCGTACGTCCCACATTGATTCCAGCGGTTATTTCATGCAGTGTTGTTTGTCTGTTAACACTGACCATTCTGCGCACACCTCGTTGGTCTCGGTCATTAAGTGCAGGCGGTCAGCCACTGCGTTGTCCATGGTGGGAGGTTATGCCTGAAATTAGGTATTCTTGGCACACTCTTGACACTGTGGATCTCGGAATGTTGAATTCCCTAACCATTTCCGAAATGGAATGTTCCATGTGTCTAGCTCCAACTACCATTCCGCTTTCAAAGTGTGTTAATTCCCGTCGTGCGGCCATAATCACATAGAAACCTTTTCACATGAATCACTTGACTACAAATGAAAGCCCCAACCAATGCTCTGCCCATTTATACATTTTGTACGCGATACTACTGCCATCTGTTTATTTGCATATTGCTATCCCATGACTTTTGTCNTACATTTTGTACGCGATACTACTGCCATCTGTTTATTTGCATATTGCTATCCCATGACTTTTGTCACCTCTGTGTGTATATATATATATATCTGTCTAGTATTTCGTATATGAGCTGTTGTTGAACCGTTGCCGTAGTAATTAAGTGATGTGATAATTAGTTATTGCCGTTAACACACTCGTGATGGGTAAGTTTTCGACAATGTTATTTAATTAAGCTTTTGAATGAGATTTTAGCCATATTGGTTTCCGATAGCAGGATGCTGACCAACCTGTAAACAGGCCCTGTTGGGTCCAGCCAGAATTTACCTGACTCTGCCTCCTCGCTGGTATGATCCGGCAGCAGCTAGCAAGGATACATACAGACTCATAAATTAATACAAAAATTCCAGGTGTTACATCCTACCATTTTATTTTCACAGCATCTTTTTCACTGCTACTGAACAAAAAAGCACATACAAAACCTTTATACACTTTCAAGGTACAAAACAATGCCACCAACATTTTCTTTTCACAACTACATGTGTTCACTTCAAACAAAAAACATTAGCCTCCAGCAGACAGGTAATATGCAACTAAAAAATGTTCACCAACCAACAAATAAAGAATAATACCAAAAAAAAAAGGTCTCATTTCCATCATCTTCCTATCTTCCTATCTTTTGATTGTGGGACCATCAATCAAAACACACAACCAAATTTTCTATCCCTAAAGGATATTAGGAATTCAATTAGATACAACACAGAATTCTATCTTCATTCCGATAAAAACATTGAGGGTAGTCTTACCAATCTGCCACTCCTACTGACCACCACCTTCTGCCTTACAGTAGCAGGAAGAGCTACAGGGTCTTCACTTGGTTCTAATACCTCCAGTGGACCAGACACCTCCAAGAGATAAAGTCGCTGCACAGATCTCACCATCTCGCCCGATGTGGTCCTAATATGTGCCACCCTCACCTATACATCTTTCCCAGGAAATATCTTGAACACCTTAGCCATGAGCTAGTCTATTCTTCTCGTACCGTCACTGCTGACAATAACATCACCTTCTGTGATGTTTCTGTGGCAACCTCGCGCCCCAGGGCACTGCACATATTGACTCAGATATTCCGCTCTGAATCTTTCCCATAGACTGTTGCGGAGGCGCTGCAGGTAACAATATCTCATGGATAAGTTAAGTTCATCCAAACGGTTCAGATCCGCAACTCCTACCATTTGCAAGTCCTGTATAAACATCGCAGGTGTGTCATCTGACACATAGGTTTGAGGCCTAGAGATTATANTCCTACCATTTGCAAGTCCTGTATAAACATCGCAGGTGTGTCATCTGACACATAGGTTTGAGGCCTAGAGATTATATCTGCCTCACCATCACAAAACACACTCAATACTTCTTCATAATTCAATGCTCTACCTTATGTGCATCGTAACAATTTATTCATAATTTGCACCATGCGTTCCCATCAACCACCCCACCAAGCAGCTGTTGGTGGGTTAAATTTCCATTGAACCTGAATCNCCTACCATTTGCAAGTCCTGTATAAACATCGCAGGTGTGTCATCTGACACATAGGTTTGAGGCCTAGAGATTATAGCTGCCTCACCATTACAAAACACACTCAATACTTCTTCATAATTCAATGCTCTACCTTATGTGCATCGTAACAATTTATTCACAATTTGCACCATGCGTTCCCATCAACCACCCCACCAAGCAGCTGTTGGTGGGTTAAATTTCCATTGAACCTGAATCNAATTTGCACCATGCGTTCCCATCAACCACCCCACCAAGCAGCTGTTGGTGGGTTAAATTTCCATTGAACCTGAATCAGGGTAGTTTCCTTTGCAATGACTTTCCAGTTGAGAGTGTTGAATAAACTAACTGTTCCTGTAAAATTTGTTCCATTATTGCTGTACACAATCTTTGGCCTAACACGACGAGCAATGAATATACGAAGGCACAAAAGAAAACAGTTTGTGCTGAGAGACGTAATTAATTCTAGCTGCATTGCTCTGTAAACTGCACATGTAAAGAGAACGATCCATGCCTTGCATCCATCACAGAGAATCATTGGTCCTGCTAGGTCTACACCCATGGCTTCAAAAGCTGATGCGTCCTGCACTCTATCCTCAGGCAACGCCACAGGGCTGACAGGCAACGCCTCAGCTCTTGCTTCGTATCTTCTGTATTTCACACACTTTGAGATAACATTGCGAATGGTCCGCCTTCCTCTCAGGATCCAGAATATTTCACGCATTTACAACAAAGGGACATAAACTCCCGCATGTGCCATTTTTTTGTGTCTTCAAGAATCAGAAGTCTGGTTAACCTGTGGTCACTTGGCAGGATCATCGGACACTGGATATCCTCTTCATTCTCTAGTAAGGTTATTTTTGTTTTAACATGCAAAATGTTTTCAACATCTTTGAAAACGCAGTGTCTTTAGAACACCTGATTTTTTTCTGTCTTAGTACTTCACTCTGCACCACTTTCACAAATGTATTTTCTGCAGTATTTCATCTGCAGACAAATATCCCATCTGCCGTTCTTCTTGTTTGGAATAGGTATTTCTCTTGAACCTTAAAATCAATTCTACTAATCTTACTATCCTTCTGCAACTAGAAAAGTAGGCCATGTACCATGCTTCTTCTGCTGTCACAACAAGACATGACAGGTCCCGACCATTTCGTTCACCACCCACATTTTCAGCATTGGGGACAGACTCAGACTTCGGTTACTTTTCTTCTGCATCACAAAATGCATGCAGGCTCTGTTTCACTGCTCTGTCTAGCAGTGAAACATGTCTTGGGATATTCACATTAGATCGCTTTGGCAAGTCTTTCACCCACTTCAAAAACTTGATTTTCAGTTCTTCAGGCACTTCTGTGTCCAAGCATACCTTGCTTTTCCAACTCTCTTGCAACCAAAGTTTAGTAACTGGGCAGTTGACAACCACGGGATCGAATACGTTGTGTCATTGACAGAGCAGTTCTTCTGGTTACAATGCCCTCAGGCAGACCTATATCACTCACACAACAATAAAGTAAATCCTTATGTCTGTCCCATAATAGTCCAAGCACCATATATGGCTCACTGCTCACCTCTTCTGGCTGTAACACAATCTGCTCCCATCCTCTCAAGTCAAACATGGCAGTTGCCATCAACTGGGAACTTTCCACAACAAAATTATTCAATTCCTCTCCACTGTCCGTTAATGTTACAAAATTGTCTTCTTAAAATAATTTTTTGAATTTCTCTGCTGTATACCCCAGTTCAGGTAAGTACCTGTCCAATAATAAGAATAAACTGACTACAGTTCACTCGGAACACCACACGACTCTGACGAAAAACTTTTATTTCTCTGCCATCATCATCTGCCCACCATAAAAACCTCAGGCAGTCACTGTCACATTTACAAACAGAAAATTGTAAGAAAGCTATCCTAATATCAGCTGTCAGACCTAATTTCTTCTGTCGGAATTTCATTAGCACAAAGGGAATTAATTGCAACAAATTTGGACCCTTTTGTCAAACAATAATTAAGTTATAGAGTCCCCTTTATTTTATGCGAGGCATCGAAAACAGGCTTGACCTTTGTAGTAGAACTGCTCTTGAAAACTCCCCTATGCGGCAAGTAATGACCAGGATTGCCAAGTTCACCCTTTGGAACCTGCTCATTGACACCTTCCTCTATCCAGGTTTTGAGAACTTTATTATAATTATAAAACCTACCTTTTGATTTGAGTTTTCAGGTTGTGAACACCAGCCTCTTCTCTGCAACTTCTTTGTTCTCACCGAGATCTTCACGATTCTCCAACCATGGGAGAACAACCTCATATCTGCCATTACTGTTCATAGTCANTTGTTCTCACCGAGATCTTCACGATTCTCCAACCATGGGAGAACAACCTCATATCTGCCATTACTGTTCATAGTCACAGTTTCCTTGAAGTGGTCCAACACCACAATGTCCAGTTCTTCCTTTGTTTTCGTCTCACATGGGTCTTCGATACCTATAATCTCCAAACTCTACAGATCAAGTAGACACAAACTGTTGACANCCAACACCACAATGTCCAGTTCTTCCTTTGTTTTCGTCTCACATGGGTCTTCGATACCTATAATCTCCAAACTCTACAGATCAAGTAGACACAAACTGTTGACAAGTAGAGATGTCACCACAGTAGCACAAATGACACTGTCTTTCTGATCAGACTCTCTTCTCATGTTCACCTATCCAAGAAATGTCTCCACTCTCTTCTCATGTTCACCCATCCAAGAAATGTCTCCATCACTTAGTCTGCCTTGCAGTTGATGGGGTTTTCCTGTAAACCATTTTCCTGCATTATCCGCACCGATCAGTAATTCAATAACTGGCTGTCCTTCACCAAAATCACTTAGCCATATTCCCTTATTCTTCATTTCTGTCACTACACATACACCCTTAATTTTGGGAATTGATCCACGAAATTTTAGGCTGCTTGAGCATACCAATGTTCCATTACTTACCCCCTTTCAATCTAACAAGTTTTTCATTGTAGCATTGATGATCTTCTCATTTTGACCTAGAACCCCCAAACAGCACTTACACCAACGTTTCAGAACCAACAGGCTTACAACCCATCATCTTAGCAGTTCTCTTCAGAATAAATGAGCGCTGAGAAGCACTGTCAATCAGAATTATCACCGTCCTGCTCTGCCCATTTGCTTCAAGTTTCACAAGAAAAGTCTGAAATAATACTTCTTGAGAGCTGCACTGATTAGACAAAGCACTAGAGTTGTATTCTTCTGTTTTTCATTTGGCATTTCTACCCCAGGACCCTCCTTGTTAACAGGTAATTTTGACAAAACCTATTCAAAGTGTATTGGATGTAAATTGTATGTAGTTAAATAAACAGGTAAATACAAAAATAAATAAATAACCAAAATGATGCTCTAATTTTTTTTTACTAACCTACTTTAAAACTAAGTGTTAGGTGTGAGCCCGCAATAGGGACGGCAGTTTAGTGCGTTTCAGGTCTAGGTCCTCTACGCCTATAAAGGAAGGAAACCGTGCATCTTTACAGCAAGGATTGGGTTTCCATGGCCTTGTTTTGGCAATGACAACCTCCCTGAGTGTACTTATAGCTAAACTGCTATAACTAAGAAGAGAAAGGAAAAAAACCGGCATAGTCACCAAAAAAATTATTTCAACAGGAAACAATTAAAAATTGTTGCACGCATTAATAGAAAATTCTACAGGAGANGGTATGGACACCGAAAAAATTATTTCAACAGGAAAGAATTAAAAATTGTTGCTCGCATTAATAGTAAATTCTACAGGAGAAAAATAGGTTCGACCCATGCTCTTTATTAGTGGGCAGAGAAAATACTAGAACAGAGAGGGCGGATGCCTTAACTTTGTACTGTCGGCTAATCGTCAAATTAAACATATTTAAGCCAGTTCTGCAATGCTCGGATACGTAAGAAAACGGGCTCGGAAATGCAAACAGAACAAGCCGACGACTCGGGATCATAGAACAGATACACGGGATGAATTTTAACCATTCTACAATACGAAGAAACCTATAGTCTTGCAAATTAAAAAAAAATACTAACACATAATATACACATCTCATTTTGCATATTTTTTACAGTGCTTAAATATGCGTGTCATTGTAGATTGAAACGGAGGATATTAAGCGTCCGTTTCCGTGATCCGTATCCGCTTGTGTGTCATTGTAGAACGCGCCTTACAACACAAGCAGAATTCAAGAAAATATATTAATTAGTCCCTCTCCTTCTTGACAACGTAACCCCTCATAAATAACACTGTGCTAGTCATAACGCCCCCTGAAACAAAAAAGCTCCGCACACTCATAAATCCACGCGTTCGAAAAATAAAGGACGCAGAACGAAATCAATCTCCCTCATCTTTACTCTATGGTTACAACGTTTAATCGTTATATAAGCTCGCTAGATCGCAGCACCAACCACACGAAGCTATAAAACTAAAATTTTCCAGGATGTAAATTCTGTCACTGGAAGTGTTTAACTGCTAATATAATCTCGTATATATAAATGTAAAATATAAAATTTGAAAAGTACAGTGGACATTAAAAATAAATAATTATTTACTAAGGGGGAATTTTTAAATTTTATAATGGCAACATTGATCTCGTACTGTTTATGTTAAGTGACGAACTTTCGTGCTNTAAGGGGGAATTTTTAAATTTTATAATGGCAACATTGATCTCGTACTGTTTATGTTAAGTGACGAACTTTCGTGCTGACATTTAGAAAATAAAAACAATTTCATTTTCTGCGGTATTGTATGAACTTTACGTGAATCAAAAGTTATGACCTGGGGGTTTGTTACTTGTGGCCCGAACGNATTTTCTGCGGTATTGTATGAACTTTACGTGAATCAAAAGTTATGACCTGGGGGTTTGTTACTTGTGGCCCGAACGAAGCTCTTNAATAAAAACAATTTCATTTTCTGCGGTATTGTATGAACTTTACGTGAATCAAAAGTTATGACCTGGGGGTTTGTTACTTGTGGCCCGAACGAAGCTCTTGTTGTTTCAGGTGTGTGTACGCGTGCATGGGTTTTATAGATCAAAGTGACTGATGTAAAGTTTCATTTACTGAAGAAACACGGGTCGAGCGGTGTTTATTTTAATGTCTTCTTTTCCAGGGTGTTTTCAACGGGATAGTTTTAAGTCTTTGTGATCAGTGTTGAGTTTGGCGGTTTATATTCTATAGTGATAGCTTATAGTAAACCTGTTGCAGATATTCGCCGGTGTTTAAGTGCATTGGCTTGTACAATTTTGTTCAATGTGAACTGCAACTTTGTCACCAAATTGGTCTATTTTATACGATGCATGCACCCATAAGAATTACTTGCAGTGACCTAAACCCTTTTGTGAACTAATGTGACTTCCATCATAGTAGTAGAAATTTGTGGCTTTTTTGGGATGTTCTACATTGGGAACTGGATACATAACTTTTGACGAGTTGTTTTTCAAAGAGCTGTACGCTTCTCCTAAGTCAATTTACACAACAAAAAAACGTAACGGTTATCATTGTATAAGAATTAATGATGTCCTTGTATGTAGGAGCAAACCTATGCATAACATTTTATTGTCCATCGTTACAGCAAAATGTCTACTTAGCACTTTAAACAAGCAAGTCTAAAGATGATATGCTAGAGTAAAATTGTAGTTTAGGGCCCTGCTTCACTTCTACATAGTGTATTTTTGTATTCAGCCTACGTCCAAAAAAACTGTACCGGTAGTGGGAGAGTGGTGGAGACCAGGGACATTTTTAATGAAAATAAAGATATAAGGTAATTTTTTACTTTAGGGGCTTTTCTGAAAATAAGAAAAAAAACTCCAGAAAGTGGTATATTTCGACTNGCTCGGATACGTAAGAAAACGGGCTCGGAAATGCAAACAGAACAAGCCGACGACTCGGGATCATAGAACAGATACTCGGGATGAATTTTAACCATTCTACAATACGAAGAAACTTATAGTCTTGCAAATTAAAAAAAAAATACTAACACATAATATACACCTCTCATTTTGCATATTTTTTACAGTGTTTAAATATGCGTGTCATTATATATTGAAACGGAGGATGTTAAGCGTCCGTTTCCGCTTGTGTGTCATTGTAGAACGTGCCTTACAACACAAGCAGAATTCAAGAAAATATATCAATTAGTCCCTCTCCTTCTTGACAACGTAACCCCTCATAAATAACACTGTNAGCAGAATTCAAGAAAATATATCAATTAGTCCCTCTCCTTCTTGACAACGTAACCCCTCATAAATAACACTGTGCTGGTCATAACGCCCCCTGAAACAAAAAAGCTCCGCACACTCATAAATCCACGCGTTCGAAAAATAAAGGACGTAGAAAGAAATCAAACTAACTCATCTTTACTCTATGGTTACAACGTTTAATCGTTATATAAGCTCGCTAGATCGCAGCACCAACCACACGAAGCTATAAAACTAAAATTTTCCAGGATGTAAATTCTGTCACTGGAAATGTTTAACTGCTAATATAATCTCGTATATATAAATGTAAAATATAAAATTTGAAAAGTACAGTGGGCATTAAAAATAAATAATTATTTATTAAGGGGGAATTTTTAAATTTTATAATGGCAACATTGATCTCGTACTGTTTATGTTAAGTGACGAACCTTCGTGCTGACATTTAGAAAATAAAAACAATTTCATTTTCTGCGGTATTGTATGAACTTTACGTGAATCAAAAGTTATGACCTGGGGGTTTGTTACTTGTGGCCCGAACGAAGCTCTTGTTGTTTCAGGTGTGTGTACGCGTGCATGGGTTTTATAGATCAAAGTGACTGATGTAAAGTTTCATTTACTGAATAAACACGGGTCGAGCGGTGTTTATTTTAATGTCTTCTTTTCCAGGGTGTTTTCAACGGGATAGTTTTAAGTCTTTGTGATGAGTGTTGAGTTTGGCGGTTTATATTCTATAGTGATAGCTTATAGTAAACCTGTTGCAGATATTCGCCGGTGTTTAAGTGCATTGGCTTGTACAATTTTGTTCAATGTGAACTGCAACTTTGTCACCAAATTGGTCTATTTTATACGATGCATGCACCCATAAGAATTACTTGCAGTGACCTAAACCCTTTTGTGAACTAATGTGACTTCCATCATAGTAGTAGAAATTTGTGGCTTTTTTGGGATGTTCCACATTGGGAACTGGATACATAACTTTTGACGAGTTGTTTTTCAAAGAGCTGTACACTTCTCCTAAGTCAATTTACACAACAAAAAAACGTAACGGTTATCATTGTATAAGAATTAATGATGTCCTTGTATGTAGGAGCAAACCTATGTATAACGTTTTATTGTCCATCGGTACAGCAAAATGTCTACTTAGCACTTTAAACAAGCAAGTCTAAAGATGATATGCTACAGTAAAATTGTAGTTTAGGGCCCTGCTTCACTTCTAGATGGTGTATGTTTGTATTCAGCCTACGTCCAAAAAAAACTGTACCGGTAGTGGGAGAGCGGTGGAGACCAGGGACATTTTTAATGAAAATAAAGATATCTTTTGAAAATACTCAAAATATCTCAATTTCATTTCCCTCCAATCACAAAATTCTATATGACTAGCTGTGATTTCAAACACCCTTTCAAAAGAAAACTCGACAACTCTACAACCAAAATAATTGCCATGTTCCACAAATCCTAACTTTATTGTTGAGTAAGTTATCCAATTATGAGAAAAACATTTTTGCAAGTGGTGGTCCTAGACTCCTCAGAAGTTGTTGATTCATTTCCACATTGGTGCATTTGTGTATCTGATGTAAGTATTATATAACAATCTAAATATGACTCCTTGCTTAGTCATTAAACTATTGTTTAGTGCATATATGTATGTGTATATATCAATACCTTTTATGTAAAACTTAAATATTTGTGTAAATTATTACTTAGGCCATTTATTTTATATTCAAAATTTCTTTGTCATAAGTATAAATTACAACTGAAATTATGATCTTCCCCCTAGAAAATTTTTTCTTGAAACTATGATACGCATTTCTATATCTAGATTGTCTTTTTTTTTTTATTATATACAATGTAAATACTACATCATTCTCCATACTTTGCCAAAAAAAAAAATTAAACAATCGTAATATGACTCTAAATAGAGCTATGCTTACGGGGATGAAATGCAATGAAAAATGTATTGTAGTTATTGACAAATGAATAAATTAAAAAAAAAAAACATTGTAGACTTTACAGTGGGGAGGGCTATGAAGATCAGGGAAATACTGGGGTAAAAAAAGTAACGTCACAAAAAGGATGGAGAGCACAAAAATATTAAAAAGTTATTAGACACCTGCGAAAAAAAGTGAATAAATGAAATCTGTGACACTTAAGCTTCCTGAAACGTGAGTGATGTAGTATGGAGCATCTGCTTTGTCTGAATTAATGTCTTCCATTCAAAGCAGGTAAATAGGTACAACTCCGCACTTGATTTGCTCTTACTGGGGAGCAGAGTGCACAGATTTGCATGTAATCACTTTCCTGGTGTAACAAAACCAGTGAGTGAATGATATTGGTTCAATAGAATAAATGTACATACTGACCTATTTACACTGCACTATTTTGTACTTCTGACAAGTCCCCAAAAAGAATGCGAACAACAAGAATATTTGGTGTCTTTGGTTATTTTAACAACCCTCATATATGAATCACACTTCACCACCCACGACAAAACATAGTCTCCCATGATAAAACTCAGTGGCATAAAAAAATATTGAAAATGATGTAGTCAGGATTGCACAGTGATGCCAAATTTGTAAATGTTCAGGTACACCCTCCACATAGCGGATCCACTATCCCTAAGTACTCGAGAACTTCCTTAGCAGCAGACACTTGCATTTGTTGGGAAACCTCCACAGACACACACATTTTGTCAGGTACTGCTAAACAAACTTATGCCCTGTAGTCACCCTCAATGTGATACATGTTGAGTTTGAAGGCTGAAGGCCGGTTTAGAGGGTTGGAGAGTCAAACAGGGTATTCTGTTTCAGAGAATACCTACGTGTTAAAACTAAGAAAATTTGTAACATATTTTCTCAAACTTTACACCATTTATTTGATTCCTCTTTTGTCTGTTGTCCTGTGTGATTTCACTCTTCTGGTTGCTATTAGAAAAGGTTTCAGTTTGCACATGACCTGCTCATGCATATTTTGTCGGAACTGTCCGCATGACCTTGAAGCTGCTGGACGTACAGAAAAGTGGGAAGGAGGAAAGGGACAGTGTTTCACATATTTTCCTAGGTTTCACTTGAGCTTGTTGAGCAATATTGGACGTAGAATCCTCTGTCAGTATTTTGGAGCACAGTGCTTGTCAACATGCCACACACACATCCTTTGGGTGTATGCTCCAATTTCTAGAACAACTGAAATAGTTAGAAGTTGTGATCTGAAAGAGAGTTGTGTGTAGAAAGTTACTGGTATTTGTAGTTGCAGGCATTGTACTTTCCTTGATCATGTGCGCCTCAATCCCGCCAAAGTCTACAACCCCTGGCTGATGAACCCTGTGTTACAGTTATGTTTAACCAGATTTTACTTCATTTCATTCATCAACACAGCACTTCCCTTTGATTTTTGATTACAATTCCTTTTGTACTCTCCTCCCCCAACATCCTCCAGCTAAATGATTATTTCACTGATAAGTGCACATTGTGTTAATTGGGTCTGTGGATGATGAAAGACTAGCAAACAATAAGTAATGTCCCAAAGCACTACCATTGGAGATTATTTTTTCCAAACCACATGTACAAGGTAAGGCATGGATGTNAATAAGTAATGTCCCAAAGCACTACCATTGGAGATTATTTTTTCCAAACCACATGTACAAGGTAAGGCATGGATGCGTGTAAAAATTATATCAAAATTCAAAATTTTTTTTTTTCATACCATTATTAGTGTTACAATAATATTTACCTCTAGTATTTACCAGTTTCAATAATACGTTATAGATAACTGCATTAACTGCTTCAAATACTTATTCATTCCTTTATTGAAAAAATGTCTATGATTGATTAATAGCAACACTTTCATTGTCATGAGCTTTTCAGCTACAGTTCGTAACGGGTTAGTAATTTTAAAACTAAGCGCCTACGTTCCAGCACATATTCAGTATTTGTTTTCCATCAAAATACTTGTTCAGAATCTTATCGGCTGGCTAGTTGCTGTAACTGATGCAAATAAGTTTGCTTGTCTGAAAGTATCGAGCAGAGTAGAGTATGCTTATATACATAAGTGCATTCCTAGGTTCGGGCACAGCCTTAACGACACTGGAATCAACAAATTAAATGTACTGATTATTTGTATGAACAGCCACCTTTGTAGTAGATCACAACCCTAAANGACACTGGAATCAACAAATTAAATGTACTGATTATTTGTATGAACAGCCACCTTTGTAGTAGATCACAACCCTAAACTGTAAACGCTGAGTCACATTGTAGGCCTTCGTGCATCTAACATATATTTCTCTCGACTAGTGAACAATCATTTCCTGTCAACTTCCTTTCACATAAGAACGTAATGAAAATGCTACTATGATGTATGACATCATTCATGATTAATATCAAATTTTTAATTGTAAGTGCTAACAGTACTCATATTTTATCATAAACACCTAAACTATAGTAAAATAACAAATTAGAATTAAAAACAATGACCGTTATATATTTATAATAATTAATTTTCGCAGACGGAAGTAACACCAAATAGTAGTTTATATCGCTGCGAATCTCAGCAAATACAGAATTCTACTACAGAAATGAAACACATGCCATGGTCGCCACTAGTAAATTATGAGTTGGGTATTCACAGCTGCAATGAAAGCTGATAACGTGCGTGTGAAATGCTCGCCTTTAGCAGAACGTGAACGAACACACGGGTGAGCCGAGACCAGGGTGTTGACCTACTTCAGCCGGCTGCGGAACTANCTTTAGCAGAACGTGAACGAACACACGGGTGAGCCGAGACCAGGGTGTTGACCTACTTCAGCCGGCTGCGGAACTAGCAACACCGCACGGGTGGCGAGCTATTTTGACTGCTGCGTCGTCTGCTGCCAGCTAACTTCCAGTCGAGAACACTAGCGCTCGTCTGAATCATCCCAAGAACTAACATAATAAACTGGTCAGACTTTTCCCTTTCCCATGGCCTGGTGTATATCTTTACTCAGTGGTGTTACTGACAGTAGGTACCTAATGCACAAACAAGACAGCCAANTCCCATGGCCTGGTGTATATCTTTACTCAGTGGTGTTACTGACAGTAGGTACCTAATGCACAAACAAGACAGCCAAGCTACATACATCACACAGAAGTTTGTTTGTTCACAAATCTTATTCCACATTTCTTCAGTCATGGTGATGGTTTGTCTACTGAGTTGTTTAATAAATACTGTGAAAAATTGCTTATAAGTGATAACCCATTTAAAAGTATCATATGCTGACTCGGAATAAAATTCCAGTATAGCATTTTATATTTGTGTGGCAGAACTAGCTATATTACATAATTTCTTTAATAATTTTTCTCAGAATTTTGGAGTAGTGTTTTTAAAACTTATTTCATATAGTCTCTCATTTATGTAAGTTATAATAATTTGATAACAAACTTCTCTAGGGTCTTTGAATATAGGCTATATAATTATCCCAGAAGGAACTATAGAATCACTTATTCTCTATTGTAGTAATGAATTTTGGATAAGTACCCAAAAAAGATCTATAACTCTAATCACTCTGGAACTTGCATTTACGTAAGTGAATAGTATGGGAAATTTGCCGTGAAAATCACAAATTATTCAGATGGTGAGAGAAATATGTANGCATTTACGTAAGTGAATAGTATGGGAAATTTGCCGTGAAAATCACAAATTATTCAGATGGTGAGAGAAATATGTTAAGCACTTCGTAAGAAAAATAAAGAAGGTACTGATATCAGTAGTACATCTGATGTGTGTGCAATTCTAGTTCATCCAATAAAGTCTAAGCTGCAAAACTTTTAAAACCTCCTTTAGAGAATAGGCAGGTTAATAAGCTTTATTCTTTGTTCATGTTTTGTAATTTTCTTTCCATACTGAATATTTATGAATTGTGAGTCATGTGAATCTTATCAGACAACTTAATTAAAGATATAAGAATATTTTGTATTGTGTGTTTTCACCACAGGATGTTGTTACACAAAACCACTGCTGGTCCCAGGAGGAAGAGCATTTGTCTGGCCTGCAATTCAGTGTGTGCAGAGGTAAGCACTTAAAAAATTAATCTTTAAATAAATAATCCCACTAGCATTTAAAATTTAAGTGTTGCCTCTGCATATTACAGTGATGTTGGCAGTGAATAAAGAAAAGCTTTGGTTCAATTGCATATTGCTTTATGAAGTGTGAAATATTTCAATTAATGGCTGCTGAAGTTGGTATCTGTGAGCTGTATACAAATTGTTTTACAATATCACTGTGTAGTTTGATTGATGCATTGAAACCAGTTGTTAAATCCATGGGAATATTTATTTTAACATTGCCTGTGAAAGGTCACCCAGTGGATAGAAAGTAGAAGTAAGCAAGATTTTATATCGTGCTCAGTTATCCAGAAACCAGCTCTAAACCCCTGGTTAGTATTGTTTTGCTACAATTTTACATATTCATCNCAATTAATGGCTGCTGAAGTTGGTATCTGTGAGCTGTATACAAATTGTTTTACAATATCACTGTGTAGTTTGATTAATGCATTGAAACCAGTTGTTAAATCCATGGGAATATTTATTTTAACATTGCCTGTGAAAGGTCACACAGTGGATAGAAAGTAGAAGTAAGCAAGATTTTCTATCGTGCTCAGTTATCCAGAAACCAGCTCTAAACCCCTGGTTAGTATTGTTTTGCTACAATTTTACATATTCATCNTATCGTGCTCAGTTATCCAGAAACCAGCTCTAAACCCCTGGTTAGTATTGTTTTGCTACAATTTTACATATTCATCTCCCATCATTTTATTTTGTGCTTCCATCTGCCATTTTGTTTTGTGCTTCCATCTGCCATTTGGTTTTGTGCTTCCCTCTGCCATTTTGTTTCGTGTTTCCATCTGCCATTTTGTTTTGTGCTTCTATCTGCCATTTTGTTTCGTGCTTTGAACTGCCGTATTGTTTTGTGCTTCCATCTGCTGTTTTGCTTCGTGCTTTCATCCACCGTTTTGTGTTTGTTTTCCTGCAGTCATTTTTTTTGCAGTACTCTGTTATTTGTGTATATATGCTGTTATTTGAGGTGCTTTGCTTGACTTGACCACCATCTTAGTTTCTAATCTGCTGTGGGTACTCTTAAAAATTTTTGCTCTGAGGTTTATTTGTAGAGTACTTAACAGAACCCCAGAACCCTGCAGACAGGTGGGCTTAACAAGGCACGAAGCTAACTCATGGCTATACTCTGTACCATATATGAAGGCCACATTCTTGACAGTTGACGATCGCCGCGCCAGTGTTTACTTTTAGTTTATGTATCCATTCGCCATCAACTGGCTTTGATGCGACGAGTCAGCGCATCTAGGAGGTGTTGTTTCATGCGGCAATTAGTCAACTACTTGGGTGGCCGCAGCGGGCAGCGAGAGGTTTGAAGGGGGTGTGTAGGGTCGTTCGTAAAAGCTGTACACAAAATATATGGTACTTTAAAAATTATGCAGAACTCGTGAAAAATAAAACTATTGGTATCTTTTCGTAAATATATTATATAAAGNATGGTACTTTAAAAATTATGCAGAACTCGTGAAAAATAAAACTATTGGTATCTTTTCGTAAATATATTATATAAAGCAAACGAACGCTATTCTCTTTTGGCTTGTAGTGTTTCGAAAATAACCCCACAGATGCAGCGCACAACATTACAGCGCGTGCTCTGAGCCACATTTTTTTCTCAAGAGGTAGCGTCTTTGTAAAGTTTACTGTTCTATTACTGGCTCGGAACGAAAGGAATTTGAAATATTTTTCAGTCAGATTATTAGAAAAAATAATCCAACAATATTATGCAATATTTCTGAATGCTTTTGGAATTAATATCAAGCACGTAAGGAAAGCNCGCGTGCTCTGAGCCACATTTTTTTCTCAAGAGGTAGCGTCTTTGTAAAGTTTACTGTTCTATTACTGGCTCGGAACGAAAGGAATTTGAAATATTTTTCAGTCAGATTATTAGAAAAAATAATCCAACAATATTATGCAATATTTCTGAATGCTTTTGGAATTAATATCAAGCACGTAAGGAAAGCCGGGTTGGAGAGGGGGGATAAGATGTGAAAAAAGTTTTAGAAATTTTGTTTCATTTGAATATGGATCGTTTTAATGTGACTTTAATTTTGAACACCTATACATTTCTACTTTAGCACAAAGTTTAGTTTTTAGCAACTAAAAACAGCTGTTTTATGACCACATAAAATAAAATGTGTTAATTAACCGTGGAACTCTTTCTTATCGCGTANCAACTAAAAACAGCTGTTTTATGACCACATAAAATAAAATGTGTTAATTAACCGTGGAACTCTTTCTTATCGCGTATTTTCGGCTGGTCTGATGTGCGTCGGCAGTGCATTCATAATAGCCAACGTAATATTAACTTTTGTTCGTTCGTGCATCAGCTGATACAGGATTTTGTAAATGGCACGTTGTTTTNTAGCCAACGTAATATTAACTTTTGTTCGTTCGTGCATCAGCTGATACAGGATTTTGTAAATGGCACGTTGTTTTGGATATATCAAGTGCCACTCACTGACTGTTGTCAGAATGTGGCCTCCTTATATGAAATGAACTATACTATGGGTTTATAGGAATACACCATGAGCAGGTGATTACCTTCGTACATCCTCTCTGATGAAAACAGGACCATCCAGATACCAAACTAAAGCAAACTAATACAGTAAAGTGCTGGTGTATTACTGTACGAAACTTTGTTTTAGAAATTGAAACTTCTTACATTACTTTTTAAGTTTCTTAGCATGAAATTATGGTAATTACAGTGTCACTGAATTTTTTTTGTAAACATTATTGCCCATTTTCTATTACCTAAATGATAGTATCCTTTCTTTTATTTAAGAAGGTGCATTTTAAAGATATTCACATATGTTTGTCTGATAATAATGTTCAAGGTTATTTGTGGCAAATTAGTTTTCTTTCTTTGTTTGCAGAATTTCTCTGAACACCATGACCCTCCAAGTGGAGAGTCCTACTGTCTACACGAGCCAGGGTGTCCCCATCTCCGTGACGGGAATTGCTCAGGTGAGACTGAATGATTTGATAGGGAAGGTATTTGTATGGTAAAATATTTTCAAATTTAAATACCTAATAGATAAAGTAAGATTACCTCCTCCCAGTTAAAATGTGCATCTGCGCTGCTTGTTAGTATTTTGAGGCATAAGATTGGGAGCCTTACTACTGGTTGTATGTGATGGTATGCTGCTGTTGTTTGGGGCATAGTCCAGTACTGAGTCAGGGACGTTAGACTCCTTGGGTGTTTGTCAGAAGTATTCAATCTGCAAAGATGTCACCTTTGTAAACAGGAGGTGATAGACCCTGCAGAGGCACTACTTGAAATTATGCTAGAATGCTCTGGACATTGGAATAGCCCTCCTGGCAGTGGTGGTGCTGACTCCTACCCTTAGCTGTTGTGCAATATGCCTCCATGCACACCCTTAAGCTGTAGTTACATGGAAAAAGTTCCTTTAGCTGGGCATAAAGGATGCATTTGGATCTTCCAGCATCCTACTCTTTTTTTTCTTTTCTGTAAACCATTTAAGTAAGTATACAAGTGACTAGTAGAATGGGGAGTTGCCCCAAAATGGTGCAGTAGTTGGAAGCAGATATAGTCTGGTGCAGAGCAGGAGAAATGTAAGGGGGCTGTTCATGCTTTGAGTTGAGAGTAATCCACTCACAGGCGTGATATGCACCAGATTAGAGAAGTGTTAAAAACACAGTTTCTCCCCTGTGCCTTACAACTCCCTCCTCCCCCAAGCATGAAATAAATGGACCACCTATGGTTAGAGATAGGAATTTGTAGCATTAAAAGCACCGAATGNCTCCTCCCCCAAGCATGAAATAAATGGACCACCTATGGTTAGAGATAGGAATTTGTAGCATTAAAAGCACCGAATATTGCATTTTGAACTTTTAAATATAGTATTTTGGATCATTCATATGTTATAAATGTAGCATTTTATTGCATTTAGAATTTGCATACCTACAAAAATTTGTTATTTATAAAAACTGCCTAAAAATATAAAACCAGTTTATTGTCTTATTATTAAAATTTTACAGTATTATTAACACACTCTAAAACTTGCAAAAACTGAAGTGATATTATTCCACTAAAACTTGAGTAAGTATATAAGGAAATAAGTTGTACATGTACCATATATTCTGTCAGAAAAACACTTGCTATATTTGCATACTGCTCTCTACTCATTTGATAATACTTCACATGCTCGCCGATGAGACTGCACTGAGTGTACCAAGTAATAAAATGATATTGAGGTAGTAAATAATAAATTTCTTAACTTGAAATGTTTAAAAAATTTTGTTATTTGTTGAACTATTTACGAATGTGTAGTAGTGTTGAAACAAGCTGCGGCAATAGCATATTGAGTTTATGTAGTGTAAAGAGCAGTTATTGCAACAAAATGTGATTTGTAAAGTTATTGCAAGAAAAAGTATTATTTCATGATTAATAAAAATCCCCATTTCTACTTAAAAAAAATTTTCTTTATTTTTTGTTTCATTTTAGAAACTAGAGAAAGATGTGCTTCAATGTCCTGGGAAGAAAACATGGCAGATGCGTCTATGCTTGCCTTAACCACATTGCAGGTTAAATTAACATTTTGGTTCCTGGGTAGTTTAATGGGTTCACCCATTACCAAAACACTGGCCGCACCTAATAATACACCACAGAGTTGTGAGGTAGCATATACTTGTGGTGGCCCCCTCCCTTCTACCACTTTCTGGGATCTGCGCACGTGTGCGTGCACATGGGTGCATTCGTGCACTCATGTACATGTTGGACCTTTATGTTGGAGAGGAAAGTTGAAGGATTCTTCCCCATCCCCCCCCCTCTGGTATTGTCCACCTGTGGCTGAATAAGCATGAAGGATATTGTGTTGGCCTATGCATCCTGTATACCCTGTAGTTGCGGACATTTTTCCTCTCACTAGTGCTGTCTTTATCTGTAGACGGGTAGCGTGGTATTTGTGTACATGCACTGGGCTTGGAAGATGTATTTATTTATCATCTTCCTGCATGCATAGCAAGGTCATTTGTTTTAATTTATTTTGATCTGATTGCTAGCTGTGTTTGTGATGATCTAGGATTTTATATGTGCTATGGTTACGAAAACTATTAGAGTAATGTGATGCTGAAAGTACATGTACCGCTAGCATTATTTCTGACTGTGAGCATTTTTGGGTTTCGGCCCCTTCGTAGTCAACTGCAATGCCGCTGAAAACCAAAAATCAAGAGTGCTCAGACAATGGCTGCAAACGCCTGCAAACCTTAGTAGTATCTGACTCTGAGTATGTGAAGTATGGCTGCTCATGAAAGTGATGTGCAATTGACCTGAACCGGATTATGTGTACATATATGTTTTTGGATTCTACCGTAGTGGTTTTCTCATTGCAGGTGAAAATCCAAGGACAGAATGAGGAGATGCTGCTGGCTGCATGTGAGCAGTTCCTGGGAAAGTCTGAAAATGAGATCCTGCACATTGCCTTGGTCACGCTCGAAGGTCACCAGAGGGCAATCATGGGCAGTATGACTGTCGAGGTTAGTCATTTGCATAGAAGACCTGTAGCTTGTGCTAGATCACTGCGGTTTTGTTTTTACTAGGCCGTATTTGTTTATTTGTCTATGTATTTATTTACCGTATTTAATTCATATTTGTTCCGTTGTTTCTTATAAGCATGGCAAAAACCATAAGACTATGGTACACGTCATCCAATACAAAATTGTCATAATTAAAAGAGATACTTAAACAGCAATACCATACAGAATAAATAAATACATTTTATATAGACTCACAAATATTACTACCTTCACACCTCCATGTATTCTTTNATACCATACAGAATAAATAAATACATTTTATATAGACTCACAAATATTACTACCTTCACACCTCCATGTATTCTTGACAGAATAAAAAGAACATGACAACAAAAAGTTGTTCAATAATTTTCATAATGTCTTTGACATTATGGATATCANTTGACAGAATAAAAAGAACATGACAACAAAAAGTTGTTCAATAATTTTCATAATGTCTTTGACATTATGGATATCAATGGGCAATTTGTTGAAAAGGCTTGTGACCGTGTACAAGACTCCATTCTGGACCATACTTTTTAGTCCACAGTAAAGCAAAATCACTCAGCAACAATTTTTCATATTGAGAGACCTGTATAATTTATGATAATCTGNTTTAGTCCACAGTAAAGCAAAATCACTCAGCAACAATTTTTCATATTGAGAGACCTGTATAATTTATGATAATCTGGCATTAGTAAAGACTTTTTCAGTCTGGACCAAGTGTAGGATTCACATTGTACTAAAGGAAAAAAAAAATCTTATGGTTGTAAACATAAGACAGTTTATTGTTTCCAGGTAATTAGTTCCCAGTGTCATACTTAAAGATAAGTGGAGATCAGTTAATGATACCGGTATAGGGCCTATGTTATGCATTATCAGGAGTTTTACAATTAGTATGGTAATAATTGTGAACCTATAGGGCTCAAGACATCTCAACATTTTGATAGAAAAGATAAATTCCTATTGTAATTGTAGAATCATCACTGGTTTTTGTAAAGTGGTAGTTTTATAGTTTTAATTAGGAGACTGTTAGAATATTTGTCATAATTTTTTTTCTTTCAATTACACTTTTGGATAAGTATAGTCATAAAGTGAAGCTAGACAGTTCACAAATTACGGTAGTTCTACATAACTTTATTTTTCAATTTACTTAACACTTGACGCGACACATACTGAAATTTATTTAAACACGACTTTGCCTCATCTTCAAGTGTCATCACATCACTCCAGGCGGGGTTGGAACCCTGAACAACTTGCTACCAGAATGTACCAGTATGCCCCTAGACACAGGGGCACCCATGGACACATCAGCCAAGTTTGTTTTGCCTTTATATCAGACATCACGCCAACCCCACATGTGTGATAGAAGTCAGCCAAGCGGCCCAGCTAAGCGCCTAAACTCACGCCGTCGATGCAACCTCGCATCACAGAGATGCCTGCTTTTGCCACGGACCGAGAGATGGCACCAGAGAGCAGAGCGCGCAGCTTCGCCCACTGGAGGAGTTCACCACTGCCACCCCCGCACTACAGAGAGCCTACGGGCAGGTGGAATATATGTTCCTTGCACAGCTTCAGAATGGCAGTTCATTCTCCGCAGCTCGCTCCACCACTTCATGTGCTGAAGCTCTCTGCAGACATAGATTTCCTCCAGTAGGACCACCGCTACCTACCAGACCATTTTCTACCAGACATCTTCTACAAGACCTTCACCAGCAACCCCCGAAGAAGTCTTCACCCCTTGAACACCCACTACCCTTCTGGTAGTGCCACCCGANCTGGAGGAGTTCACCACCGCCACCCCCGCACTACAGAGAGCCTACGGGCAGGTGGAATATATGTTCCTTGCACAGCTTCAGAACGGCAGTTCATTCTCCGCAGCTCGCTCCACCACTTCATGTGCTGAAGCTCTCTGCAGACATAGATTTCCTCCAGTAGGACCACCGCTACCTACCAGACCATTTTCTACCAGACATCTTCTACAAGACCTTCACCAGCAACCCCCGAAGAAGTCTTCACCCCTTGAACACCCACTACCCTTCTGGTAGTGCCACCCGAGTCCCTTTTGGACAACAGCATCGAGTTAGTTAGGGTCAGTAAGTGTCATAGCTACCTAGCCGCATCTGCTCTTGTCTAGTTTAGACCCAGGTCCCCTTCACCTGGTTTATTGTAGTCTACTTTCATTACAGTCAGTGTTAGTTAGTGTTTATTTCATCACTGGAATAAACTAGTTTTCTATTGAACTGAACCTCTGAGTACTGATTTTAGGGTGACTGTGGCTTGTATCTCCCGTAGACGTCCGCCCACCAGGTGAAAGCTGGAGAAAGCATCATTACAACCCAATTGTCGAACCTAGAGTAGGACTGCGGGCTCCCTTAACCGGGCTCACATACGTCGCGAACGCACCTATTAGACGCCCACCCATACTGTGCACCTGGTATACAGTACAGTAGAGTCCCAACCACTAAGAACTCAATCCACATGGTGGCTAGTCAACCAGCCCAGCCAATTCACTTCATCCACCATACCAAACTGTCACCAGAAGGAGTGATAGACTGGTTCTGGAGGTCTGCCCACCTTTGGATCACACCCACATCGCTGTCGGGCATGTTGGGTAAACCCACAGCTCTAACCACCGCCCTGAACTGTCGCCGGTTGGAGTAATTGGGTATGACTCTGTGTGGCTGGGCCCCGGCTGGCTTTACACCTAGCTAGGGATCTTCGTTGCCTGCTCTTCCTTAGCGTGGCAAACTAGGAAGGTAACTATTGCCTCTGAATCCAACGTGAGTCGTAACCCAGCACCAACTGCCCTCTGCAACATCACCTCTGGGAACGAGCTCAAGCCACCCGACAACTGGCGAGGCCTCACTTCCCAGTCCCCCCACACTCCTTATTTCAGCCATCCTACAAGACTGCCGACGAGCCACATTAAGTTGTCGTAGACTTCCATCAGGGGCTCCACGTCCTACTGGGTATAGAGAACCGATGGCTCCAACACTGCAGGACCAGCAACCCTCCACAGGCTACCATCAGCCCTGCCAGCCACAGCACCACCTCCACCCAAGGACTAGGCACGAGTTCCGGCCGGCTCCAGTAGTAACAACGGCCGAGTAAGGAGTACCCTGGGCCACGTGCAGGACAGGTAAACCAGTGGCTGTGCAAAAACCCATAGTACGAAAGACAGTTAAGCCCACAGCTGACGCTGTGCCGTGCCGTCAAGCCACACGCCCTAGCTTATATACCGGCCGGGGTCCGGCGAGCAGCTAATAAAGTCAGCCCAGTCATATTGCCTGTGTGTCTGACCAACACACAAAACCTTGCCTGACCGTAATGTCGTCGTCACCCAATGTCGCATGTCAGACTATAAAAATTATCTTTTTTCAACATTTTCACCATGAATTTCAATGTAATTAGTGAGTCAATTAGTGAGTCTACAAGTTCTTTTTTTTAATTTTGTCCTCATAGAAGTCTTGCTGCTTTTTCAGCCATGTAATCGGGTCTTGAACCTCCTAGTCATCCTCCAAGATGGTTCATTGAATTTGGCAAATAAGTGATAGCCACTTGGTGCACAATCTCAACTGTGCGATGTATGCACCGTAACTTCCCAGTTGAAGGACTGGAACAATTCCTGTGTAATGCTACCATTGTGCAGAAGTGTATAGTAGTGCGGCAACAGTACCTCTGCATCAGTGTTCCTTGTAGTTTGTTTTGAATAGCCCAATGTAGCTTTTTCAGCATCTCACAATAAGCAGCAGCAGTGATTGGTGTGGTGTGTCCTCAAAGCAAAAACTTGAACAAGTAGTTGCCTCTTTCTGTCTCGAATATTCATGATATTTCAGACAAATGATTAAGTTTTGAGCTGTTTTCACAGAGTGTCTCTTTCTCTCTCACATACTTACATGTAGATGGTTTCGCAAGACTTTGAAAGGAAGCTACTGTAGAAAAAAAGCACTAGATATTGGTAACAGATTAATAAAATTCTTATTAATGTTTGTCATGGTGAAATATTTTGTTGTATTCATTCATTTGAATCCTGTGCATGATGTTGGTTTTAGCTCCTGTGTTTGAGGTAGGGTATTACGTGAATTTCAGGTTCAAGCTGTAACTGTAATTTTGTACTGTTGTCATCCCCATGTTGCCTGCCGCTAGGAGGTGATGGCAGACAGTAACACGTTGAGGGGTTCAACATGGTGTAAGGCTGTAAATTAAAAGTTGCAAGGTCGCCCAGTCAGTGCATTCCCACACTGAGAGGGTGGGGATGCCGTATCTCAGGGCATGCTGCAGTTCTGTCATATGGTGATTTCCCCTCAACGACACGTATGGTGCGTGCAGCAGTGTACATAGTACAGACGACCTGACTACTATGTCTCATTATCGGCCACAGAAATGCTACTTTCCCTTGCGCTAACTGGGTGTGCCTACCTAGAAGCCTGAACAATAACGTATGTGAACACTACGTTCAGTTGTGACAGATTTTGAACTGACTTTTTCTAAAGCAGCCTAAATACATAACTCTCAAAAGCCAGCTGATGCTTTACTTTAAGCAGTACAATTTAAGTGCAAAGGGGCTGGATTGGGAGCTGGAAGAGCCATACTGCTGTGTCCAAATCTTTATGAATTGTCCTTAACATCCTAACTTAAAGCAGCCTTCTCATAATTGTGTTCATAATTTTGTATGGAATTTGTATTATATATCTTTCTGCTTATGGCAGTCCTGGTTGTGATGTAAATTTTTACACACTTTGTGATGCTCATCACGCATGCTAATTAAATGTGTCATCTGCTCCTCGTCACAATGTCTCTCAGTTAGTTATTAGGGTACGCGAACCACCATGTAAGTGGAGGGATGGTGGTTTGTACTTAGTGGTGTCTACTGCCATTTAGGTCTGGTGGCCTCTGCCTAGCTGCTACGCAGCCAGATCGAGTGTGGTAGTGTGCTGCGCAGGCATTCTGGTACGTGCGGTACACACTCTGTCACATGTCAGATTTGGACTCGTGAATCAGAGGAGGTACGGCGACAATACTAACAAATTTGCTGGGGCACTAATGTTTGTTTCAATAATGGATTTATTTTCTAATTTGCAGGAGATATACAAGGACAGGAAGAAATTCAGCAAGCAGGTTTTTGAAGTAGCTTCCTCTGACCTTGTGAACATGGGTATCACTGTCGTCTCGTACACCCTCAAAGACATCAGAGATGAGGAGGTAAGCAGGATTCTTGCTACACTGCGTATAGTTATATCACATGTCTTGCATTCTTGGAAAACTGTTATGTTGTGTAATGTTTGTATATATTTTCTTTAAAATTGTGAGATTGTGACTAGTGGTAGAAATAAAATCCCCAGTTTCAACCTTCCTTTGCATGTTGATGTGGACAACGTAGTGACCATTGTTTCTGTGTGGCTGCACTGTTTTGTGTGTTTGGTAATCAAAATTAAGTCATGGAAAATCAGTGCATGTTTTAAATTTCTGCCCAGTTGTTGTATACAAGTTAAATGTTTGGCAATGAAATACTGTTTGGTCTTGCTTACGAACTATTTGCACCCAAAATGTATAGTAATTGCTAGTATTGCAGTGCAGTATTACTCGTCCTGTGAGTAACAAGTGGATATAATTTAAAACCGCTGGTACCCTCAATTTTCTCTTTCTCAGAACATATAACCACTTTTGTTTTGCAAGAATTTACGTGCTTTTCATTTTGTATTTGCAAAGTAATTGCTTTATTTCTGGTTAGTAATATTCTCGAAATATATTTTGTAAATCTTAGTATTATTATTTCTGTACAAACACTTGTAACATTCGGCCTGCAGTTACAGCCGATGTTACGTTGCCACGGCTATGATATCTCAGAGGTAGAACACGAGACTCAGTAAAATTGACGCCGATTAATTAAGAAATAAGTTCAAGTTCCAGAGTATTTTGTTCTATACTTTCTTTATCATTGAAGTTTCACAGTTCACATCCGAAGTTCATAATATGCAGAGTACGACCGTTCACATATAGCCATACAAGTGCAGAAACAGCGCCACCATCGTTTACAGATTATTCATGTCTCAAAACTTGCATCGCAGGAAATATGAAATGCGGCTACCTCCCACACCGGCGGAGAAATAAAATAACAAAGTCTAGTTGCCGATGTGGGGGGTTATCGTCCGGCCCGACGCTGCCTAGGCGAGCATTCTTGAGTGGAGACTGACCTGAAGCACTGCTCAACCTGAAGTGACTGCTCTCCAACTGNCTGACCTGAAGTGACTGCTTGATAACAACTGACTTCAAGGGCGACAGGCACATGTGTATTTGTGCTGCCTATCAACCCCCCTCTCCTGAGATAAGGGCCTGGCCCCACACGCTCTCCACACGTTATCGACACTGTTGCGCACATTATCGAAACTAAGACTGCGCCGTCAACATAAACGAACTTCTCGTACAACAAAACTTGTTGATGCATTCTGAAAAAAGCTAAATAGTGCTGACGCTTAACAAAAACTGAAAATTACGATGTTCGAAACAAGACTGTAAACGTCCGCCCGATAAACGTAAAATAGCACACGTCTGCCGGATAAAAAAACTACTATGGATAACTAACCACCGATGCTTTAAACTTCAAACCCGATAAAAATCTTACTAGGCTTAGCAAAGCTTAAGAAAAACGAACGAAATTGAAACGCGTGTCCCGAAAATTAAGAATAATGCGTCATTACACACTAAAGCATTGTTTTGCTGTTTATAAGTGCATGACTTCAAGTGGCATTCATTTTAAATTGTTGGCCCAAAATAGATTCATAGTTTTCTTTTAAATATGAAGTTTTCAACACTACTGTGATGCCAATTCATTTAAAATGGCCTTAAGTGTTTATCAGTAGGTTGAGTACTTAAAAACCCATGTCATTTCCAAAAGATTATTATGATCAGTTATGAGATTTCAGATTCTGGTTACAACATTGTAAAAAATCCTGGTACATTAGATCTTGAGACAAAAATTGTTAGCAGCTGAAAGATGAGGTAAAGTAATTTGTTAATTATATAAATTAACATAATTTTAAAAAAAAGTTGTTGGAAGTGTAGTGTTTGAAAACTAGTAGTGTGTTGGTTTGTTCATGATGCCATAATGTTTGGGAGGGTAAGGAAAATGCATTATTACATACGCTATTAGTGATGTCAGGAGAAACTCTTTAAGAACCAGAAGCTTATGTGTGGTACACATGAACCATAACTCTTCATGCAAGTCCATTTAAAACTTGTAAATTGTAAACAGTAAAATAGTTAAAATTCTCTGTTGCAGTCTGTATTTAAATAAGTTGACGTGAGATATTGGTTGAACTGACGGCAACGTCACTATCTGACAAGGGTTCTAGGCTAGAGTGCCGGTTAGAGGCACTGGCTAACTCAATGTAGTGATAAATTTGGTTTATTGGCCGCTAATTGGTCCTCGACTGCGGTATAGGCTAGGTCGCATAGCCCTACGGCACGGTACAAAGTTAGGTGTAGGTTTAGCGACTCTCCTTGCTGCTGGTGTAGACACACACACTCGTTTACCTGCAGTGGATGTAGTCCGGGGTAGTTCCTGGCACTGCTGCTGCTGGTGGGGTTGGTTGGCTCCCGCGGCGGACTGCTGGTTCTCGTAGGCCTGAAGTAAGGTCTGGCGATGCCCAGTGGTATTGGAAGCCCCAGTCGTGTGCGCACCACAAGCGGGTGCGGCTCGTCGGCGGTCTTTTGGGGTGGCTGGAAGAGGGAGGGAGCTATGGGAGACTGGGAGGTGAGACCTCTCTAGTTGTCAGGTGGCTTGAGCTTGTTCCAGTGGAGATAGACTGCTGAGGGCAGATGGCACTGGGTTGCAGAACAATTGTCTAGGTTCAGAGGCAGTAGCTGCCCTCTTAGCTCTCCACCTTGCACTACTCCTATGGATGAAAGGCATATGGGTAGGTACAACGGTTTATCACCTAAGGAAGAGCAGGCGACGAATCCCCTAGCAATGTGTGCAGCCAGTCAGGGCTAGGCCACCCAGACTCAGTCCTATTGCTCCAACCGGTGAAGATAACAATGCGGTGGATTGAGCGGTCGGCTGATCGGGATGTCTAGCTACGTCGTGGTGTGTGGTCCAGAAGGGGTAAGGCCGCCAGTACCAGTCCTATCACTCCAACCAGCAAAAATAGCAACGCGGTGGTTGGAGATTTTTTTTATTTAAATATTTATTGGAATTATTCAATCAATTGTTTATTGTATTAAATAAAGTTAAAACGAATTGTCCACTGAGGGTAAAAACAAACAAAGTTTGGTAAACTTTTACTGTGGCTCTGCCATACGTGCACACCAGGTACCTTTTTGTAGCTCTTCCACAGTATGGGTGGCAGTCTAATAGGTATGTATTGCAACTTACGTGCGCCCGGTTAAGGGAGCCCGCAGTCCTACACTAGTTTCGGCAAATAGGATTCAAGACGCTGTCTCATGCTTTTCCTTAGTAGGTTTGACGTCTACGGGGATGGAAGTCACAGTCACCCTAGAAATAAGCACTCGGAGTTATGTAAGATCACGTGTTTATTCCCCAGAGGAATACACACGGTGGCCTGTACTAACTCCTAGCTGTCAATGAACTGTAACGGAAGTAAGCTACGGTAAACCTGGTGAAGGGGACATGGGTCTAAATTAACAAGAGCAGATACGGCTAGTTAGCTATGATAACAACTGACCCTAACTAATTCTATGCTGTTGTCCAGAAGTGACTCGGGATTCACTACCAGAGTGGTGGCGAGTGTGAAAGGGGGCGATGAAGACGTCTTCAGGGGTTGCTGGGCGAAGGTCTAGAAGACTTCTGGAAGGTTGAGGTGGTGGAGCGAGCTGTTGAGTATCAACTAGCATTTCGGAGCTATGCGCTCACGTATATAGACGGCCGGCTGTAGGTCCTTCGGTTGGTCGGGAATCTTCGGGCTGGAGTTCCTCCTGTAGCGGCGTAAGCCGCATTCTCTCGGGGGATTCAGGAAGTGCAGTTTACCTTGTATGCAGGTTGCATCGCTCCCACGAGCTTAGGGGCAGCACTGGGCTGGCGTATATCGCACGCTGGGTGATTAACAAACACGTGACGTCTGACATACTGGTGTAGACGGCCTTGACTGCTGTGTCCTCGGGTGCCCCTTGCCAAGGGGTATGCTGGTGGGCTCTGGAAGCAAGTTGTCCTGGGTTCAAACCCTGCTCAGGGTGACGTCACATCACGTGAAGATGAAACAGTCATAATTAGTAATTATGTCAGTATGCATCACACGTCAAAGTTTTTCTTTAAAAAGTGTAAGAAAATTAACATAAAATAATTAAAAATCATAGTGTTATGCAATTAAGTGTAAGGCTCATACCAAGTCTTAAGGAATGGACAAGATGCTACTTCCAAAGGTAGAAATCACTTGTAGAAGAGAGCACAGACTCCAGGCAGTTGAGAAGGAAGCCCATGGGATGGAAGAGGCTTAGGAGACTGAGATAATTTCCTTGGTGCTCATTATTAACTCTACAGGATCTGTAGCACTGTGGCCTGTGTAAGGTTGGTGATAAAAGGGGCAGTAATATCTCCGACTGCAAACAACGATGATCCAGTGGACACCTTGGGGCTGAAAGACTTGCTGTTGAGTCGTCACTGACCATTATGGGTTGATAGGACTGACCCATAACATAATAAATTACTGTTTGGAATACCTAACATGCACTGACTGTAAGGCTCATCCAATATTGTCCAAAAATATTAGTGTCCGGATTTGGATTTAGACCTTCACTGAACAAAGTACCGTATTAACTCACTTCAAAGACGCACCTTTTTTGTGACTTTTTGAGATCTGAAAATGGTTTGCGTCTTGCAATTGATGGCATCTTACATTCGCCAGCCAACAAAATATGTTGGTATAAAAAATTAAGTGGTTTTAATCCCACAATGGTTTAAATGTGTATATTTTTATACTGTTAATACGAAATTCACCAGCAGAAATAACATACTAGTGTAAATAATTTATCGCCAAAGCATAAACAAACCCTTCAACCACAGATGAATAGGTTTCATAGCACAACATTGTAAAAAAAATAGTTGACATGGGAGAGCTCTAGCAGTCACACTTGTAACCGTAATTGATTGGAACGCCATTTGGTCACATCACACTGCTGGAAGTGGTATCTGATAACGCTACCAGTTAATCTGTGATGTTGATGTTTACAGAGGTTATGAAAAAGAAGTACAAACATAGTGACTATGCCTTCTACAAGAATAAAAAAAGAATGTTATAAAATTACATGCAACAAGAATTGGGATGTGAAATAAGGTTACATTATACAAGAAATGGGATGTGAAACAAATTTATGCTGCATTAGACTTTGGAAGCGAAATAAAGTTAATTGCACGAGAAACCTTGCTATCAACAGAAAAGTTTGAGTTTGAACTGTCACTGTCGCTGTCAGAAGACTTAAGCTAGGTTTANTGTGATGTTGATGTTTACAGAGGTTATGAAAAAGAAGTACAAACATAGTGACTATGCCTTCTACAAGAATAAAAAAGGATGTTATAAAATTACATGCAACAAGAATTGGGATGTGAAACAAATTTATGCTGCATTAGACTTTGGAAGCGAAATAAAGTTAATTGCACGAGAAACCTTGCTATCAACAGAAAAGTTTGAGTTTGAACTGTCACTGTCGCTGTCAGAAGACTTAAGCTAGGTTTACAATAGAAAAAATAAGCGTTAAATTATGCATCATGTTGTGTACAGCAATTTTGTGTGTTGTTTCCAATTGAACTTAGCAGGTTGTGTGTAGTGTTGGGATTTTCTTAAGCGTTAATAGTAGTAGTTGTATACATTTTATATCTTAAGTAAAACTTGTGTGGTGGGGACCAATCAGAACAGAGCAGTCTGGATTGTTGGCAGGAAACTGTTATTTACAGTAATGTAAGCCTAAAAAAATTAAGGCATATGTTTATGATTATGTTTATGATTATATTTGTCCACAAAAATAAGCTTCTCGGCTAGAAATGTCTGCTCAAATATGGTTGTGTTATACGTACATGGTTAGGTTAGGAACAAAAGTAAACAGGGCAAACTTGTGTCAAGTTTTCATTGGCTAGACTTGAGAATTATCAAGTGAATTGTAAATCATAAGTTTTAAAGATGTATGTAGTTCCATGTGTGAGAACCGTAGTTACACCATAATTTGTAATGCATAATTTTTAAATTGTAATTTTTCTGTTGGTTACACAAGGCCAAGGCCGAGCAAGGTTACTTGTTTTGAGAGGGGGGGAGGTGCAGGCCTTACATGTTAGCTATTGGTGCAGGTCTTACATGTTATTTGTTGTAGGAAAATTTTCCACAAAATATGTTGGAACAACGAATGTTACTGTGTGGTGCATACATTTTTATTAATCTTAATGAAGTAACTGAAATACTGTGTGTGATATTACAATACAGAACCACCGCTAGTTCACACTTTTCTAGGGAAATACAAACAATTGTGTAAATGTAGGGAAACACTTAATTGCAAGTAATTTACTTTTCATTTGAAATACAGTAATTTTATGTAAATAAAATTCACCACGTCATAATTTTTTTNAATTGCAAGTAATTTACTTTTCATTTGAAATACAGTAATTTTATGTAAATAAAATTCACCACGTCATAATTTTTTCATTACGGTACATATATACAACAAAACTGCCACTGCTGCTGTATATACTTCAGTTCTAAAAAATTAATTGAGAAAACTAATCTTTTGCAGAAGAAAATATCACTAAGGGGAAAAAAAATNTATACTTCAGTTCTAAAAAATTAATTGAGAAAACTAATCTTTTGCAGAAGAAAATATCACTAAGGGGAAAAAAAATGGCTTTGCTTACTATTTATTGTTTTTTGAAAACCAGTTTTGTTGCAGTTAAAAATGTCCAAAGGGTCAGCCTCTCAAAAGATCTGGTAACTTTTCTCGCCCGTGCTGAACCCCTTTAGGCCGCCAGTTCTGTGATATTATTTTATTCAGAAGATGTCTGTTTATTAATATAAATTAATATTTTATTGAAATACTGTTTGATTCTTTATACAAGAGCCCACCAAATATTGAATTTTTTGCTCAGAAACACATAATTAGTGTCCAGTGTTAACAATTTTGTAGTTTATTGACGATAAAGAAGGTTGCGGATACACTTCTATGGCATCATTTTATTCAGAGATGTCTGTTTATTGATATAAATTAATGTTTCTCTAAAATGTCCTCAAATTTTTTTCGAGAGCTTACCAAATATTTGATTTTCACTCTGAAAAATGTAGGCCATGTTCAGTGTTACTGTTCAGTGTTACAGTTTTTGTAATTCTTTGGCAACAAAGGGGGTTGCAAATATCACTCTTTGGTATTATTTTATTCAAAGACGTCTAACTATTGAATTAAATTAATATTCCATGCAAAAATTATGTTGATTTTATGCCATAGACCAGGGGTGGCAAACCTTTATGTATCAGCGTGCCATTTTTTCTAAAGAAATGTAGCTACTCCGGTATCTCGTGCCATCAGATAATTTTAACTTAGTGATTATTAGAAAAATAATAATACTAAACACTAGCTACTCAAAACTCTTTATTTACTACCAAAAATACATTTTGCAATGTAAAATAATAAATGTTTCAGTTGTACGCATAATTCAAATTACATTAGTGTGACTTCTGTTGTTGCAGATTAGATGACAAATAATTTATATTAGGGTTGTAAGATGTTACTTTTAGCAGAATGCATGCTGAACTGGAGTCATCTGTCAAACGGTTTCTAAGCGAGTCTTTAATGTTATTCATCTCTGAAAATAATGACTCGCAGGCATAGGTAGATGAAAATATGGTTAAAATAGCACGAGCCAGCTTCTTCAAACAGTTAAATGTGTCTGGAAACGAATTCCATGTTTCCAAAATTTTGATACTGGCATTTTTACTTATATTGCTTGACAATCTTTCTGTTTCAATTAATTCCAATCAATTCCAATCGCCGAACCCTTAGCTGGTTTATGGCGGCTGTTCGCGTTTCCTTGTCGTTGCGAGTTTCGACAGTGTGTGCCTGCTGACGGAAAAATATATCTCGGGATGCAGAATGCATCAATACGTCATAGTGAACTTTGTTATTTTAAACTAAAATGCAAACCTTTTGATCCGTGGCGTGGCGTGCCCAAAATATTGTTTCGCGTGCCATAAATGGCACNCAAACCTTTTGATCCGTGGCGTGGCGTGCCCAAAATATTGTTTCGCGTGCCATTGGTTCGCCATCCCTGCCATAGACAATTGAGCATGGGAGTACAATGCTTGGTAAATCATTGTGCCACTCGATGTTTTTAACGTTTTGGAAGAAAAAGCGAGGCTAAGTATTTGTAAGTCTTTTGGGTATCATTTTTTTAGAAGACGTCTGCCTATGGAAATAAATTTATATTTAATTTTTAAAAGTGTCTTTTCCGTTCTAATTTAACAAGAACTTCATGCCAAAAATTGCAAATTTTGATGTTAGGGGATGACAGTGGATCAAAATTGGTCCAAAATTCCTCAAAAATTTTATAGCGACTGACCTGTCATACCGACGTTATTTGTGGAAACCGTTGAGGGGTTGTTTTAGTAAGGTTCTATTAAATAATGAAAATTAAATAATAAAGATAAGTTTAACACTTTTTTTAAAATTACGACCACTTGGCAGTTGAGGACTTGGCCATAGATTAAGGTAAGTGTCTGCTTCAATACAGTGACCGATTAATTTTGCTATAGTTACTACATTAACAATTCCAATTTTTAAAAACATTTTAATATGAATAGTTTTATTGAACTTTATCATTACATGTTAGGTTATTTGAACATTATTAGTGAGAATGAAATGATTTATATAAAAATGGAAATTTACTTGCTATCTAAAGCAAGATTTTATAAATCAAAAATAATTTATGTTAATTATTTATATTTTTAATATATTTTATTTATTTTTAATGGTTTTTGTAGAGTTTACATTATATATTTACTTTCCTAATGAGAGAGAATAATTGCAGTGTAAACAAATGTGAAAAAGGGTAGGGACAAATTTTACCACAGCACTCAGAAACCAAAAAAATGACCTACCTATATAAAAAAGAACGTAAACAGTATCAATATACAAGAGTTCACCTTTGTCATTCAGGTGCCTGTTAGTTTACCAAGTTATGGGACCTGTATTAGAACCTGAAGCGTTGGAGTAAATGTACGCAGTTTGCCATTGGTCTGCTTGGGAGATGTCTCTAGCGAAAGGAAACAAATAAGAGAGCACAAAAAAATGTATTACATATGAGAGCACTCCTGCTCTTGCTTGTAACATATCATTCCTCTGATCCAATTTTGCCCCATCACTTCTAATGTACTTCTCATTAACTTTATTCCTATACCTCTGATTATCCCAGCCCCTTGCTATCTATAATCAAAGTCTCTGTTACATATGTGACTATGGGATCAGTGGACTGCTTGTACAATGCACTTCAGGAGCACTTTATTCAACACCATTTCCCTCACTCTGTAACAACCCTTGGGTAGTTTGGCTAAAACTGGGTTGTCCAATACTGTTACAAAGAAGCTCTAAGGCAGAAGGTGATCAAATAACTAAACAAGCATTAAACTGCTACTTGCTTGTAATAAGAATAACAAGTTTGCCACTCTTAATGAACTTGCTTTAGGTTGGAGCCAATTCTGTATTCAAAGCTATGCTATTTACTTAAACTCAACTTAGCCTCTTATCGCTCTCTCCTAATACCATATGGCACACTCACCACAGTTTTGTGTATCACTGTGACTCAACATCTGGAGTCATGAACTAGGACTCACGGTCACTGGTCACTTTTGGGTGCTACTTCGGGCAGGTAGACCACATGGGTCAGTCGCCCTTGAAGATCATCGCTGCTGGAGAAATATGATGCGGCCCCTGTCACATGACCGCCTTATATTGAAGCTGATGGCCTAGTTCCCTGCATGCCAGCTTGGTTGTTGTCTAAATAAAGTGCCTCTCTAAAACACTGCTTCCTTGTCCTCTCCAATGGGGTGATGAATTTGCTGTATAGTGTGGGCATGGGTGCCGGCAGCAGGGTGCAAGGGGGTGCACTTGCACCCCCCTATCAGGAAAGAAAATACATAGAAAAAATTACATTTTTTTAAATTAAGTTACTGTTTGAATAAAAACTGAAGGCATCTAGGTTGCTGTCCAAATTTGTTCATCACCTTCCACCTTGTCAATAAATTCAGTATCCTCCTCTACTCTTTTCCTGTGAACACTGAGCATGCACAGGCCGCTTAGCCTCGCGTCTCCCATCATTGAGCGATTCCATGTCTTGACACGTCGTAACATGCTAAATGTACGTTCAATGCTACATGTTGTTGCTGGAATAGTTAAACCAATTTTGATTGCCTCACATACCGCTGGGTAAAACGGATTGGCTTGAGCAATTACATCTGCGCATTCAACAACAGATTCATTAAAAACCTCATTATTTGCTTCATTTGTCTTCATCTCGTACCATGTGATAGCCTTGGCAATAAAATTATGTAGAAGACCTCCATTGAGGTTCTGTATATCTTCTGCTATCGCTAAAAATGCTGATTTGTCTAATTTTCTCATATTTTCTGGGTGAAGCTGCATAAGCAAAAATGCTTTCTTGTGTGTTGAAGAAAATCGATTTTTTAGTGAAGAAATAATAGAATCTAAGTATGGGATGAATATAGATATTCTGAAAAATTCTTCCACATTTTCAGATGGTTGATTTGATCTGTAAGTCTGTTTTGCCACTACTCGAGGATGCTTAAAATCGACATCCAGTTTTTCGCAAATTTTTTGAGCTTTCTCGAAAATGACCACAAACTCCACAGAGGCATTATCGCGGTGAGATTGAAGCACATCAGTTAATTTTTTTACGTGATCGTGTATTGCCTTTATAAACATATTTACTTGTAATTGATTGCACACGTGTTCAAGTTTAGCAGAATAGGCAGCAATTACTAAAAGTGTCACAATGTATGTTGGAGTAGTTGCAGTCGTGTAGAGCTGATACGCTTTGGTTTTCGTTGTAGAGTTCGGCGCGTCCTGCGAAAGTTCTTCTAAAACTTGTACGATTATCAGAACATTTTCTGATACTTTTGTAGCTGTCCAACGCATTTCACAAAAGAGAGGTATATTTTGAATTTTATTCCGCCGCAATGTACTCTCTCTAAAAAAATTTATATTGTCCTTTGTAGTCCCAGCAGTATTTCTCACTTCACTGACAGTATTCAATACATGGCTTGCACAGTGGAAAAATAGGGCTGAAGGATATTTATCATTAATAATTTTCTGAACATCACCTATGTGACCTGCCATTGCAGCACACCCGTCGTATCCTTGGCCAACAAGTTTATTTATATCAAAATTACAATCTTGCAGGAAGCGAATAATAGTTTCCAAAATGGCTTTTGCGTTCAATTCTTGTACTGGTACATATCCGAGGAATTCTTCACAAATTATTGGTTTTTTATCATCTTTATCATAACATAGATAGCGAACACCAATCGATAATTGCTCTGTGCCACTAATATCAGCAGTCTCATCAGCCAAAGCCGAAAAAGCTGAAGCATGTTTCACTTCCTCAATTATTTTGCTTTTCAGAACATCGGAACAAATTTCAATCAATTCGTTTTGAATTTAATGCGATATGTATAAGGAATTTTTGCTGCTAATTCTAAATGATTCTTCAAAATCTCGTCTCCCGAGTCAATTCAAAAATGTAGCAGGTCTGTAAAAACAGAACCCTCATCCACTTTCCCACAAAGTGGAAGGTCATGTCGCCCGCAAAATAAAATTGTTGATACGATAGATCAAAGTTTTAAACGATTTTCTTCAACTTCCTTGTAATATGCTGTATTTAAAGATTCATGAACGCTTAGTCCCCTTCTATCCATGATCTTTTCAAATGTATTTGACAAAGCCAGTGCGTCACAATGCCACTTACTTGTCGCATGAGACTGTGCAGCTTCATGAAACGTTTGATATTTGAGGCAAGGAGAAACTATAAACTGTCCTTGTAGACCGCGCTGCACTGGAGGCCGAAATAAAACACATATCCTACACAGAGGTCCCTTTGCTATAGCTGAGTAGTCTAACCACGGATATGTTGGAAAGCTCGTTTAGCATCAAGGTTAACGTCATTTTTAAAATTGTACGTTTTACTAGGGTTCCAAGGATGTCTTAGTAATTTTAAACGTAGATCATGATTGACTTGATAACCGAGGTCCAAACACAACCCAATATCCAATAATGAATTAGTTGTGCTTCTGCTAGAAAAATCGAGCAATGCATCTGCTTGAAAATTTTTACGTGCAGAGCTGGTACCTTTAAGCAAAAAGGATTCTCATATAATAAATAAACTAATCAATTAATGCATTCAGAAAAAAAAAATCAAAAATGTTTCATGAAATGATATGATGTATACTTTACCAATTTTTGTGATAACAAATCAGTTAACATTTAAGTAGTGATTTTAAAAGTTTTTATTAATTTATAAAGCTTTCAATTTTTTATGTATATTTTTATAACTTCTATACATAATCATTCTAGAGAAAATAATACAAGAGTTAAATAATGAATGATAAGTTGCAAATTTAGTTGAGACTTTTTATTACAATGTTTTATGGATACTGGTTACTATTTTTTTTCTTTCAGTGTAGTATAACAAAAATGTGAAGTATTTTCTATTATTATTTCGTTGTTTTTGAGTCTTATGTTCCTCTGTATGCGGATGATAAACAATACATTAAATGATTTGGGTATAAACACCAACACAACATACCTGGACTATCTAGTCTGTCTGTATCCGGCCTGGATGTCTTAATATAAGGTGAATCACCTTCATCAGAATGATGATTACGTTTTTTACACAAAAAACGTCTTATGTCACTCATAACTTGAACAAAAATGAATAAGCTACACAACAAATTACCTAGAAAGGACTATAAATAGAGTCGCTGTTTAAGCAGATTTATTACAGACAACTGATTTGCGCACTATCAACAACTACAATTATTAAATTAGAACAGCGTGAACTGACGTGGTCGCAGGCAGGAAATCCCCAACATCTGTCGCGTGGCAGCTGGGATTCCCCGAGCAATAATGCCAACCATCGACTACAGAGATTAAGTATGTTTTCGATGAGCAAAATACATTCAATNAATAATGCCAACCATCGACTACAGAGATTAAGTATGTTTTCGATGAGCAAAATACATTCAATCAAATACCCGCGCGATTTGAATTTGACATTGCATTTATCTACATAATATACATGTATAATTCTATATTTTATATTAGTTAATAGTATAATGTGTAGAAGCAGATGCACCTTCCTGAAAGTAATCCTGGCGGCGCCCATGAGTGTGGGTACGTAGTTTCCGCACCATAGCACCAATAAAATGCATCTCCTTGCTAGCCTCTCCTAACAATTTACTCTTTCCACCATACTTCCTAGGTACTTGAATGTTTCCACCTCTTTCAACTTGAGATTGTCTAGTATTATATTCCTTACGCCCTCGTTCTACTTTGGCAAAATTTTTGCTTCATTCTTAGAGTTGAATCTCGTTAAAGTATTATGTATTTAGTTTTAATCAGAAATGTCTGTGCTTTCCAAAGCCAACAAAGCAGAACTATGACTGTTGTTTATGCAGAAAAACTTAACAAATGAAGCATAAGATTTTAAGAAAGTCTCTAAGAAGCTAAACAATAAAAGATACTCGCTATCAGCCATCGACTACTGTTGTTTGGTTCAATATGCACATTATCTGGCTCAGGAAATATTCAGTAGAAAATGTGAGCACCTAGTTGCAAAGATAAAAAAATATATGTTTTCATGAAACAGATACAGTTGTAAAATTAGTCTTTTATTCATATATAAAATTTGTCACTAGTAAGTGATTTAGTATTTTTTAAATATAGAAGTGTCAAAAAGTCTCGTTTTAGCATCTTCCAAATTTCAGGCAATTTTTTCTCAAGAGTATTGATAACTTATACTCGNGTGTCAAAAAGTCTCGTTTTAGCATCTTCCAAATTTCAGGCAATTTTTTCTCAAGAGTATTGATAACTTATACTCGGGTGATAGCAGCATCTTTTATTAACTTTGCAAGCATAACTGACACATTGAGCATTTCCGTAACTAGTAACAAAATGCTATGCATCTACTACATGATTGACAGCAANGTGTCAAAAAGTCTCGTTTTAGCATCTTCCAAATTTCAGGCAATTTTTTCTCAAGAGTATTGATAACTTATACTCCGGTGATAGCAGCATCTTTTATTAACTTTACAAGCATAACTGACACATTGAGCATTTCCGTAACTAGTAACAAAATGCTATGCATCTACTACATGATTGACAGCAATGAGATAACTTTTACATCAAGACAGTTAGATCCCTGATTTTACATGGCTATAACTTTTGTCTGTGGAAATAATTTTATCTTGCATCTATTTTATTTACTCTATCATTAGTTTTTGCATGATTGCTGGCACCCTGGATTCTCTTTATTTATGCACTTCCATACCAATTGTGCATTGCTGTTTTTGTTTCACCATTAAAATTGCATGTTATGTTTACATTTTCACATGAGCGATTTTTGATGGAGAAGTGAACCTTCTTACACGGTATGTTAAGGCTAGACTGCTGCAAGTGATATTGAATAGTTCAATAAGACATGTTTAGCTGCACTGCTACACAGGCACACAGTACCAGTATTGTGCAATTGTGGTTGGCAATGTCTAATAGCTATACCTATTCGATATAATAATGTGTCTTATCAGTAACCTACAGTAAATTCATTTAAATATGTATCCAATTTCAGCTTTGATATGTGTTGCTAAATGAAGTTTAACCGTGTATCTAGTGTAAGTTTATGTCAACAAGTTGTGGGTTCTTTTATTATAAATTTAATGATTTTTTTTAAAAGTAGATGTGTGTTACTTTACCAGGCACAGCACTTCTTGGCCGCTCAAAGAGGGTCGATCAGTGGCGCTCCTTCCACTAGCTGGAGACAGTAGCCTATCGCGACTGTGCGCTGTTGCCTAGTTCGCATTGTTACAGTAGCCGCAGCGAGTCGAGCAAAATATTTCTCAGATGCGATCAAAAAAATTGTAAAAGATTTCATTCAAATTTTGTAATTTTTTGGAGGAGTCTAATCTTGCTGAATAAGTAGATGAAAATCCGAAGTCTGTATCTTTATCCGTTCGTGTTTTACACTGTTACGGGATGTGCATGAACTCACGACTGTTTTTCAAATAAAGAATGTAATTCAAGTCTTGACTCGTGCTTAGTCGACACAGATAATGTGTAGCACAACAGCTGCTGCTGGTGTTTGCTCTAGCCCGGTGGCCAGTACCGCGGCGGGCTTCGAACGATACTCGCTGTATTTGCTTGTGTGTCAAGTTTTCGTTGAAATTATAGTGCTAAGTAGTAAGCCTTGTGCTAGCATACGAGGTTGTAAGGGAAGTGGCTGACAAACAAGGTCGGCCTATAATCTGTAGGGTGCATTCTTTTTTTAATATCAAAAAAGTAATTTTGCGAAAGTATAAATTTTAAACTAATTAACTGTTCCACAGCAAGAGTGTGTGATGGTGAACGCACAATGCTACTGACATGCATTTGCGTCAAAAGAATATTTATGTCGCTTANACAGCAAGAGTGTGTGATGGTGAACGCACAATGCTACTGACATGCATTTGCGTCAAAAGAATATTTATGTCGCTTAGGAAAGAAAGATTTTTCAGCACACACACTAGTTACAGATTTTTATGGTTCTAACAAAGACTGTCTTCGGAGAGTGGCGTTAAAATTGTATGGTAAGGGGGGAAATTCAGATTTAAAAAATTACGGCAGCTATGCGTGAGAGGTTATACATTTTCAGCAAGATCCACGACAAGATTTTTTCAAAGTGTCTGTTTTTGTTATAAGAAATAGAATGATGGGTGGAAGTTTGTAATGGAAAAGAATAGCATTACAACTGTGTGGACAGGGAAGAAGAGTGTGTGCTGTCATTACAAGCNTGGAAGTTTGTAATGGAAAAGAATAGCATTACAACTGTGTGGACAGGGAAGAAGAGTGTGTGCTGTCATTACAAGTTACAACACAAAGATGAATTATTTTTGCTATGCTACACACAACTGTAAGTAAATTAAAATTATTACATATACATTTCATAGACGTTATTCATATGTAAATTTAAGCGCCAGAATGTTTTTACTACGTACGTAAAATATAGCATTTTGTCTGCCCAGGCAGTTTCCTAATAGTTTAAAACTTCCAAATATATCTCGTATGTGTTTTGTAGATTTCAGTTTCTACTATATTTAAATGTCCCTTTTTATGTATAGATTTGCAATTTACATTACTACAATTGAGGTTTCACGCCACACATATTATTACGGGATGGGCGCTTGATAAATTTTGCAACAGGGCATGGTAATGCTCGCGGCCAAGATGTTCTGTGCGTGTTATAGTCACTTATGACAACTGACAATGTATTTTATTTANAAGTATTATGACAATGTATTTTATTTACAAAATGGTAAATCGCAGCATTTTAATATATTTCCATCTGGCCTTTGAATTATACAAAGGCCGAATTTTGAAACTTAAATAATAATTGAAGGTGCCATTCTTTTACTTAAATACTTTCAAACTTAATGTACATTTAATTAAAAGTTAAAGAGGTCAGTGTGACTACTTGCGGTAGTTACTCAACCAGCAAATAAAAAATTTTTGAATTAGCTGGGGCAATTTGTGAGATAAATGTATGGGAAATCCTTTAAAAAAGTTGTTTTAATCATCTCTCCAGCAAGGTAATATGTNTTTGATGGAGAAGTGAACCTTCTTACACAGTATGTTAAGGCTAGACTGCTGCAAGTGATATTGAATAGTTCAATACGACATGTTTAGCTGCACTGCTACACAGGCCCACAGTACCAGTATTGTGCAATTGTGGTTGGCAATGTCTAATAGCTATACCTATTCGATATAATAATGTGTCTTACAGTAAATTCCTTTAAATATGTATCCAATTTCAGCTTTGATATGTGTTGCTAAATGAAGTTTAACCGTGTATCTAGTGTAAGTTTATGTCAACAAGTTGTGGGTTCTTTTATTATAAATTTAATGATTTTTTAAAAGTAGATGTGTGTTACTTTACCAGGCACAGAACTTCTTGGCCGCTCAAAGAGGGTCGATCAGTGGCGCTCCTTCCACTAGCTGGAGACAGTAGCCTATCACGACTGTGCGCTGTTGCCTAGTTCGCATTGTTACAGTGACCGCAGCGAGTCGAGCAAAATATTTCTCAGATGCGCTCAAAAAAATTGTAAAAGATTTCATTCAAATTTTGTAATTTTTTGGAGGAGTCTAATCTTGCTGAATAAGTAGGTGAAAATCCGAAGTCTGTATCTTTATCCGTTCGTGTTTTACACTGTTACGGGATGTGCATGAACTCGCGACTGTTTTTCAAATAAAGAATGTAATTCAAGTCTTGACTCGTGCTTAGTCGACACAGATAATGTGTAGCACAACAGCTGCTGCTGGTGTTTGCTCTAGCCCGGTGGCCAGTACCGCGGCGGGCTTCGAACGATACTCGCTGTATTTGCTTGTGTGTCAAGTTTTCGTTGAAATTATAGTGCTAAGTAGTAAGCCTTGTGCTAGCATACGAGGTTGTAAGGGAAGTGGCTGACAAACAAGGTCGGCCTATAATCTGTAGGGTGCATTCTTTTTTTAATATCAAAAAAGTAATTTTGCGAAAGTATAAATTTTAAACAAAGTAACTGTTCGANAATTTTAAACTAATTAACTGTTCCACAGCAAGAGTGTGTGATGGTGAACGCACAATGCTACTGACATGCATTTGCGTCAAAAGAATATTTATGTCGCTTAGGAAAGAAAGATTTTTCAGCACACACACTAGTTACAGATTTTTATGGTTCTAACAAAGACTGTCTTCGGAGAGTGGCGTTAAAATTGTATGGTAAGGGGGGAAATTCAGATTTAAAAAATTACGGCAGCTATGCGTGAGAGGTTATACATTTTCAGCAAGATCCACGACAAGATTTTTTCAAAGTGTCTGTTTTTGTTATAAGAAATAGAATGATGGGTGGAAGTTTGTAATGGAAAAGAATAGCATTACAACTGTGTGGACAGGGAAGAAGAGTGTGTGCTGTCATTACAAGCTACAACACAAAGATGGATTATTTTCGCTATGCTACACACAACTGTAAGTAAATTAAAATTATTACATATACATTTCATAGACGTTATTCATATGTAAATTTAAGCGCCAGAATGTTTTTACTACGTACGTAAAATATAGCATTTTGTCTGCCCAGGCAGTTTCCTAATAGTTTAAAACTTCCAAATATATCTCGTATGTGTTTTGTAGATTTCAGTTTCTACTATATTTAAATGTCCCTTTTTATGTATAGATTTGCAATTTACATTACTACAATTGAGGTTTCACGCCACACATATTATTACGGGATGGGCGCTTGATAAATTTTGCAACAGGGCATGGTAATGCTCGCGGCCAAGATGTTCTGTGCGTGTTATAGTCACTTATGACAACTGACAATGTATTTTATTTACAAAATGGTAAATCGCAGCATTTTAATATATTTCCATGTGGCCTTTGAATTATAAAAAGGCCAGAATTTTGAAACTTAAATAATAATTGAAGGTGCCATTCTTTTACTTAAATACTTTCAAACTTAATGTACATTTAATTAAAAGTTAAAGAGGTCAGTGTGACTACTTGCGGTAGTTACTCAACCAGCAAATAAAAAATTTTTGAATTAGCTGGCAATTTGTGAGATAAATGTATGGGAAATCCTTTAAAAAAGTTGTTTTAATCATCTCTCCAGCAAGGTAATATGTNGGCAATTTGTGAGATAAATGTATGGGAAATCCTTTAAAAAAGTTGTTTTAATCATCTCTCCAGCAAGGTAATATGTTATACTTATATTGGAATAATTTAGTGCTTCTGTGTCTTGTTTTAATAAGGTTCTTGACTCTTAATTAACGTACTGGTTAAAAGGAATCCTAACTCTTCGAAAGTTTCAAATAGCTTTAAAAATGCATCACACAGGGGTTCTAATATTGTTACAGTACATACTAACCTGGTGCTGCATAGTACTTATAGTTCTTGCAGCAATGGATACCATCTTCCAATAAGCTTCTTCGACAAATCACTTAGAGCTATTGCAAGACCATTTGGCATTCCATAATAGTCCATGTTTGGTGCCTCAGCCTTTTGTCTGTTGAGGTGAAAGGCTTATCTTGACAACTGGTGGTCATCTCGTATAGTTGATGCATCTGTATTGACAGGGGAAATCAGTACAGTTATGTGGGGTACCCATTGAGGACAGCCAGTTGTTTGTGATAAAGTTGCATGCTAGATAGCAGACCTCAGTAGTTTATCATGGCATCATAGCAACCTACTTCACCTCTTTGTGGAATTACCTGTGGCTAGGAGAAATTGCAGACATAGTTACCTGGTTCGAATGTGGTTCTATTCATTGTGATTGCAGTCCTACTTTGGTCAAGTTCCTGTAGGACCGCCCCCAAGGGGGGTCAGATGGGGCAGTTTGCCCCAGGTCCCTGATCCCAATGGGCCCCTACAAGCATTTAGACTTAGAAAGTTTTTCCCGCCTTGTAATTTACTGCCATTCATTGTCATATGACAATCCAAAACCCTCTCATAAAATAATGTTTATGCCTACCATTTAAAATCACAATTGTGCACAGCGTTAAACAGTGTGAGTATAGTGTTGTGACTTCATTTAAAACAGGAAACTCACATAATCTTGTAATTGTCCGGTGTGCTATTTGTGCAGTATACTAGGGCAGACTGTGAGCACCACACTAAAATGAGTCAGAAGGCAAAAGAAAATTTCTAGGATCATGCATAGACCTGTAACAACAATCCATAATGTCATTGACAGGTTGTAATGATGCAATATTATTAATTATTGGAATACGCAGTTCATTTTATTTCGTTTAACGGGGCTTCGCAATATTTTATCGGAATTGAAAGTTATAGCAGCGGTGTAATTTCTATTGTGTATCTGGTTGCAGTTTCAGAAATCTTAGTTTTTGTTGTGCGTCAGCATTAGTGATAGAAGCTTTCCGACTGCATCAACAGTTTTTGTTCTAGAAGGTTTGGATTATCTTTTACCTACGACACAGTTCGGAGGACGCAGTCCGCTATGCCCTGAGGTGGGAAAGGGGGGGAGGGGGTGTACCTACGAGAGAGGAAGACGCATTATGCATGATGAATATCGCCCACACCGGCAAGCACCCGCGACTGCTAAATCTTTCAACTTAATCCTTTTTGGCATGTACTTAATTCTAATAATGTAATAAATTTTTTCTGCTGGTGTGGGAGGTTGATAGGGTGCCAGGAGGGAACTGATGTCCCTCCTGCCTTCGTAACTTTTTCTTGCAATGCAAGTTTTAATGACTTTTACGCTACTCGCCTCCCTGTGAAATGATGTACAGGGAGGGTCATAGGGTCCGAGTTATTTTTACCTGGCACATACTATAAGGTGCCTTGGAGATTTAATAGGGTGGATAATGATGTAGTCACTCGGCGTTTCAAATGTACTAGGTTATATTGTGTGGAATAATAATGAATACATATCACCGAGATGTGGTACCTTGCAAGTTGGGGGCCTTAAGGGCTAGATTACTCATGCTAACTGTCGCTGGCGTCTTGGGGGGGGGGGACGCTAGACATCGGGGCGTGTCTCCTGAGCGACGGACGTTTGTACTTATCTGTTTCTGATGTTTGGTGGTGTTCCGATAGTGGGTGAGGTATGTTGATTTGGGCGGCCTTTCCAGGCCCTTACTGGTCTTGTTGGTGTGCTGCACTCAGCTGGCTTCCTCCTTCGGCTTTGACTGACTATCTCCCTCATCCCGGCGAGAGACCCCTCGCTGGCCCCCACCCGGCTTCCACCTTCTCGGCGCCAGGCTGCACTGGACTCAGCTTCCTTTTGGTGTGGCGCTCCTCTCTGAAGCTCACCACTCGACTCCTGTTCTCGGCGTAGGGTTGTAACTGACGGATTACCTCCCTACCACGTCCTGGCAAAGGACCCTTGGCGGGCCCCCACCCCGGCCTCCGCCTTCTCGGCGCGAGGTGTCCCAGAGTGGGGATACTACTCGTCCGACGTAACTTTGGTAACTGTCTTAACTGATTCTGCCGGGGCCCGAACCCCGGCGTCGGCTGACTGAATATATATATCTCTTTCTCTCTCTCTCTCTCTCTCTCTCTCTCTCTGTACGATTAACACTGACGTAATTGTGGTAACCGACTTGGC
>NQII01000722.1:66581-83854 GCA_002778355.1 Clitarchus hookeri
CTCGGTGCGCGGTTGTAACTGACTGCTGACTGATCTGACGTAACTGATCCTCTCTCGGCGTGATGATGGTAACTCACTCTCCCGGCACGGAGATATGACTGACCTGGCCGGAGTCCGACCCCCGGCGGACGACTCAATCGACTAATGTGATTCAACTGACCCCCTCCATGTCCCGCAAATTATTTTTTAAACTCTCTGGACTCCCCCTTAGAACCTTAAACGTGGCTTCACTCGCTAGGGGAAGGGGGGTGGAAGGTTCCGAACAAAGACCCATTTCCTCCACATGCCAGGACTCTTGTTGGTGGAGAGGGAAGGGGATCCCCCTATGGCCTGTAGCTTACATCGGCATTTTCGCTGCGCTTGTCAAAGTTCTCCTTTGTTTTGCTAGGGGAGGCTCTGTCAGCCTTTTTCTCGTGTAACTAGCGTTGTATCGGTGAAACTCAGCTTACCTCTGTATTTCTTCGGCAATATGTTAGCTCTGCCTTCCTTGGCATGCGTCATAATTTCCTCTCGTGGGCGAAATTTGCTACCCTCCCGCGGCTTGACCTCTGCACGCGTTAATCGGTTCTACGTCGTCTCGTTGACCTAATCTGGCCTCCACGTGTCCCACGGCGCGTGCCAACTTGTAGGCGCTCGCGGTGGTAAGATGGCGGGGAGGGGGATTGTGGCAGCGACGTTCTACTTACTATATGCGTCACGCATCAACGTAAATAATCAATAAAACCGCTGCGACGCCACTACTTTTTCTGTTTGTCTGTGGAACCTGTTCATACTCTGTATACCTGAATATTGTATGTGAACTGTTCCAATTGATTGATAAATAAAAGTATAGAACAAATAAACCGGATCTTGACTTTGTTTGTTTGACGCCTTTTAAGTTTCATGTTGCTACCAACTGAGCTAACCGAGTTGTAATTTCCATTTGTCATACCTTGACATGAAATAATACAAATATGGTGGCCATAACGTGCCTTTGCAACATTACAAGGTTTTGACAAGAACTGGCCAGCCAAGAAAATTTCGTAAGTGATGCTGTTAGACGTGCTATCCTGAGAAAAATCGTACAAATTCCCAAGATGAATGGACCAACTATCGCAGCAGAACTGAAACAAGATTTGAACATAAACGTGTTGAGAAAGAAGAGGCTACAATTTTCAAAAATGTGAACTTGTGGAGCAGAATTATATTTAACGACAAGAGCAAGTTTAATGTTTTTGCTTCAGGTGGAAGTTGCATGGTGTAGAGAAAGAAGAATATGGAACTAAAGGAGAACCGTTTACCTCCAGTAAAACATGGTGGAGATTCCGTGATGGTGTGGGGGTGTATGAGTGCCACAGGAATGGGAGCACTACATTTTATCGAAGGCACCATGGACCACCAGTGCTACATTAATGTACTACGTGGTCATCTTGTCTGTAGTGTAGAAAAAATGGAGCGTAAAGACAACTTCATGGAAGACAATGATCCCAAGCACACAGCACAGAATACTAGAATGTGGAACCTCTACAATACACCTAAGTGCCTTCAAACTCCCCCATAGTCCCCAGATGTAAATCCCATTGAACATTGTATGGAATAATTTTGAAAAATGAATTTGAATGCCCCACATTTCTTCTGAAGAATACCTGAAAAGAGTGTCAGAAGAATGGAACAACATTCCTGCTGTGACTGCATCTACAGTCGGTTCACGACTGGAAGAAACTTTTGAAAATCAACCTTTGAAAAAACACCCTAGCCGTTAGCGACATGCATATAACATTACAAACAGCGGCGAGCGCGGACACAGTTATGCCGTTACGTTGCCAACACAAAGAGAGGAAATAGTTCCAAAGTTTTAACGTTTAACAATTAAATAGCGAATGTTTACCCATAGGAAAAGAATTGGATCTTATTATGCCAATTATTAATGACGTGATTCTAACATATTTAGATTTCAACGTTTCTTGCATAGTCACATCTAATGCGAGTTCCAATTTCATTGCGCTGGTAAACTTTACTAACCTTCGTAGTCCTTGTGTTGTTGACACACATGTAAGAGAATTTGTGCGATTATCTCGTTTAACCTATAATAATTCATTTATTTGTCTTGTTTTACTAATATCCGCTCTTTATTATTTGGTTTTTAATAACGTATGATTTTAATTTGTGCTCACTTTCTCGTTGTACTGTTTCCTTTTGTTTTTATTCGTGCACGTGTCTTTCCTTTGCCACTTTATTTTAACGTTGCAGTATTTGCACATAAGAATTGTTTTCACATTGTCGAAGACGTAGAATCCTTCACTCGCAAACTCTGCCGTCCTGTCGAAAACCGTCACAACCATTTTTAAATAATGTTTTACAATTGCGCAAAACATCCGACTCAACCACCACGCCATTTTAACGTCTGTAGCAATTCCGATCAATACTGATGATCTTGCCTTCGATGTACGGGAATTTATCGATAGTCACTAACAATCGATTGTAAATAGACAACTACTATCGATTCATCAAAATACTCGCATTTTGGGTTTATAGAATGAAATGTTTTTTCGCTGGCATCGCATATTCTTTTGTGTGAAATTCTCAAGATTAAAAACTTTAAGCTTGTGGAATATCCATTAATAATATATACATTACATGACTTTTATAATAGGTACGTGCATGTACGAACACATCTACACACACAGTGGAATGTAAACATTGCATGTAAACATTGCCATGTGACTGCCACATGGCAGTCACATGTTTGTTTACCTTTGGCGGAAGGATATGAAATGGGCTTGAAAGTAAATCTTTAGCAGGGCTTCAAGAAAGTCTCTTCCAGTCATGAACCGACTATAGTTTGGTGTCCTCGATGCCCAGAAGAATCCAGGCTCTTGTTGACTGTGATGGCTATCCCATGAAGTACTGAAATGTGCTACATGTATCATGTTTACATTTCAAGGAATGCATGTGTTATGTTTTTGTTAAAAGTGTGTACATGGGAAATGAAGTACATAGCCTTTTATGTGAAAATTGTCAATGTTTGAATACTTTTTACACGCACTGTACACNATGTGAAAATTGTCAATGTTTGAATACTTTTTACACGCACTGTACACAGTTCTTCACAGTAGTCCAATCTAAACAGGATACCACAATTTGACTATTTTTCTTATACATCAAAATGTATCAACTTGATAGCAAACAATAAACAAGTTTTCAAGCCACCTATTTTCTGCCCGTAAAGTAGAATAAAAACATAAGTAATATTTGAATTACGTAGTGTCACATCAAATAGGGGGCCCCAAAATATCTTTGCATCAAGTCCCCAAAATCCAAGGCCCCAAAAATAGCTTTGCTCCAGGCTCCCAAGAGCTCTTTGTCCCTACTGAACTTAACTTTAGCAAGAGGTGTTTGTACTGCAGTTGTGTGCATAAGGTCCCTTTGTATGTTTCTGAACCCCTTTCTTACTGCAAGCATTTAAATTTTTTTTTAGTCTGCTTTAAAATAAACTATAGCAACACACACTGAAGGAAAAGATACTTTACACATTTCAGCAAGTGCCACTTCCATGAACACACTTGTAGATGAATGCCACCTTTCTGTGTAAATTGTAACTATCTGTGGTCATTGGGTTAGAGTATCAGAGAAAATGTACCTGTAATCGTGGAAGTGTTAAGTTACCAACTCTGTGTTTATTGATATTAATTTTATTTTTGAAGAAGACTGAGGTATGGGATATATGGTATCCCGTCCTTTGTCCATATGGGATAATTCTTTCAGCCCCAGGATATGAGAAATCCTGTACAATACAGGACAGTTGGCAACCCTACTGTAATGGTTGATAGTCTCTGTTCAGAATGAGGTGCAAGCTGAGCAACTCCTGTGCTGTTGATTTTTGTGGCAGTGTACAATCACAGGACGTGTGACAATGGTAAATTCCCACGCATAACAAAACATGTCAAACTAAACTATTATGATGTCCAAGAAGTGTTGAGATTATGTGGTACATAAATTAAAAGCTGAACAGTTTAATTAATTTTACAGGTTTCTGAATGGCAATAATGGAAAACAAACAAAGGGTAATCCTAAATAACGGTTTCTGCCTACTTTGTAAGCAAATATTTTGTTTCATTGATTCAGTCTTTTAGCACGATAATGTGTGCCACACTAAAATGTGCAAATTTACGGTGTAAGAAATACTTCAGCAGAAATGCATAACTCTGGCAAAATATTTGCCCACAAAGTTAATGAAAAATATAATCTAGAATTGTTGTTTCTTAGTTTTTGTTTATTTACTTTCCGAAATCTTGTAGATTTTCATTAATATGTTCAGCTTTTATTTATGTACNGTTTCTTAGTTTTTGTTTATTTACTTTCCGAAATCTTGTAGATTTTCATTAATATGTTCAGCTTTTATTTATGTACCACACCCTCTTAAGATTCATCTGTCATTTCGGTTCGCCACACCTTTGGTGGCTTTGCTACTTGTCATTTCGCCAGTATGAAAACTAGGTCAGCTCACAGAGGAAGAGTCCACTTATTTATTACTGTGTTCAATCATCTATAGTTACGTAGTAGTTCATTTAAGCAACTGTGTAGCATAAGTATATGGAAACCAATAGGCGATAGACTTCTGTATTTCTTAGGCAAACTGCAGTGGTTGTCAGGATGTTCCCCAAGATTTATAGGGTTATCAACTTCTCTAAAAGCAGCGAGTGTATAACCACTGTTAGTTTTTACCATGCACATGGTCATAAATGGTGTTGGTTCGTTTTTGTGCTTCATGTGGTTTTATATTGCTTGTACTTCTTGCTGGTAAGCTCTCGTATCTTTCACAGAGCTGTACATCACTCACTGGTTGGTGTATGTGTTCTACAAGTTGCATATTGCTTCCATGTTTTATCGTGCTGTTTGTTACTCTATCAAGTGGTGATACCTTCTTTTATCACATTATCACAGTTACCACTAGTGTGAATTCATGTTGTGTGCATGTTTAATGAAGTTCCTTTGACATGGCATTATTCTTCATTGTCGCTTTACCCATGACATTTTTTTCTTTTTATCTTTTTAGGGCAGTGTGGTAAACCTTTTTTTGTTCCATGTTTATTTTCCTGCTGTTTGCTGTCATGGTGTTGTACTATAATGATGCTAGTGGTGTGTTACGTACTGTAAAGTGTGTGTGAAGAAAAAATGCTTTGGAGCGTTCAGAATCCTGTGTATGAAGGTGATCCTGCTGGCAGTTTTGCTTGCTGGTGCCCTAGCTCAGTGCAGGAACCAAGTGATTGTGTTTACCTCTATATGTAGTTACCGTTCCCTCTACAATAGTATTTCTTGGCTTTTTGTGCTTCAAGGGGGCCAAGGTATGTTCCATTTTCCACATTACGTTTGTAAATTTTAAGACTGCACTCATGTTCACTGCATGCGTTAAACTACAACACAGTTTGCTCATGCTTCACTTTTTCTCTTTATAGTTTCTCTGTTCTTCAAATCTGTTTTATCATAACTATTTACATTAAGTTTAATTATTGGTATGTCATGAAATGTTGTGTCTTTTCTGGTATTCAACTTACCAAAAAGGTTGTTGATCATTTCTGCAATACATTTTGGTACCCTGTAAAGTTATAATGAAAGAACAGATGAAAGAAGATAGTATATTTTGGTTTATAATAATATATATAATTCACTGTGTATCAAAAGTCTTGGACCATCTACAGTGAACTAATAAGCATGTCACAGGAAAGTGACCACCACTTTTTTCATATACGTGCAAAAATGTAACAACAAAGGGTTAGAAAAAGGTGATGTAAGTTTTGTAGCAGTTGCTACTATGGAACATTTATCTTCTTCCTTATCAGCAGCTTCTTAGTGTACTATGATGAAGTTTTAAATGTTGCATTCTGCATGCCATTTTGCTTGAGAAAGCACCAGCACAAGTGTCTTTAATGTTGTGCCTTTCTTCTAAGGAAATTATGTACACTGATTTATAGTTATAAATTAATTTTTGCACAAATACACTTATGAATGCCCAGTTTTCAATAGCTGCTTCAGTATTCTAGTTTACTCTGGATAAGATTTCAGTATCACATAGTTGCCTCAGTAATAATAAAGCTTAATTTTTTTCAAATAAGTTATGTCATGATTTTCATTTTAATAAATTGTTTAGTTAATTGTACTTAGTTGGGCTCACAGATATAGATTTAGCTGTTAAGAGGTTGGTGTTATGATTACGACTAAAGGACAGCTTCATTACTTCAGACGAGACAGAACAAAGAGTTTTGGAATACAGGCTGGTAAATTTTACAATTCATTGTCTTTAAAGATATTCACTTATTAATAGAGACAGTTTCTGAGCTACAGTAAACAAATTTATTCATGTTTTAGTGAGCATGTTGTGTGACAGGGTTGCTACAGGTATAGAAAAGTGGGAAAAGTCAGGGATTTTCGGGAAAAGTTGGGTGGGAAAGGAGAAATTTGGGGAAAATTTTAATTTCTTCCTTGTTTGTTACCAAATTCGCATGTTCAAAGGCTTATAAAATAAATACAAAGGTACATAGGTTTATAGGATTTACCACACTTTATTTGCAAGACAGAATAGTGTAAAGTAATATTAAAAGGTCCGGAGGACTCATCCCCAATTTTTTGCTCTGAAGTCACAACACACATGTGAGCAAGTCCATTGTTTGAAAGCTTTTAGCAAAAAATTGAGAATGAGTCCCCCGGATATTTTAATATTACTTTACCATACTCTGTCTTGTGAATAAAGTGTTGTAGTTTGTATTAACCTACGTAGCTTAGTTTTCATTTTATAAGCCTCTGAANTACTCTGTCTTGTGAATAAAGTGTTGTAGTTTGTATTAACCTACGTAGCTTAGTTTTCATTTTATAAGCCTCTGAACATGTGAGTTCCGAGCACCACTGTGAGCATTCGCAATGCAACCCTCTTAGACAGTTGCAGCACGAGTAGGCAGACATGTGCAGTTCTTGCCAATTAAGTCGGGCTGTGTACAGTTTTGCCGTCCCTCAGAGATTGAACCAGGCACGTGAAGTGTTCAAATGATAGTGTATTATTTATGGTTTTCTTAATGTGCGACACAAATATTGACTGTTCAATATGTATGGCGATTAGTTGTGGATTTTTTATGTGACCTTCACTCGATAATGTTATATTCCTCATGACTCGGCTGGATTATCTTCTTCCATTCTTGTCTTTATCCTCCATGATCATGTGTAAGGTAAAACTTTCAAGGCCCTGGTAGAGGTGGTAGTGCTGGTAGCAAATCCCAATTATATAATGCACATTTTGCTGGGCGACATAAAATAACAGTGCGTGACACTAAATTTACTGGAAATTGTTGATTCTTGTGTGTAATGTTACTTAATTAATAACAAAGGTCGTTGCCGAATACAGCAAGTAAATATTTTCATGATTTTATCTTAACTACATGTATGTTTTATTTTATCGGTGAGCATATAGAGACTTGCATAATCAACCACAGATCATCAATTTTTTTGTTATAAACTATTGCGAGTCTGAGAATGTCTTTCTGCCATGTTTCCTAAATATATTTCTAATTTTGCTAGTTGTAATCTTGTGGTGTCAGCCGTGAAAAGACTAAATTAATTACGAAATACTCGACTAACTGGAGCACAGCTTGAAACCTTCAAACTTGTACATCTGCCTTATAGTGCTATTAGTTACAGCTACATGTTCGCCAGGAAGCGGTATGCATGTAGCGTACAGGCAGTTGCATAACTAAATATTTTCATACATTTATTTAATTTGCAGTAATCATATTTTTAAACTTATCTCTATAAACAACAAAGTTCAACTAGTAAAACAGTGGGGGACTGATGCAATCAATAAAGAGATTAGGAAGATCTGTGGTACTGACAGCCACTTGTAGTAATCCAATTTTTAGTTTTGTTTCCCCCAATCAGCTGAACATTTATGTAGGCCCATATGTCATGCTCAAGTGGTTTTCAAGATTTTTTTTTANTTTGTTTCCCCCAATCAGCTGAACATTTATGTAGGCCCATATGTCATGCTCAAGTGGTTTTCAAGATTTTTTTTTAAATTTTCTCAAGTCATGTCCTTGAAAAATTTGAAATTGGTTTTTATTGTTTTCTCATCAGCATAATGTGAAACCAGCAAGAAGTAATGTGAAAATTCATTAAATTATTTTTCAACTGTGGGTCATTAATAGATGCTGGATTTTTTTCAAAAGTAATCCTATCTATATTATATTTCTTGAAATGAGTTAATGCTGTATATATTGTCTGGTTTACCAAGGCAGTATTTGTGGTTTTATATATTTATCCATTCTTCAATAGCGCAGTGCATGGGATTTGAATTTTTTGTGTCAGTGTTGGCATGTCTATTAGATGAAAAAGTCAGGGAAATTTTTTTTGAAGATCTGGAAAAGTGGGAAAGTCAGCGATTTTTTTTAGTGAATACTTGTAGTAACCCTGAGTAAAAAAAACATATGGACAAAACTGTTTGAACTGTTTGCAATTTGGCTCACATTAATGTTAGCAAAGAAATTTTTAAGCAACTAAATTTTTAATGAGATTGAAAAGGAACTTACCATGCACTCTCATGTTTTTGGTTGTGTTGTGAACTGGCAAGCAAATTTGCATGGTGGTGTTGATAGTCAGTCACCAGTTCAAGTATTGTCTCTGTGTAAATCTGTATTGGCTGTGTTTGGATGGTTGGTAGCGTGGCTGTGCCATTTCTCTGTAGACATAAAGTAACCACTTTGCTTTGACACTGTTCTGTATTCAGGACACACACTGGTTAGAGTTTGCTGCTACGTAGTGGCAAGTTCTGACTTTGAAATGCCCAATAGCACAGGTTTCTGCCCTAGCTAGTAAAACAGGCTAAAGATTTTTTCCCATGAAAATTAAAGGAGTGGAAATTTAATATTAAAATGATTAAATGATAAAAGATTATATCATTTTTTACACATTCATGTGTGCAGGTATAACAGTGTGGAGGCATGTGGGTTGTTTATGATACTATTGCGAATACTTTAAAGGACACTTCGTTATCAGGAAACGCACATAATTCATTACAGATAATAGAGAGCCCCTAAGGTGTCATCATATGCTTTACTTGCTTTGAGATACAAAGAAAGCCGATACATTTGTTATCTCCCCATCCCATGCATTTGAATAGTGTAAATAAAAGTTAGTCTGCACAGTTTGTCCCCTACTCCACTCCCTGCATGTGCACTAGAGATACCAGGACCAAATGCAGGCCCAGGTNTAGTCTGCACAGTTTGTCCCCTACTCCACTCCCTGCATGTGCACTAGAGATACCAGGACCAAATGCAGGCCCAGGTGGGAGTTTGGGATTAGGACAGGCATGAAGAAGAAAGAGGCAAAAAAACTCTGCTGTGGGTATTCTGTGCCACACACATTGGTGGCCAACCTTACGCCTTCAAAATATAGTCATAAATGTTATATTTTCTGCCAGGGAACACCAGGTATTTGGTGGTATGCCACCGAGATTTGAGCTNAAAATATAGTCATAAATGTTATATTTTCTGCCAGGGAACACCAGGTATTTGGTGGTATGCCACCGAGATTTGAGCAGCTTGTGTCTTTAATGCTGTTGGGATTAGAGTGAAACATAGTAAAACCCCTTTTTTTACACTTTTCTGGGGACAAATGTAAAATGGTGTAAATGGAGGGAAACAAACTTGAAGACTATCATAAGCAATGAATGTTAATATACTGTAGATCAATGGGCATTATAGGCACCGTTTTAATATTTTAAGTTGCCAAAGAATATATCAGATAAAATTAAATGCTGCTTATTGTTTAGGTTGGTTTTTGTAGTGATGATAAGATATTTTACCAACTTTAAGGATAGATTTTTCACCACTGTCTGTAGACAGTAACTGTTGGTCTTTGTTTACTTTGATTTCCCCAGTAAAATTTTAAGTTGTATTTAGAAGTAAATCAAAAGATATTATATCTTCATTTAAGTTATCCTTTTGGTCAATAATCATGCTACAGATCGGATAAAAAAAATTTTTTTTTTCAGTGGTAACATTTTTAGAAGTGACATTTTAAATAAAACTTTGTTATGCAAATATTATTGCACTCTCAATATTTGCATTAATGTTTTTTCTAAACAAGACTGCAATGTATGAATTTCCAAATTTTGTTTACCCAGTGGATTGAAATAGAGTGTAGAACAAGGCAAACCATATCAAATTGCAGCGTAAATGGCAGGAATTTAATACAGTGGNTTTGTTTCCTCCAATCAGCTGAACATTTATGTAGGCCCATATGTCATGCTCAAGTGGTTTTCAAGATTTTTTTTTTAATTTTCTCAAGCCATGTCCTTGAAAAATTTGAAATTGGTTTTTATTGTTTTCTCATCAGCATAATGTGAAACCAGCGAGAAGTAATGTGAAAATTCATTAAATTATTTTTCAACTGTGGGTCATTAATAGATGCTGGATTTTTTTCAAAAGTAATCCTATCTATATTATATTTCTTGAAATGAGTTAATGCTGTATATATTGTCTGGTTTACCAAGGCAGTATTTGTGGTTTTATATATTTATCCATTCTTCAATAGCGCAGTGCATGGGATTTTAATTTTTTCTGTCAGTGTTGGCATGTCTATTAGATGAAAAAGTCAGGGAAATTTTTTTTTGAAGATCGGTAAAAGTGGGAAAGTCAGTGATTTTTTTTTAGTGAATACTTGTAGTAACCCTGAGTAAAAAAAAACATATGGACAAAACTGTTTGAACTGTTTGCAATTTGGCTCTCATTAATGTTAGCAAAGAAATTTTTAANAAAAAAAACATATGGACAAAACTGTTTGAACTGTTTGCAATTTGGCTCTCATTAATGTTAGCAAAGAAATTTTTAAGCAACTAAATTTTTAATGAGATTGAAAAGGAACTTACCATGCACTCTCATGTTTTTGGTTGTGTTGTGAACTGGCAAGCAAATTTGCATGGTGGTGTTGATAGTCAGTCACCAGTTCAAGTATTGTCTCTGTGTAAATCTGTATTGGCTGTGTTTGGATGGTTGGTAGCGTGGCTGTGCCATTTCTCTGTAGACATAAAGTAACCACTTTGCTTTGACACTGTTCTGTATTCAGGACACACACTGGTTAGAGTTTGCTGCTACGTAGTGGCAAGTTCTGACTTTGAAATGCCCAATAGCACAGGTTTCTGCCCTAGCTAGTAAAACAGGCTAAAGATTTTTTCCCANCAAGTTCTGACTTTGAAATGCCCAATAGCACAGGTTTCTGCCCTAGCTAGTAAAACAGGCTAAAGATTTTTTCCCGTGAAAATTAAAGGAGTGGAAATTTAATATTAAAATGATTAAATGATAAATGATTATATCATTTTTTACACATTCATGTGTGCAGGTATAACAGTGTGGAGGCATGTGGGTTGTTTATGATACTATTGCGAATACTTTAAAGGACACTTCGTTATCAGGAAACGCACATAATTCATTACAGATAATAGAGAGCTCCTAAGGTGTCATCATATGCTTTACTTGCTTTGAGATACAAAGAAAGCTGATACATTTGTTATCTCCCCATCCCATGCATTTGAATAGTGTAAATAAAAGCTAGTCTGCACAGTTTGTCCCCTACTCCACTCCCTGCATGTGCACTAGAGATACCAGGACCAAATGCAGGCCCAGGTGGGAGTTTGGGATTAGGACAGGCATGAAGAAGAAAGAGGCAAAAAAACTCTGCTGTGGGTATTCTGTGCCACACACATTGGTGGCCAACCTTACGCCTTCAAAATATAGTCATAAATGTTATATTTTCTGCCAGGGAACACCAGGTATTTGGTGGTATGCCACCGAGATTTGAGCTGCTTGTGTCTTTAATGCTGTTGGGATTAGAGTGAAACACAGTAAAACCCCTTTTTTTACACTTTTCTGGGGACAAATGTAAAATGGTGTAAATGGAGGGAAACAAACTTGAAGACTATCATGAGCAATGAATGTTAATATACTGTAGATCAATGGGCATTATAGGCACCGTTTTAATATTTTAAGTTGCCAAAGAATATATCAGATAAAATTAAATGCTGCTTATTGTTTAGGTTGGTTTTTGTAGTGATGATAAGATATTTTACCAACTTTAAGGATAGATTTTTCGCCACTGTCTGTAGACAGTAACTGTTGGTCTTTGTTTACTTTGATTTCCCCAGTAAAATTTTAAGTTGTATTTAGAAGTAAATCAAAAGATATTATATCTTCATTTAAGTTATCCTTTTGGTTAATAATCATGCTACAGATCGGATAAAAAAAATTTTTTTTTTCAGTGGTAACATTTTTAGAAGTGACACTTTAAATAAAACTTTGTTATGCAAATATTATTGCACTCTCAATATTTGCATTAATGTTTTTTCTAAACAAGACTGCAATGTATGAATTTCCAAATTTTGTTTACCCCGTGGATTGAAATAGAGTGTAGAACAAGGCAAACCATATCAAATTGCAGCGTAAATGGCAGGAATTTAATACAGTGGNGTGGATTGAAATAGAGTGTAGAACAAGGCAAACCATATCAAATTGCAGCGTAAATGGCAGGAATTTAATACAGTGGGAACATAGGGAAAATGGTGGTATCTGAATAACTTTATGCATTTTAAGGGAAAATGTAATTGAGGGGAATCAAGGTTCTACTGTAGGTGGAGATGGAGCAGCAATGGAATGCAATGGTGGGAGAAACAGCAGTATCTACCTCATTTCTCATTTACAGAAATGTGGTTTAACCCTTCTGAGAGGTGAACCCAGTTCTTTGTGGTGGGAGGTGAGAAGTGTGACCACTATATCACTGGGGCTCCGCTTTTCTCACTGCTGGTGGTAGTGCGGCACATGTGGGTCCTACGCAATGGGTAATGTATGTGCTGATCAGACAAGCCTTCCTAGCCTGGCATTACATTTAGGCACATTTGAGCAGTTGGAATTGGTTGGTGGGTAAAGTGATGTGAGGTAGTATGGGGTTGTGCCAATTGTCTCAGCTGCAGCAGAAGTACCTGTTGATCAACCCGACACCTTCGTGTAAGGTGAATGGCCAAGGAATCACAAGACCACCTATGCTGACAGTGGCTGCAGGATCATTGGCCTTGAATCTCTCACCTTGAAATATGATGGAGTTGTATAATTGATTTACAGTATATGGACATGTCTGTAAAATCTCTGCTAACATTGTTCTTTTTTTTCATTATGCATCCTTCTATCACAACATTCTCATGGATGTAATGAATAGTATCCATGCATAGATCAGGTGACTTTGAAATTGTTGGTTACATACATGTGTTAAAGATGTGCCGGTTACTTAACTCTGTGTGTATGTGTAAACTATCTGTGGCTTTAGTTTAAATGTTCCACTTGCATAAAAGGTGTCATCTAGGAGCAGCTCTTGAACATTCCACATCCGATGAAACGTTTTAGTTTTCTGTTTCCTTTTTTATGTGTGTGAATTGTGAAAGCGAGAATGGCTGAAACTGGCATATTTAAAGTTCTCAAGGAAAATGTAGCACAATTTTCTCTTTATTACTGTACTATAAAATAATAGGGTCACTACTGAGAAACTCAAGAGGCAAGTTACTGATTTAAAAACTTCACACCAATTCAGTGCTTTGCGCATAGAGGCGATGAGGCAGGTGATGAGCGTACCTGGGTTGCTGTAGTCGTACGACAATTTTAGGCCCCAAAGACATGCAAATTTACCTCCAGCCTTGTGGAACCCTTAGATGCAAAACTTTAAACCAACATTTGGTAATGTTAAAATTGGCATTTTACTCCTCCCTAACGAGCTAGGAAGCTCTGCATCTTTAACAGGATATCTGTCCGGTATTTTCATTACCCATTGAATGACAGATGAAGGTGCAGATCTGATGGTGGTCCTGGTGGGGGCCCTCACAGGGGCATATTCACTCATTGACGGGCAGGCCAGGCAACTGGTGGCAGGGCATGAGGTGCAGAGGTTGAGTTTCTGGACAGCGAATGTGTTGTGGGGCTACTATCTGCTGGCGTTTTGGCGGGTTAGGCCATAACTGGAGGACAATAAAGCAAGGTAAACAAATTAATTGTTGCAGGATCTGGGAGGTAACCAATAATGTCAGCCATGCAATATACATTTCTAGCAGCGCGTGGGAGGAGTAGCTGGTAGGGTCCATACAAGGAGTAAACAACGTTCCCTAGTGCTGGTGTCGTGGTGTGAACTCTTAGTGGGGCCTTATGAAAGGAGTGACGTATCTGCATGACCTGCTGTGTTGCATGTCTCCAAACTGATGGTACTCGAGCCTCTAGCGACTCAGTGAGAGAGAGTTGAGTGAGAAACTTGACCACGGCAGAACTCAATGTCCCTCTTGGAATCACAATGTTCTCCACTGAGACTGTGATGGTACTTAGATGAGTGGTGTGATCTACTCTGAATCCAAGCTCCATGTTAGCCTCGAGTGTTCATCTCCTGGAGCCTGTGGACCCTGGAAAAAGTTTCCCATCCTTTGCCACAGTGGTAACCAGGAGGGTGGTGCCACCAGCCAGCGATCGGTATACCAAACTCTGACAAGGGGAGAGAACGTCCTTCTGAGGGTATTGTTCTCATTTCTATTTCCCTGTGACTGGGTTTGAGCCTGGAAGTACGTGAGTAGAGACCCATAGTAGGTAAACGGGAAGTAGGGGAATGAGATGTGAAGCGAATGACCGGAACAACAAAAGTTCCATCTAAAGATGACGTAACAGATATATCTGACCAGTGCCCAACCAAGTGTGTGAAGGACAAAGGACAGGTTTGCCAAGTGGTGTACAGATGTCGACACCCACCAGGGTTTGAAAAAACCAAGTTTTGTTTTTAAAAAGTCCAACCCACCTAGGTTTTATTAAAAAAATTAAAAAAACCAGGGTTTTTTCAGAGTTTTTCCAGGTTTTCTTGAAAAAAATTCAGGCCAAATATAAACATGTATATGTATTCTAAATATTAATTTTGGGTATGTTTACGTGAAGACTTATATTTTACTGTATTTAATTAAATGCCTGTATTTAGAATCTGAATTTAATATATAGTTAATAAATATTGCAAAACATTTTTTTAAATTTCTACTAAATATTGTGTGAAGGAAAAAAAACTGTTATTATAGCAGTATATATATATATATATATATATATATATTATTTTTTTTTTCTCCATAATTTGTGTAAATAGAATATTTGTGCAAACAAACACTTGACATTTATTGTTTTGTACACATTTAGTTTTACTGAGGATTACAAGTATAAATAATTTTGAAAGTGCTAATGAGGTAGTGAGAGAAATATAAGTTTTCCCTATAGAAAGAAAAATTTATCCCTCATCACTGCAACACATCAGACCAAAAAAAAAAGAGGAAGGTATTAAAATAAATGCTTAACAATTAAAAGTCCTAGAAATTCGTACTGTATCAGTCTCATTCTCACAGATATCGGCAAGTGTAAAGTCTACTTTTTTAACTTGGTCATTTTTGAATGGTGTTCCAGTAATACACTACACCAGTGATCGCCAAACTGTAGATCGTGAGCTACTCGTAGCTCACTGGGACATTTTCGGTAGATCGCGTTAACGCTCCGGTTGGCTAGCCTTGATTCCTCCACAGAGCTGACGCTGGCGACAGGGGGCGCTGACGACAACAACTGCTTGTTTCTCCCGCGCAAATGCCATTGTCAGCCTCGTCTCATAGTTGATTGTATACGCGTGATGGCGTGTTCAAGCAAAAAGCAAAAACTTATCACTTTCATTCGGAATGGGAAACCGATTACTTCTTTACCCAGGTACAGGACAAATGTGTATGTTTACTGTGCTATGCAAGTGTATCAGTTGGGAAGAAAGGGAACGTCGAACGTCACTTCAAAACCGTTCACGCAGGGATTGAAAAGGATTTCCCACTGAATTCTGCTCTAAGGAAAGAAAAGGTAAGGCAGCTAAACTCTAAACTTAATGCTCAACAATCAACTTTTTTAAAACCATTAAACAACAAAAAAGCAGCAACTGAGGCGTCATTCCGAGTTTCAAATATTATTGCACAGAATAAGAAACCATACGAAGACGGTGAAATAATCAAAACTGCATTCTTAGAAGCTGCAGATGCATTCTTTGATAGTTTCAAAAATAAAACTGAGAAAATGTCTGCTATTAAATCTGTACAGCTTTCTTCAAATACAGTAATGAGAAGGGTTGAGGTTATGAGTTCTGATGTTACCTCACAACTTAAAACTGACTTTGATCGCTGCAGTTATTTTTCCCTGCAACTTGACGAATCGACTGATATAGTTGATACAGCGCAGTTGGCCTTTTTTTCAAGAATGGTTTTTGATAATTTTGAAATAGGAGAGGAGCTGGTAAAGATTATACCGTTAACAGGACGCATTACAGGACAGGACATATTTTTATCAGTTAAAGATCTTATCAACTCTGAAAATATTCCTATAAATAAGTTGGTGGGCTTAACAACTGATGGAGCTCCTGCGATGGTAGGCAGAGAGAAGGGATTCATAACCTTGTGTCGTAAAGACAACAGCTTTCCGAAATTTCTGTCTTACCATTGTGTAATACACCAGGAGTCACTGTGTGGAAAGTTTTTAAGTATGAACAATGTAATGAAAACAGTCATAAAAATAGTGAACAAAGTTAGAGCACATGCAATGCAGAGACGTTTGTTCAGAGCACTGACTGATGAACTAGATTGCCAGTATGGTGATCTACTGCTTCATACGGAAGTTCGTTGGTTGAGTAGAGGCAGAGTTTTACAACGTTTTCAAGAGTTGCTTCCTGCCTTAGTAGAATTTTTGAAAGAACGAGGCGAATCCTTCCGTGAACTAGAAGATCCGGTTTGGCTGCAGGATTTTGTTTTTCTCGCAGATATCACCAAAAAGTTAAATATCTTTAACTTGCAGCTTCAAGGTAAGGATAAAGATATTGGCGGAACAATTTCAGATGTTGCTTCATTCTCAAAAAAGCTGGAACTGTGGGAAAAAAATATCATCCAAGGTGAATACAAACACTTTGCCTGTTTGAAACAAACCCTTGACAAGCAAGGGTCTTCAACGCCTCCTTACAACAGCAAACAATACGTTTAAATTATTTCAGATTTGAGAAGTGAATTCAACAAACGCTTCCAAGATTTCAAAAGTATTTCAATTGTTGCACAGTTTGTCAAATCGCCTTTTATAGAGATTGATGCTGAAGAGTTCTCTACTTCTGTCATAGAGCATTTTGATATTCAAGAAGACAATGCTGCAGTGGAGTTGGAACTGATTGATTTTCAAAATGATTTATCT
>NQII01000722.1:83942-99380 GCA_002778355.1 Clitarchus hookeri
CCCAATTTTGGTCCAGGTTTGTCTCAAAGTGAAGGCAATGTTCAGCTCTACATATCTGTGTGAGATTTCTTTTTCTAGCGTGAAATTTATTAAAAATAAGTACAGAAACAGACTCACTGATGAACACTTGGACAACTGTATTCGAATGGCAGCCACTACCTACTCTCCAAACATTAAAAAACTTGTTGATGACAAAAAAGAGTTCCATCTTTTTCATTAAAGTTAATAAGTCTGATAAAAAAATCTCTTATTACATTTATTATTTATTACTACCTACACTTCAATTTCTTTCTTATGTACAATTAAATTTCAGTTTCTTTTTGTTATATACAGTTTAATTAAAATTGATTTCATATTTACTAGAAATGAAAGTTTATANTTTCTTTTTGTTATATACAGTTTAATTAAAATTGATTTCATATTTACTAGAAATGAAAGTTTATAGGCAATAAACGAATTGAAGATTTTTTTTTAAAAAGTTGGTAGCTCACAGGAGGATTTAAAAACGGTACGGTAGCTCAGAAGCTTCATAAGTTTGGCGACCACTGCACTACGCAGTAGTCAGTTGCATGCAATAGGTAGACAAAATGAACATTACGGTAATACATAATTTAGTCAATCTAAACTTCTGACTGGAAGATTTGCTCGTAAATTATGATACACTTGAACTAGTTTTCTTGCGTTACNTTTAGTCAATCTAAACTTCTGACTGGAAGATTTGCTCGTAAATTATGATACACTTGAACTAGTTTTCTTGCGTTACGAACTCCTAAGAGAAGTACATATCTCTCAATTGAAACAGAAGAAGCTGTTGCTGAATGTAAGCAGAAAAAAAAAAGTGAAAAAACCCAAAGGGAAACTTAGTTTCTTTCATTCTTTTTGCCATGATCTACCACCATTTTTGCGAGGAAAACTCTTGTACATCATTTGCATGCACCNTACCACCATTTTTGCGAGGAAAACTCTTGTACATCATTTGCATGCATCATAGAAGCTGGATATTAGTAAAGATCACTTATCTTGAAGGCCATGACGTCATGCAGGAATTCAGAATCGTGTTCAGCTAACCACATTTCTACAGTCTGTTCTTGTTCTTCGCTTAAATGTTGGCCTCTGAATTTTGGATCCATAAGGTTTGTGGTGGTTGAATTGCCTGTTGAAATCTTTTCTTGGAGTGGTGACGGTAAGATTCTAGAACATCATAAAATAGTAGGTTGAGCCATATTTCAACTGCCTCTGAAATACGTGTTTCTTTCTGAAGCTTGTCCATTGCATTTGCAACTACATGTAACTGTTTCTCAAGATACATTGCTTCGTGATAAATTCCAGGGTTGTTTAAGATCTCTGCAACATTTAGATGAAAGTCTTGGGCATGTTCAAGGGTGATTTCCCTTTACCTGTGATAATTTGTCATAAATGATTTTGCACAGTCAGGGTGAGAGTTCCATTGTATTTCATTTGCCAACTGTGGCATCACACAATCTTTCTCCAGAAGCCACCCATGTACTTGATGGACATTTCGAAAATACTTCTGCACTTCCACAATATGACCAATAACTGTTTTAGGAGATGCATCTTTCTCAATTAAAAATCAAAAGATGTGCTGAACAGCCATAGCCATAAGTGATTAGATCTGGATGTTTTTCTTTCAAAATTTCCCACATTTTGCCCATTTTATTTTCATTATCAGTAACTACTTNGTGATTAGATCTGGATGTTTTTCTTTCAAAATTTCCCACATTTTGCCCATTTTATTTTCATTATCAGTAACTACTTCAAAGATGCTGCTGTGTAAATTTTCTTGGCATTCTTTCATTGCTGCCTCTGTAATTGCTGCACACTGCTCAGACTTTTTTCTCTGTGACCCTGCATCATAGACTTTAAGAAGGTCTGTCCCTGTGTGGATCATGGTGGCTTGAATTGGGTTATTCTTAACGCTTGACCGTCCATCCAATGTTACTGTTAAACTGCAATTTTGTACTTTTTCTTCCAGATGTAGCTTTATTTGTTGAGCAGCAGCATCATCATCCAAAGGCTTCCCACCGATATCTTTTGCTGATGGTGCTTTGTATCCAGGTCTTAATATCTGGATCATCTCCTTGAAGTTATTNGCTTCCCACCGATATCTTTTGCTGATGGTGCTTTGTATCCAGGTCTTAATATCTGGATCATCTCCTTGAAGTTATTTATCAAGTTCAGCCACCTTAAAAGGTACATTTGCAGCATAGAAAAACATTGACACTGCCTTGTCAAGGTTTCTTTNTTATCAAGTTCAGCCACCTTAAAAGGTACATTTGCAGCATAGAAAAACATTGACACTGCCTTGTCAAGGTTTCTTTTCTGCTCTTCAGTTATCTGAAGCACATGATCACTGATTAAATGCTACTTTCTGTTAGTGGATGAGGAAGTACTAAGTACAGGACGTGGACAGGCTGATGCACAAATGTTTGTGGAAGATGATCTACTCTATTCGGTAAAGGAAGGCTGTGAGGCTCCTAGCAGTTGATTTCCAGATTTTCTTCACTTTCACTCTCCTGTACCTTTCTAGTTGACCATTTCTGTAGGAGAGTTCTTATCCTTTCTGTCTTGCAACTTAGTCAATTCACAATGTTTACATCTTCATTTTGAATCACAATCAATTTTTGTTACTTCTCTCCACTCATTTGCCAACTTACATCCACTTCCATGCACTTTTGGCATTTTTCATTTGATGTGTTCTTGGAATCTCAGATATTTTAAAATGTCTTTTACTACACTTTTCAAAATGTTGCTATTCGCACGCACACCACACTTGATAATACAGGATGAGTATAAAAGAAAACCCCAACTTTGGAGGTCTATAATATCAAAACCAAACAACCTACAACCTTGATTTACCAATCAAATGAACCGTGGATCCGTGAAGTTTGTTTACCATACCTTCATAAATGTGCAATGTGACCACCATGAGCGGCCCGAACGACATCTACGCGATAATCAAACTCGTTCCATGCTCTTGTCAGCATGTCCGGTGTTATGGTTTGAGGTGGTGAGGGGTTAGCGAGCTCGCATTCAACATGTCAATGTGAAGGGTCTGATGTTACCTTTATGTTCCGAGAGATGACACTGGGAGCGTCTGTCGTCGCACTATGAGCGTGTGTTAGCCCGCATCACTATGGCGACGGAACAACAGAAGGCATTCTATATTATTCAGTTTGCTAAATTTGAATCGGTTACAACTGTGCAACGTGAATTCTGTCGCAAATACGGACGTCGTCCTCCCTTTAGGTGGGGTAACGTACGTTGGTTTCGTCAGTTTTTTCTATGGTGGTACATAAAGGATCAAGTGTTTCGTCCACCATTGCTGGCTAACATTGACGACCTCAAAACGAGAATTATGGACGCCATCCAAACCGTAACACCGGACATGCTAACAAGAGTGTGGAACAAGTTTGATTATTGCGCAGATGTCGTTCGGGCCACTCATGGTGGTCACATTGAACATTTATGAAGATATGGTAAACAAACTTCATGGTTCTACGGTTCATTTGATTGGTCAACCAAGGTTGTAGGTTGTTTGGTTTTGATATTATACACCTTTAAAGTTGGTTTTATACTCAACCCGTATATTGATTGTAAACACAATACGAGTTTAATTTACTTAATAGACTGTAAACTTTTCAATTTACAAAGTAACGCCAAAACTTTCAATACCTTTAAATACTCTTATGACACTTCAGGAGAAAACAGGTAGTGGTGTGGGTGCTTGTTGACGGATTTTCCTCCACAACATTTAGTACACGGACATTCCTCTGGTGACCAGACCCACCTCGTGCCCGAAACGTGCCTGTTTCTTGCAGTGTTTGAGTGACAGTTATGAAGGTCTCGTGATGAGGTTGCCACCGCGCTAGAAACCTCTTATGGTACAATCGTAAAGCAGCTTGTGCATTGCCTTTAACTTCACCGTACAGCAGAACCATTCTGTCATTTCTGAGTTCGTATACTTCGCCATGTCGACTAGTAGTAGAATGCATGCAACGTGCAGTGAAGTGTGGGTTTTTATTCTACAGTCTTATTCTCTGTTAGGGAGGGGAACTACAGTACTGAAAATGAGAGTGGGGGAAAACCGTGTCGCACACCACTATTCCACGCCTCTTAGAAACCCCATTAGACGAAACAAGTTATGATTCAGTTCCGCCACACACCACCTGTATGTAACGTCCACACACCACTACGACTTGGCGCGCAGACAGCCATTACTGTTTGCCTACTTGGCCGGCAGTAACATGTGTCTGTGAAATCAAACATTTAATTTTTACTTGAAATTGCGAGAGATAGACAATGTTTGCAAAATATATTTTATGCCGCTAATTTTGCAGGTATTTCATAATCTCTAGTTAAAAAATAGGGAATTGTTCCTGTAACATACCNATATTTTATGCCGCTAATTTTGCAGGTATTTCATAATCTCTAGTTAAAAAATAGGGAATTGTTCCTGTAACATACCTTTTTTGCGGAAATAAGGGTGGCAATAACCCCTTTCAACGTGACGGGTGTGTTATATGTACACAAAATTCATTTTATTAATGATTACGGTTTAAATAATTAGTAACCAGTTTCCTAAATATGACAGTAAATGACAATTTTTTCTCAAACTTTGGAAGCGTCTACCACTCTTGCTATATGACTGTTGGTAACCTCAGGAATAACCTATCAAAATTTGTCTGTATATTTTAGATACACTTTTTTTTTGTGTGCATATGTGTGTGTGTACACACACAGACACACACATATTTATTGACAGATAGAAATTGCTGATCAAATACTTTGTTCATGGGCCAATCTGACAAGTCTGACAGGGTTGCGCGTGGCTTGCAGGCCGTTAATTGAAGAGCGCTAAGCTAAAAACTACGAGGATCTACAGCATCAAGTGAGTTCCGACTCAGGACCAATGCAAAGCTCTAATATCTGATCCATAACTAAACAAGACAATCACAAATGTGCAATGCCTACCAGAGACTTTAAAACTCGGACCTCCTTCTTGCACCGTAGGCCGGCGCACAACCAACTATGCTACAGAGGTCAGCAACTCGCACTTGAAAGTATGGCTTCAAAGTCAACTGACTGCACTGGGATTTCCTGTTTTCATTCCACACAAATTATAATGCAGTTTGTAAACTTAGGGTGGAATTACAATGACTTTGCGTTACTTGCAACACACAACTTACATTACACTTTCATGTGTGTGTAAAACATGGTCTTTTCGTGTGCCATATTATGATGTGTTATGCAAGCACATAAAGTTCATGTAATCAAAATAAACTTGATGGTTTTCATATTGAAAACTTGTGATGTTCAAGTTATACAGTCATATTTTTGGCATGTCTCTGATGAGGCCAAGACTACATAGGGGAAGTTTGACATTGGTGATTCATTTAAACTATGAAAACAACCATGAGATGGCTATAAGCTGGGAGACAGGATTTTTTTTTGTGTATATGTGGATAAACCATAATATAAATTGTCTGCTCAAGGATATCAAATTGCTTCATAAGGCATTTATTTAAGCATTTTTCATGGTCAAGCTTTTTTATACTTCTGATGAACAAAGTAAATAAATTCCTTTAATGCAGAAATTTCTAANGTCTCTGATGAGGCCAAGACTACATAGGGGAAGTTTGACATTGGTGATTCATTTAAACTATGAAAACAACCATGAAATGGCTATAAGCTGGGAGACAGGATTTTTTTTTGTGTATATGTGGATAAACCATAATATAAATTGATCTGCTCAAGGATATTAAATTGCTTCATAAGGCACTTATTTACGCATTTTTCATGGTCAAGCTTTTTTATACTTCTGATGAACAAAGTAAATAAATTCCTTTAATGCAGAAATTTCTAANGCATTTTTCATGGTCAAGCTTTTTTATACTTCTGATGAACAAAGTAAATAAATTCCTTTAATGCAGAAATTTCTAAATACTTATGAACTAACTAAATAATTACAGCCCTTCATTCCGGTCAATGACAATATGTGCGCTATGTTAAAGATGTGAGCAAAAATTAAACCAAACTATGAAAAGCAAAGATAACACCATTTCATCCCTTATCATGATTGGCCAGTAAGATCACATGGTACAGTCGTGTAACACGTGTTGCACAAAAGCTAGACATTGACATGTATGTGAACATACATCATGTGAAATTATTGTGATATGTTTCACTGAGACACACTGGTTAAGATATAGCCAGTTTACACAAATGTTTTACTTTTTACATGATATGTGAAGTGTCATTGTAATTCCCCAATAGTGCAAAATTTAAAAAATTTAATGCCTTGTGTTAAAAGGAATTAAAATTAATATTACCACAAGACATCATTTGTTTTAAAAACTAGTATTTTTTTTTTTCAGTTTTTCTGCCATTATAGGTTTAAAAAACTATGCCAGAAGCAGTTGCAGAAGCCTGTGGCACTTGAAAACCAGAGTGATAAGAGCGACAGATTACTTGAAACATTCTACCCCCTTTCCCACATTCTCAGCAGTCGAGGTGGCAACGTTGCACGTGCTGTGCCTGTCTAGCTACAGCAGCGGCCAGTGGCGGTTACGAGCAGCAAATTTGGAAGACCTGTGCTGCCTGAGAAGATTTCAGTGGTGGCAGAAATGCCAGGTTGTCTTTAATCACCACTGAAAAAACATGATGGTCAGGCTACCATTATTTCACAATCCAGGATGATCGTCTGTAATATTTCCATTTGTAGAATTTTATATTGTCAAGAACTGCGTGTGTATGTAAATTTTAAAATACAGAAAGTTTTGCCAGCAGATTTTTAGGCTTATTGTAGAAACACTTGTACAAGATATTTTTGAAGTGACTTGGTGGATTTCATGTTATAATGCAAGGTGTGTGTGTAGGGGTACCTTAAGAGCCTTGGCATGGCTCGCACGGCAGAGGTGAAGAGAGATGCGAGAATTGGTGAGGCAGAAGCCAGGCGGGATGCTCAGATCAAGGAGGCCATAGCTGAAGAAGAGCGCATGGCCTCCAGGTAAATGGTCTTCGCTTTTGCCCTTTTGATAAAGGTTCTTTATTTTTACGATTGTCATGAAGATGTGTTGCACATTTCAAGTTATGTATTCAAAACACTATATGTGTTAGGGCATAATTAATTTTCCTTTTCTTTACATTGCCTAAGGTATTCAGCAGCAGTGTATGCAAAGGTATAATGCTAATGTGTTGAGGAAATCACACTGGTGATATTTAATGTCCACTCTCCAGGTTATTCATTTTATGAGCTCTGAGTGTGCATTTAAGGGTTTCATAGCTCGCAGCAAACACAAAGGCCTTGCATTTAAGCGATTTGGGGCACAGTAACCACAGATGTTCCATTTTGAATGTCTTGAGAACCCACTAACCGTTGCCTTAAGCCATTTTGTGCATAAGCATGTTGTAGTGTAAAACCTAGACTTTGACTTTTTCAAACCTCTGGGTGCCACATTCAGTTCGGGAACTGGGCTATAAGTTCTCTATATTCATGCAGATGCATCGTTAGTGGGTGCCAATGTATGGTATGGTGTAAAATATTATCTTAAAGGATTTCTGCTTTCCCTTGGTTATAATAAACTGTAAAAAAAAAAAAAAAAAAAAAAAGAGATTTTGTTTTGACTATTCTAGTATACAAGTGTCTTACACATTTTCGACAACACCTACAACTCTGCTTGGGCTTGGGTGAAGTGTTGTCTTTGTCTCTACTTCACCTATGAGCTCCTTGTATGCTGCCAACTTCAGCAGTTTGCCATTTACAAATCAATTTTTTCATTCTTTTCAACAGATTTCTAAACGACACTGAAATAGCAAAAGCACAGAGAGATTTCGAACTGAAGAAAGCAGCTTATGACGTTGAAGTTCAAACCAAAGTAAGTATTCTTTGCATTACTTATGAGTTGATCTAAGAAAATAACATCTTTGTTCTCCTTTATCAAGCTTGGAGGATACAGAAACTTTTGTGTGCTGAATGAGTGATGTCACTGCTGTAGTTTTGTCAGAATAAACCATGTTTAGCATGAATGTGGTTGAGTTATTCCAGATTACAGTAATTGGTGCATGCCAAGCTTGAACTCTGCAAAGCATCTAATTTTTGAATTTCCCTTACAATGTACCTATTGAGGTGGCATACTTGTAACACAATGGACTCCTTCAGGAGGAGCTGTATTCTATTTATGGTTCAGCCATCTGTATTTAGGTTTTTCATGTTTTACAAACATCATTCAAAGTGAAATATCTGATTCCTTACTATAAGACACATGCACTTTCATCCTTTCTTATTGTCTGAGCCACCTTTTTATAGGGGTGTGCGAAGCTTAGAAAATTCAAAGTTCAATCAAAGACTTCTTTCCTACATCTTCAACTTCGAACATGAAAATCTTAACAAATTTTCAAATGAATTTTAATTTGAATGTACTCATTTAACTGCAGTACATCCGTAAAGCAAATCTAGATGAGAGGCTCCTCTTACTACCATAAACACCTTCCAGCGTGGATTGGACCACAGTCAGAGTGGACAGCCCATGTCATTGCTGTCTCAGTCTTACATAGTCAAGAGCCAAGGGTACNTGGATTGGACCACAGTCAGAGTGGACAGCCCATGTCATTGCTGTCTCAGTCTTACATAGTCAAGAGCCAAGGGTACTCCCCTCACTATACTTCAAAGATGTAGGTTGTTCACGAAAGTCACTGGTTCATGCATCTCTCTACCCCTCACAATANTCCCCTCACTATACTTCAAAGATGTAGGTTGTTCACGAAAGTCACTGGTTCATGCATCTCTCTACCCCTCACAATAACCAGTCTTCGAGGTCTTAGTCCCATCACCTAGATTGCCGTCTTTCTCAAAAAAATTCTCCTCTTGCCCCTGAACATTCCCACTCCATTGTACATTCGTGTCCAAGACCCACTTTAAAATCTGTACTTAAATGTAAACTAGGCATGAGAATATCTTTCTTAATGATACACTGTCCACTTTCTTGAATGCTAGAAACACCTGGGCCCCATTCCCCAAGATGCATACATGGTCACCATAGCTGTTGCATCTCTCTACATCAACATCTTCAAGCAAAGACCTCCACACAGCAAACCTTCTACAGCATTCCTTGTTGAACACGCCAGGTTAACTCTCAGCAACAACAACTTCAGATTTCAAGACACACACTACCTTCAGGTCAAAGGCACAGCGATGGGTACACGTATGGCCCCATCTTATGCCAATCTGTTTATGGGCAGGTTAGAAGAAAACTTCCTCAGTCACCAACCAACCCAACCACACTGCCGGATGTGTTTCATGCACGACTNATGGGCAGGTTAGAAGAAAACTTCCTCAGTCACCAACCAACCCAACCACACTGCCGGATGTGTTTCATGCACGACTCTTGACTTCCATTGAAGACTGCCTAATTCACTTTCTGAACAACTTAAATTTGAATGACTGCACTAACATCATGGTTACAGCATGAAAACTGTAGTTCCAGATGGAATACTATGCACTATATTTATTTTCTATGACGGCTAATGTAAACTGCTGCAATATAATCATACTAAACATAAAATTTATATGTTCAAGAGTTCAAAAGTACTTGCTATTAGTACAGCACANATGGGCAGGTTAGAAGAAAACTTCCTCAGTCACCAACCAACCCAACCACACTGCCGGATGTGTTTCATGCACGACAGTTGACTTCCATTGAAGACTGCCTAATTCACTTTCTGAACAACTTAAATTTGAATGACTGCACTAACATCATGGTTACAGCATGAAAACTGTAGTTCCAGATGGAATACTATGCACTATATTTATTTTCTATGACGGCTAATGTAAAATGCTGCAATATAATCATACTAAACATAAAATTTATATGTTCAAGAGTTCAAAAGTACTTGCTATTAGTACAGCACANTGCTGCAATATAATCATACTAAACATAAAATTTATATGTTCAAGAGTTCAAAAGTACTTGCTATTAGTACAGCACACTGTTCTGTATATTACTGGCAAACAAACATCTTCCGGCACGGGTGCACCGTTTGTTCACATTTGTTCTCTGCAACTTCAGCACCTAAAGGTGTAGAAGGTGTAGCAGGGTAACACGATATGCTGGTGTGTGTATGAAGTGGAAAAGTCACCATCCAATTGCCTAAAAGCTAATTTGTAAAAATATTTTCATTAAATTTTCTATAATTAAAAAGATTTCAAGTGTTTTAACTCAATATGTGTAGATTTATAAAATAAGTATTTATCAGAATTATTTAATATACCATCTTTTTTAATTGAATTTCATAATATATCATGACCTATTTAAGTATTTTTACTAAATTTTCACCAATCGTGACCCTGTCAGTCAGAATTACCACGTTCGAAATACATATTAAACTTACGGAAACTAAAAATCTCTTATGCTCCTTTTACTCCACCTTTCCAAGTTGGTGTACAGGGTTTAGCGCCCAGGTTCTCAGATTGTGAAACCTACAAATAGTGTGTACATTTTATTCACTTGGAACAAAGAAGCACAGATGTCCATATGCATAAATTGCAAGCATGTGTTGTCTTATACCAGGAAGTAAGTTATATGTATTTTGATACTAATAGTTACTGTATTAATTTTTGGTCAGTTATGAAGAATCGAGGCCTTCCCAGGTGAAAAAGTCTAAAAATGTTGTTTTGGCTTCTACAAATTTTTGTTACTCATTACCACATCAGCATATTTTTGTATGCAATTGGTTTTGTAGCAAGAGCTGTAGTATACATTGAAAAACACAAGTTAAACTACACGAACAAAGTTAGAGGTTATNAATTGGTTTTGTAGCAAGAGCTGTAGTATACATTGAAAAACACAAGTTAAACTACACGAACAAAGTTAGAGGTTAGAGCAAACAAACTGAAGCGAAGATCACAAGGGAACTGTCTAGGTATGACTCTAAACAGTGCGAGTGGCATAAGAGAGAACAACCATAGGAAGCGTGGAGTTCAGGCTGGAGGATGCATCTCTAGCGAACTGTCTCAATTCTGGCATGTGTGGTAATTTTTAACAAGCTCCGAGAGTTCAGCGAGCGAGGGGTGGATGGCGATCGCTGGATGGAAGGGGGCCCCTGTGCATGGGCGCGATGCACGTTCAGTATATGCCTGGCCCAGCTACCACCACTGCTGGAAGTTGGTCCACCCACTCTAGGAGAGCACGTTATGGCAGACTGGTTGCCGGCCACAAGGTTGCAAATGATCACTGCAGCTTGTATAGTAATTCAACCTTCTTTTTACCCTTAACTTGTTAACTGGACTGTTTGAGTGTAGCTGTAGTGTAGCATTGTTTTATCATTAGTGGAATGTAGCTGGTACCAGCAAGGATGGATAAAATTCTTGTAGTTTGAAAAAACATATTTCGTGAAGTTAAAATTACAAATTTGAAGGTGTTATAAATGTTCTAGTGCTGTGTTTGTTTACTGTGTTTTATTTGAACATAATTCAGCAGGGAGATTCACAGTGCATGGTAGTATATATGAAGTTAAGATACAAAGGGCAAGACTGTACTCTGCCATCAATTCTAAAAGTATAGGAATGTCACCAAGAGTAGAAAGGGAGGCTTTCGTGTTTTATTGTTTAAAGATAACTCTGGCACGTTAAAAACCTAAGATTTTTTGGTCCTAAATATAAGGTTATTAGGGAATTTTACACGTCAGAAATTTAATACAAGGAGGTAATTGTGTGTGGCTGACAGAAGGCGGAGGCAGAGCTGGCATACGAGCTTCAGGCAGCCAAGACAAAGCAGCGCATCAAGGAAGAGCAGATGCAGATCCTGGTTGTGGAGCGCACACAGGAGATTCTGGTGCAGGATCAGGAGATACAGCGCCGTGAGAAGGAGCTGGAGGCCACCATACGCCGCCCTGCCGAGGCGGAGAAATACAGGCACGTTCATCAGCTAAACCTTTCGCTCCACTTGGTTACCTCCACAAATTCCCACCTTTGACAGGGTCAACATCAGTCATCAATAACTTGGAGCTGGTTGCCCTACTCATGGTATATACGTGTGGTTTTTGGCCTGAAGAGGGAATGATGGAGACTAGAGGCAGCAAATTGCAGTGCAAGGGGAACTGAGGTACACAGAGAAAGGGCAACAGTCATTAGCAACATCTGCTATGTTTCTCATATGTGAAAATTTCAGATATGAATCTCCTGAACCTTAAAGCTTTATTGTTGTAGTAGGAGAAAGTAAAAATATTAATAAATAATTTATATAACAACATTAGTTATATTTCATAAATAAATTCATCTTACATAAAAATTACATCTACAATTCATGCATGCAGAAATGGATTCCTGATTGTATCACAACTGTTTCTTGCTGTCTGATATATCAGCAGTTGTGCTGTCATGAGTTTTGTTGTTTTACAGACTCTCTCATTTGGATTTTCACCCTATTATTTGTATCCTTTATTTTTTAAGTATCTCTGATAACAGTTGCTATATACCAGAAAGATGCTCCAATGCTGCTTTAAACAGTGCGTTTCAGTAACTGTTCCTGTTAATGATAGTGTGGTGGGATTAAGTAAATATTTGGTATATGAACAACTTCTGCAAAGGATAAAACCATTTGAAAATTTAACTAACATAGGTAAAAGTGCTTTTCAGCTACAAACTAAGCGAAAGAGGTATCAATGTATCAGTTTGACAACAGGCAGCTAGCCAAAGGATTTTTATTCTTGTCTGCAGTTTTATAGTCATGTGTATGTTCTGTGGATATCTTGAATACTCAGTATGTCACTCAGACGTTTAAAGTAGTCTCATTCCCATTCTGTGTAATTTTTATTAAAGTGGTGATTTATTTGGTGTTACAGAAAGTTGTGTGTCTAAAAGAATGTAATTATAATAATTGCAATATAAACAGTGCACAATGTAACAAACTTGAAACCTGCCCAATAGCTGTCAAAGTTAATTGTAGGATCTGTTTACATGGCGTGATGTCTAAAAGATGCTCAGAAGATTAGCTTTGCTTTTCAATAATGTATNGCTCAGAAGATTAGCTTTGCTTTTCAATAATGTATTAATAATTTGTGCAAATGTACGAGAAATACACAAGAAGGTAGTATTGTGTGTTTACTATTGAAAAGTTCATCTTGTAGGATCTCCAGATAGCTAAGCATAGTTCTCAGAAAGCAAAGAGTTGACCAGTGTGTGTGTCTNATTAATAATTTGTGCAAATGTACGAGAAATACACAAGAAGGTAGTATTGTGTGTTTACTATTGAAAAGTTCATCTTATAGGATCTTCAGATAGCTAAGCGTAGTTCTCAGAAAGCAAAGAGTTGACCAGTGTGTGTGTCTGTGTGTGTGTCTTTCTGAGTCAAGATGAAATGAACTGATTTTATTTTTCTGCGCATCTTCTAAACATTGTATTGTGATTTTTCAGCAGTTCTGTTCTTAAAAATCATGTGATTGAACCAGCATGATGTTTGTTTGTGTGTACTTCTTCAGTAGACTTGTTCTTTTATAAAAAATGTATTTTATGTAGTTAAGTATGACTTCATTATATTAAAAACAGGTTAGGGGAAGTTTACCAAACTTTCAAAGTGCATACGGTATTTATGTAAACAGTTGCAATGACCAAGAGTTCACGCCATATGCTTTTGAAAGTTTCTTTTTAGCAAAATAGCCATTCAGTGTTGGGCATCAGAAGTTTGGTTACTGCACAGTTGAAATGCGTGGTCTATTCTGTATTCCCTATATGGTGTGTGTGCAGGCTGGAAAAGCTGGCAGAAGCAAACCGTAACAGAGTGATCCTGGAGGCAGAGGCAGAAGCCGAGGCGTTGCGGGTGCGTGGTGAGGCAGAAGCGTATGCGGTGGAGGCGAAGGCCCGCGCGGAGGCAGAGCAGATGGCCAAGAAGGCGGAGGCGTGGAAGGAGTACAAGACTGCTGCCATGGTAGACATGATACTGGAGACTCTGCCCAAGGTGATGCCTCCAAACACACAACTTAGGCCTCTTGGGGTCATATTGCAAACCAGCTTTTTTTTTTTGTATAGCTTTGTTCTATATGTGTCAGCCATGGGTGCCACACTGTAGTATCTCTTTTATCCACTGTTTAGACAAAAAACTGATTTAATATTTTAGCTGTTTTGCTGTTAATATTTTAGGCGTTAACTAGAGGTGTGCAAATATTCTGAATTTTTAAAAGTTGCTAATAGTAATTTACGAATTATTCACATTCAAACTTTGAATGTCTTATGCGAAAATTGAGAATAATTTACATTCCCATCTTATGTGTTATTTGCTTGACATTGTATGCCTGCTCACTTGAAGTCATTCATTCAAGCTTTTATTCCAAAGTTATTAGAGCTGAACTGTAAATTGTCAATTTGATGTATTTTTTTCCATTTTATGTGGCACCAAATCAAAAATTATGTTCATGCAAGGTTATTTACATTAATATGTTTTTGAGTAACTCGTTAAGAAATGTGAAAAAACGAGAATTATTAAGAAAAAGTGTTATCACACTCACATTTATTTTCACTGTAGTATTTACGGAAATAGGATACATTTCTTCTTTCTTGATTTTGCAGCCGAAGAATGAGGCATGTAAAGGTTACGTTACTGTGTTTGTGCACTACCAAAACAAAAACTTCTTTGTGTCACTATCCACATACCACATGGCCCCGTTTGACGTATACATACATTTTTTGGTAATTCTAGGGAAATTGCCTTTTTTTTTCTGCAAACACATTCAAAAGTATACTGTTTTGATACATTGTTTAGGTCATTATATAGTGACATGGTACATGAACAATATCAACATGACTTTGCATGGTATAGCTGTGGTGGAACATGAACTATCAGTGCTAGTGGTAAAGGGCTATACCAGTTAAATTGGTATATGTGTATGGTGTGTTATTTATTAATGGTTACATTTTCGAGAATACTTTTTAACTTCAATAAACAGAAAATAATTTTTTATAAATTTTTATTCTGCACTTGATGATTTAAGTATTACTTGTGTGTGAATGGTTTCTTGTGTGATGAGTGAAATTATATATAACTGAAATGAAATGTTTACTTGTGGCTATTCGACTTTGAAAATATTTTTATCATATTCAAAAATTTTACTATTCTATTTAAAAAAATTTGAACATCAAATTCCACTTTTGCGTATCCCTAGCTTTAAGTTGGTGCTTAGGGAGCACTAATGTAAAATTATTAACCCTTTCAGTCATATAAATATATTATTTTAGGCATTGCAACAAATAAATTTTTTTGGTTTTATCTGCACAGGTTTTAGTATAATGGTCTATCGTATGTTGCGACCAATGTAAAGTGTGTGTGTGTGTGTGTGTGTGTGTCTCTCTCTCTCTCTCTCTCTCTCTCTCTCTCCCCCTCTCTCCCCCTCTCTCCCCCTCTCCCTCTCTCTCATGCACACACACACACA
>NQII01000722.1:99606-144093 GCA_002778355.1 Clitarchus hookeri
TTTCCCCCACCCTTGCATCCCGGCGCTACTCCATACTCACCTCACTTCACCCTCATCTTATCTCAAGACATCAATGTTACGAGTCACCAAATTTCCCCACTCCACTCCGCACTTTGCTTATTGGATGCTGTTTTCTGCTTTGTGCATTGTAGATAATTAAATACGCTTCTTGTGCGGTGTCAGGTATGTAGGACACTGTGGCCGAAAAGGTTAATTAATTTTGTTTCTTATTATTATTATTGTTATTTTATGTCATTTTGTACGATGTTCAGAGCATTATTGGTGTTGATTGTTGCAGATTGCTGCAGAGGTAGCAGCCCCGTTGTCACAGGCAAAGAAGATCACAATGGTGTCGAGTGGCCAGGGAGAAGTTGGGGCATCCAAGCTTACAGGAGAGGTGTTGTCCATCATGACTAAAGTGCCAGATGTTGTGAAAGGGTTGACTGGAGTTGACCTTGCAAAGGTGAGTTCATGTACGACAGCTGACTGTACAATTAGTGCCGCCTTACACTTAATTTTGTCTCATCATCTATTTGGTAAAAACAATTAAGTTTTTTTGTTAAATTTTGTTATTTACCTGAAAATAATTTGACTTGATGTAATGAAACTTAAGTTTGTGGTTATACATACTCTTGAAAACTTTAACACCTTGATGCCTCTCCCCTATGGCCTGATATGGTGGGACCTTATTGATGGTAAAACAGGTGGCCTGGTCATGATAGATAATCCCAGTATTGCTGGAACTGAAACAGTCTAGCTTAGGGCCTTTGGTGGAGCTGGGTGGACCCCCTTACTGAGTGGGTGGAACCCCTTACTTGCCTTGCCCTGGCCAGCAGACACTGAACGTTGTAATGTTACGTGCACACTCGCCGCGTATCAGGAGAGGATTCCCCCTCCATGCGGCTTGCTCCAGCCACCCCTCGCTCACCACATCTCTCGCGGGAATTAATTCCTTTGCACGTCCTCCAGACAGGGCAGTTCGCGAGCAGTTCTGACCAGAGTATCTTCTGCAACTCTCACTTGTCATACCGCATGCCTTCAGCAGTAGCAGTTAGACTTAGCGTATAATGTTACCATTGTCAGAACTTGTGTTTCTCAACACACTAGGCAGAAGCTCTTGTTGCGGAGCCTTCTCCTTGCTTCAGGTGTTGGCCACATGCCTCGTCCGCGCCAGGCGTAGCTGTACCGGGGTCTCTCGCCCTGAACTTAGATTGATATCACGGTCGCCCTGTGGCAAACTTGGTCCCTCGTCCATCAGATGTTAGCAGGCACAGGTCGGAGATATATGTCTTGTAAATTTCTACTGACAGAATAAAACATAGCAATTAACGTCTTTTTGGTCCTATCATTCTCTTTCGCCTTCACATCCCTTATTTTTTTTGCCTTCTATGTGTATATTCACTTATCCACTTCTCGGTGCACGCACAATCGCCGCGATAAAGATTCGACCCAAAGTCCCTACTGAAGGGCGCTCTCACCTCTTGTCAGTGTTTGGTGTCTAGTTGCTAGCTGGTAACGCCGCTCTTCTAGCACCACTGTGGCAATGGGAGAGAGAACCTTTCTCTGAGGCTCCTGAGGCTTGAGGAGAACAAGCACATTAAGACATTACAAGCTGGTCACGCCGCTTACTGAGAGCTGTAGGGTCCTTACTTAAGGAATGCTGTGAACGCATAGGGGCAGTTGAGGTCTGCAGCTGGTGACACTACTCGCTCAATTTCTCACCGAGGGAAATCAGGGGGCTCTCTCCCCATGTGTCTGTAGGCACGCTCCTGCACCGAACGATTGATAGGACTTCTACAGGGGCTTACCCCAAGGCACTGCCCCCAGGAAGAGTAGATTCCTTCCTGGACGGACCACGCCTGAACCTATCCTCCATGCTGCTACGTAATATTAACNGCCCCCAGGAAGAGTAGATTCCTTCCTGGATGGACCACGCCTGAACCTATCCTCCGTGCTGCTACGTAATATTAGCCACCTTTACGGTCATGCCTGCACCTCCAGGACACCCACTGAATCCGTTAAAATTATAATTCTCTATTCTTTTTTTTATTTGTATCCTCTGAACATAACGTAACATCACTGACAGAGCATAGCTGTGTTCTCACAGCTATTTTTCTTAAATGCCCCATCTCGAAACTGGCCAGAAAAAGGCAGACAAGATCGCAATGGCCCAGACTACACGATCTGATAGCATAACGCCCCCAGAAAGTACACTCAGGACAGAGAAAAGGCAGCCATCTTGCGAAGGGCCAAGTGTGTCCCTGCACACTCCTGGAACTCGGTGCCCGCTGCCCCAGCATCTAGAGACTCAGGTATAACGTACCCCGACCACTGTTGCCTATTCCGTCTACGCCCCCGAAACGGGTCTTACCAGCCATCACGCTGCCTATTGGGGCACCCGTAGTAAGGCAGCTCTCGCTAAACGCCTTACATCCGGTTTCCACAGAGAAGGTCCCTGTCAGGACCCACTCGAGGACAGCCCTCCGCTCGGCTCCACCTGCCGTGGTTCGCAAAGTTATCGAGCTGCCAAACCGGACTTCAGGACGCCGCAAGTAAGAAGGNTCGCTAAACGCCTCACATCCAGTTTCCACAGAGAAGGTCCCTGTCAGGACCCACTCGAGGACAGCCCTCCGCTCGACTCCGCCTGCCGTGGTTCGCAAAGTTATCGAGCTGGCAAACCGGACCACAGGACGCGGCAAGTAAGAAGGTAAAATCCTTAATAAGGAGACTCAGTTTCTCTGGTCTCTAGAGTGATACTGGGCCTGTACACCTTCCTTAATTTTTCCACGTTGAGTGTATTAGGTGTCAACGTTACCAACGGTACTGATACAAAACGTGAATTTCAAAGTGTGTCTGACTAAGGAGGGTTTCGTTCTTCCCACTGCAGCTTAATACTGTGTATGGCCTCCATGTGCATTGTACAGATCCCTAACATGCCATGGCATGTTTGTGATCAATGTGTTGGTCATCTTCCGGACCAAGGTTGCATTCTATCCGGGCAGCTCTTATGAGATCTGGAAGTGTTGTTGGAGGTTGTGGACAATTATTAACTTCTCTTTCCAGCTTGTCTTAGGCATGTTCAATGCGTTAGTGCGCTCTCCATTGATAACAAAAGAGCGACCTAACTCCTACCACCCAAACTGCTATTTCTCACAATATTGTAAACTTTTTGTGAGCTGTTTAGATGTCGGTCATGGCATTTTAAACTTACTGTAACCTTTTTTGTTGTATGCATATCATCCATGAAGATGCCCCATTGTCTTACACTACATAATTATAATAATCAGCTTGCCAGTATTCTATTTATTGAACTGATATAAACTACAGAGATTAAGGAGAAGCCAGAATCTGCCTGTAGTGTAACATGTTTTGTGCGAATTGCTAAATGTTCACCGGGTACATGTATAAATTTGTATAGTTTCTATCTTCTCACACTGCATTTGTTTCTGTGTTTTCAGTCAATCCACGGTGTATGAAGTGCCACCATCTCAGGTAGACACAATTCCCACTTCTCGCTTTATTTTCATTTACGCAGCGTACTGTGTAAAGTGTTCTGACAATGCCAGCCAAATTCTTGAGAATCTGATTTTATACCTGTTGTAGTATTTTTTTCGGGCTTCTGACTGTAGCACCAAATATTAGTTGTGTTTATTGTAGTAGTGACTAGTCATTTGTAATGCCAGAAATCTTTTTTCAAGACTATTTTGTAAAGAGAAAATTATATATAAGATGTTACATGAAAGTTTACAGTCTATTTATATAATTGGTGATAGTGGTAATAATTGCTATTATGTATTTTATATAAATAATGTTTGTATTTAGTTTTTTTAGAATGTCAAGTTAGAGTTCTTAGTGTTCTTTTTTATGTAAAATCTTTTTAGTGTTCCGGATCTTACCTTAATCTTGACCACCTGTTGGTCAAGCATCTGTAATGCCTTATCTGTCAGAAATTACTTGTACTGTCTGTTATGTTTGATACTGATTCTGCATGCCAGTATGCTAGTCTTAATTTGTTTTGTAACTATATTTTACCTTGTCTGACTTTAAATTTGTTTAAGGCAACTTTAATTTCCCTACATGTTTAATCCTTACAATTAATTTGTAATATCTAACATATTGGTGATAGGTTCTTGCTTTTATTCTGTTTTTTTTTCTCTGGCATGTTAACTGTCTGCCTATATTGCCACTTTCCCTTTATTACATTTCCAATGTTGCTTTCTTACTTCATGCATTTTGAGTTCAATATTTTTTTCTCCTACATTCTAGTTTGCTCACAAGTTGTCTTATGTGTGAACCACCCATAACCTTGAAATTATTTATATATATGCATATTTTTGACCTTGTTATTGATTAATATAAAAAGTAAAAGAAAAAGGAAAGAAAAATGTAAATAATTCCTTTGTGTGTACTACCTGCGTCAAATCATTAGCATTATTGTGTAGCTCTCAATCATTAGCTTATCTGCCTATACATTGTTTCAAATGTTCATGAACTGAACAAAGGAGGATACAAATCTTTTGAATGTAAGTGTAGGGTAAAACACTTGATTTTGGACAGTTATAATAATGCATTTTGTGTCCTGTTTAAATGTACCATACTAGTATATTTTTTCTGCTTATTAGCCACTATAAAATTCCTGCAAAAAAAATTTAAATTAAATATTTGCAATAAATATTTTATATGTTCTTACCATAATTACCTTACTACATAAATGCTACATTATGTAAGAATGTGCAAGAAGTCAAAGAAAAAAGTAATAAAAAAATGGGTGCGTGTACTTATGTACGCATGTTAGACGTTATACTTCTTTGGCGTGACTAAAATAATAAAATTTTATTACGTATGTTACCATTTCATGCTTATATTCATTCAGATCTTGTCCCATATCGTGATTGAATTCAAACTATATAAATGAAATGTTTTTCAATTTGCTTATTACATGAACTGATTTTCTGTCGGTTTTAAATATGACCACGTGCTATGTTGTGTACCTTACGTATTCGAGGTTAATTTTAGTTTAATTAACCTTAAATACTTGAAAACACTTTCAAAATTTTACTATACAATTTTTGTCACTAACAAATTTTTCACGGCACAATGTAAGTGAAATTAATTAGCAATGAATTACTAATATAAATTAAATGTTTTTCAATTTGCTTATTTCATGAACTGATGTTCTGTGAGTTTTAAATATAACCACGTGCTATGTTGTGTACCTTGCATTTGTATATACTCGTAGTTAGGCGATATGCGCATGCACATTAGGTCATACCCCTATCATGTTCACTGTCAAATTTTGTTACACTGTGCACGTGCATCTATACGTGCATGCACGTGGGGGGTCTTACCCCTATCACGTTCACTGTCGTGCGCACGCAACTATATGCGCATGCGCGTTGGGTCATACCCCTACCACGTTCACCGTCGAATTTCATTGCACTGTGCATGCGCAACTTCCGTTGCTCACTAAACTTTTACTCTCAACGCGCCAAAAGAAGTATAACTTCAAAAAGGTTTTCTGTATTTTTTGTAAACTAATTAATTAGATGAAAATTTAATTGATATTTATGACTGCAAATGAGTGAGGAAAAATATTTTCTGTTTTGATATTCTCTCCATTGTAACTTCTATTGTATGTTTTACCTACAGTAGTTGAGACTGCTCCGGATTTTCTCCTGTGCCGTGTTGTCTGCTCTCTGGAGCTCGTACAGTTGCCTCCTCTTTCCCTTTGCTTGTTTTGTGCTTCACCAAGATACTTTCATCTCCACAGACTTAATACTTGGTGGAGTTAACTTAAGTTAGAATAAATAGGCAACATGCACATTTTTTCCTAACATTTTTAAACTCTTACCATAACATTGTTCCACCAATAAATAATGTGTTAGGGTTACAGAATTGTTTTTAAAATAACTAACCTCAGGTGAAATTTTCATATTTTGAACACTTGCCAAAATGTGCCACTAGTGCGTAGTCGTGCCATGTTATACGTCGCAAACCAGCTTGCTTGTGGGCTTGTCTAAGGTATCTATAATGAGTGTTTGTTTTAAGAAGAATGGTTTCCAAGTGTGGTGTAGCAGAAATAACAAATTAAGAATACATGCTTGGGAAATCCCAGTGTAGTTTACTACAAGACACAAAAACACATTTAAAAAAAGTTAAATATATATATAACTGAACTATTTTAAAGTGTTGTATTAAAACTAAATATTGGCTTATAGACTTTGGCAATGCTCTGAAGATATTTTATTAGAATAAATACTGTTTATTAGTGGAGACTATTGTAATGCATTTTTTTGAGCCGTTTGTCATTGAGCTTTTTTTAAATACTAATAATTTAAAAAAGTCTCAGGCCGTTGCCATTTGAAAGATATTATACTAACAGAAAAGTTGGCAGCAAATTAGGAAAAAGTTGTTTAGTGTATTAACATTGCATTAACAGTATTATTGTTAAATTTGTGGACATTTAATTTATTTAATTTAGTTTCTGATTCTTTTATGTACATGCGAGTAAGAAGTGGCACATCAGCAACATATTTATGTTCTTAACATATTCACAATTTCACTTTATCAATGCACGAGTAAAGTGATTGTCCACAGCAGTATTAATTTTCCATTTGGCAAAAAAAAAATACAAAAACGTAGAAAAATCTATCCTAACCAGAGCTTTTAAAAGTTCTCAATTAACATGAAACAGCCTGTAAATTGTAAATACTGTATTGCTTTCAGTGTGTGTGTGTATACACTATGAGGTGGAGTTTCCTTGAGTTGTCATGCTTCTGAGATTCCTCCACATAAGAAGAGAATCAAGCATGTTAGTCCACCATCAAACCATCCCAAAAAAAAATAGATCCCTAAGAAAAACACATTTGACCCCATCTTCACATTTGCTAGGAGAGAATTAGTTGTTAAAAAAAATAATCTTGTAAAAATGATGTTAAGTTTCAAGATATAATTTTTGGCTTCATCAAAAACTTGTGTCTTTCTCATGTTATGTAGTAATTAGCAAAATAATATCTTGGGACATATGTAACATCTATTAAAAAGATAAAATGCAGTACATCCATAATGCAAATCTAGATGAGAGGCTCCTCTTACTACCATAAACACCTTCCAGCGTGGATTAGACCACAGTCAGAGTGGACAGCCCATGTCATTGCTGTCTCAGTCTTACATAGTCAAGAGCCAAGGGTACTCCCCTCACTATACTTCAAAGATGTAGGTTATTTACGAAAGTCACTGCTCCATGCATTTCTCTTCCCCTCACAATAACCAGTCTTCGAGGTCTTAGTCCCATCACCTAGATTGCCGCCCTTCTCACAAAATTCTCCTCTTGCCCCTGAACATTCCCACTCCATTGTACATTCGTGTCCAAGACCCACTTTAAAATCTGTACTTAAATGTAAACTAGTCATGAGAATATCTTTCTTAATGATACACTGTCAACTTCCNAAATGTAAACTAGTCATGAGAATATCTTTCTTAATGATACACTGTCCACTTTCTTGAATGCTAGAAACACCTGGGCCCCATTCCCCAAGATGCATACATGGTCACCATAGCTGTTGCATCTCTCTACATCAACATCTTCAAGCAAAGACCTCCACACAGCAAACCTTCTACAGCATTCCTTGTTGAACACGCCAGGTTAACTCTCAGCAACAACAACTTCAGATTTCAAGATACACACTACCTTCAGGTCAAAGACGCAGCGATGGGTACACGTATGGCCCCATTTTATGCCAATCTGTTTATGGGCAGGTTAGAAGAAAACTTCCTCAGTCACCAACCAACCCAACCACACTGCTGGATGTGTTTCATCCACGACTCTTCATGATATGAACTTCTACTGAAGAATGTCTAATTCACTTTCTGAACAACTTAAATGCACATAGTTCACTCAAATTCACCTGTTCATACTCCAAAAACATGACATACTCCTGGATGTTGAACTGACTCTCCACAATGGCACAATTCAAACTGCTGTACACACCAAACCCACCAACAACAACCACCTCCAGTACTTACATCAACAGCTATCACCCATAGCATGTCAAAAAATCCCTACCCTACAGTCTTGCCACAAGAGCCAAACTTATCTGCTCACCAACGGTGATCTCAACAAACAGTGTGTACAAATAGTCAAAGCATTCCTCGACAGGGGCTACCCCAGGCACCTTGTCCACAAACAGATCCAGCAAGCCATCTCAAATACCGGAGCACAAACCAAGGTCAACAACTGTGATATACCCCTGTTGGTCCCATATCATGAAGGCCTAAATAAACTCAGAACCATTCTCCACTCTGGATACCAAATTCTGGCTTCCTCACCACAAACACAAGACCTGCTCTACAAACCACCCAGATTGGTCTTTCAAAAGGCCACCTAACCTCCGCAACAAACTGGTTCGTCCAAAGCTTCAGCCTACCACAAATACCAACCAAACCATCGCCCCCAAAGAATCCCACCTCTGCAATAGCCTGGGAATCAGCTCACCAATTCATATCAAAATCCAGGCAGACGCCAGTTCTCAACATAAGATAATCTCAGCTCCTAACTACACTCATCAGCTATACCTGCAAATTTTCAATTTTCCCGCCCCACTTTAGTTTACCACCTGGCCACCACTAAGTTTACTACCAACAGTGCCCTACCACCATACTGCAGTCCTACAACTCGCCGCTTGATAAAACTGACATAGCCAACGAAACCTTTCAATCACGCAATCGCGTGGAAAATGTGTCCTCTGTGTGTCTGTATACATGCGTGTGGTGCACGCGTGCGCCTGTCGACAAGTACTAAACTCTAAATACTTTAATTCCTGTCCTTTTAGATTTTTCTAGTGGCCTACTTGCAACCTTAACTATGCACTGAAGTTAATATGAGTTTATTCTTTCATAAAGGTATATAAGCCCACATCCTTAGTCATGGGGAGTTTTGAGTTTCTTTTACAAAAAAAGTAAAAAAGTTAACCATAACTGTCTTATCTCGTGCAGCATCTCCTTTCATGCTGGCAGAGGTTTGAAGCAGTTATAAGTCGAGTCACATGTATATCCTCCCACTCCGAGCACAAGGGGCGGTCGAGTCTGACAGTTCACATATGTACTGCCCAAAATCCCCATCTCGTGAACCCAACACTTAAGAGTTGCCATGAACAGGAAACAAGGATAATGTGGAACAATCAAGCATGTAACAGTAGGGTCATTCTGGCAGGGGCGAAAACATGTGAACCATACAGAGATGTTTTTTCCTTAATATTTTAACTTGCAGCAATCCGCGAAGCTGTACTGCTTTGCGCAAATACAGGTAGATGCAAGAACAGACTATACATCTTCTTTGAAAAATCTCTGACTTCATGGCTTTCGTAGTAGGATCATTGAAGTGGATTTTCGATTCCCCTCCTCTCTATTTTTGTCACTCACATAATGTCGTAACTACTGCAAAGAAAAAAAATTGAAAAGAAAAAAGCACACTTTATATCGCAGAAGAAAAGGCACACACAAATTTCTTGTGAAGCCCATGGAGCAAGATGATAAAAGGTGACACAATGACACATGTGATGTGTACACACTGTCACAACAAATACAGTAAACTTGAAAAGTTAGGCGTACTGAACACTGAAGTTTTTAGTAATTTGATTATATGAAGATCCCATATTTCGGTTAACTGCTAATAGTAAATTTACTGGCATATTATGGAGTGAGAATAATCTAAGTATTAAAAACTACTGTACATGTTTTACGTAACTGTTTAGTTACTGTGAGGGTTTCTGATGACTTTGCAGCTCGAATGTACACACTCATTTCATGCAGCAAACCTGAACATTTGACTTCTTCTGTTAGCAACATTGCAAGTAGTAAAAATGGCTACAAGCAAAATCACAGACTTGGAAACCCAAACATTTTATTTGCACCGGATATTTAGGAGCTTGAAGTCAGAATACCATTATATTCCATGATTTGTATTATTTTTTAGACTTCCTAGGGTAGGTTTAAAACTTGTGCGTGGTACACATGGCAGATACAAGAACTAACGTAATACATTGTTACTTTTTGGTACAAAAGTTATCTTGCATTTAGGACATAAAATTTTATAATTTACAAACTTCAATAATTTTGTGAATTTGTGACACTTGTATTTTATGGTCAGTTTTTCCATACCTATAATTTCAAGAAGATATTGATAGTAAAAATATCACTTGAGAAAGTAAATGCAATTGTTACTTATAGGTAGGCCCATTTTGTGATGTCATAAACTTTTGGTGTAAATTAATTTTAATGAAACACCTACTGCATGTTACACGGAAAGTAATAATTTGCTACAATTTATGAAAGATTTCACGTAACTATTAAGTTATTAGATATTCTAAGAAAGCAAACTACAATTCATTAATGTAAAGCAAGCTACATTTAGTTATGCCATTTATTATTAATACTAGCTTTACAGAAGCACATTTTCTGATTCTCATTTTAATTTGTATTTGTAGCTCATATGGGTAGGTGGGTCTGTCATTTCTTTCCGAAAATGATAATAAATCAGCACTAATAATAGTGCATACTGTACTATGTGCCGGGGTCAGCTGTAATTTGTGATGTTAACACCAATGAAAAAATAGCTTGCCTCCATGTGTAACCACAACATAAAGTATTGTTTTTGATTGAAAATTACTGTGCCAATGCAAATTTTTATATGCACTAAAAGTATACCATTATTTTCATCAAAAAAATTTTATTTAAATTTTGTCAATAGTAATTTTATTTGCATGTTGCCTATTAAGTTCTTACACTGAAAAAAAAAATTAAAATATTGACGTTATGCACATAATCTGTAAACTAAAAGAATTCAAGTAAGTGCCCACCACAATTGAACAAAATCCCTCAATGTGTATATTTCAGGAACAGCTGCTTTAATTAAATCCCATTTGTTATGTGATATATGGACATGAGAAAGCCAAGGTTATATAAGCCATAGGTATGCTGTATTTTGTTTTCTGATTTTTAGATTGAAAGATAAAAATAGAAAACGCAATTTTTTTCAATGAGTACCTGCTTTAATATCTCCAGTGCTATAGCTATAACTCTAGTTTCCGGCATTCAGGTTAGTGTGTAGAGATTGAACACTTTGTGGCTCTAGCTTTATTAATGAGTAATTAATATTGAGTTTATATTTATATGCATCACAAGCCTGTTGTAGACTTGCATATATACAAAGGCTGTTTCTTTAATAGTGGCAACATTTAATTACAACCAATACAAAACAAGGTACTTCTGTGAAATGTGTACAGTACCTCTGTGTTATCCTCAGCATTGTATATAACCCATTGCCAGCAATGTGGAAGCCATTTTGTCCCCGTAGTAGCACCAGTTCTCTGGATGGTGCGATTGGAGAGGTCTATTGCCTGTAGAACTTGGAGAAGAGTTCAGAAGTGGATACCTTGAAGCGGTTCCTTCACCTTCTGTGTCAATTCATAGTCACTGAGGCTTACGGGGCCATGGTGTTGTAGTGGTTAGACCACTCCCCTCTCACCAAGGCGAACCGGGTTCGATTCCCGGTGGGGTCACCCCCAGATCTTTGCATGTGAGAATTGTGTCAAACAATGCCGCTGGTCGGCGGGTTTTATCGGGTATCTCCTGTTTCCCCCATCCTTGCATTTTGGCACTGCTCCATACTCGTCTTGCTTCACCCTCATCAGCACTCAAGACCTCGATGTTAAGGTGACTCTTCACTCACTCACATGGGCTTGAGTACAGGGAGAATAGGGGATGATAGAGCACTTCCCAGCCCCATTGAGAGCATAAAGCAGCCACCGGTTGTGCGACGTGCGCACGAGCATTATCCTGCAAAATGATGGGAGACGTGTGCAGAAAGTGTCGTCTCTTCTTTGACGACGTTGGTTGCCGATGACGTTCCAAAAATGAACAGTAATACTGCACATTTACGGTTTGTCCTTGGGGTATGCTATGCGTTAAAATGTCAATGCAGTTATACACCAGAATCACCATCACCTACACATTGCTGGGGTATGATGCACTTTTGACTTTCTTGGGAACTCGTAATGATGCCATTCGTTCAATTGGCATTTCAGTTTGGGCTCGTACATTTAGGCCCATGTCTCATGCGTTGTTACGATAAGGCATAGGAACACCTCCCCTTCACACTCGTAGCATTCCAAATGGGTTTGCACAGTATCGTACCGTTGCCATTTCTGCACCTCCATCAAATAGTGCAGAACACATCTCAATGCAATTTTTCTCTTGCGTAGCCGGTCTTTCAGAAATATTAAACATTGTCTTAGGCGTTATCCCCGTCTCTTGGGCTAACTTACGAACCGTCTTGGGTTGTATCAGTTCCCAGCAACCCTTCAACAAGTTTCATGTCCTATCACCGACACCAGGGTGACCCGGCCGAGGCGTGTCATTCACACGCTGTCGTCCATCGTCGAAGGCTTTGACTCAGCATGCCACGGTTCTGTAAGGCAACGCCGAATACCTGTTCACCTCACGAAGACCTTCATGACACTGTCGTGTAGGGTCACATGTACATTCAATTTGAATCTAGTTGCGCTGTTCCTGTTTCGATAACATCTTGGATACTAACTGTTGAACCTGTCTCTAGCAGACGATGCTATTCTTCACAGCACAGTACATGCGCATGAGCATTAAATGGACCAGTCTATCTACTGTGAGGTAGGTTGGGTACCACGCGAACATGTACATAAGCGAAAAACACTGGTTCTATTTCCTGGTGTACATACTATATTGTTGCCACTAATGAAGAAACAGCCCACGTATTTATAAATACTGAAATTTAAATGAATTGTATATATTGTCAAAGTTGAAAAAATGAATAGGGAAAAGCATACCACAAACAAATAAAATTGCCAGAATACAGTAAAGTCTAGGCTACATTCACAGTAGCATGCAAACAGCACAGACCCACAAAAGTTAAACCTGCCCTAATCAAGGGTATCTGCTACAACGATGCACGGTACAAGCACAGAAAACTAACTTCTTGGAGCATTATGTGCCGTGCTTCTGTGCGCAGCCAATCAAGAAACTGTACATTTACTATGCTAGTCAAATTGAAAAAAAAATACACTTTTAAGAAATTGAAGGGAAGTTGTTGACTGACATAGTTTTCTATTTTCACTTTTCAACAGGCCTCAACAAGGAAAATAGAGGGTCTATATGACTTTGGTTTGTATTTAATTGCAGCTGTAGAAAGTAAGGCTGTTTTGTATGATAAATCAAAGGATAGTTTTTCAATTTCATATTTTCCTGACACACACCACGTTTCACAATAAGAAAATTACTCCGCCAAAGTAAACAAAACGCCAGAAAACAGCCAGAAAAAATAACTGCAAGATTTTGCAGTTCTCTGTGTTCTGTACGAATGTAGCAGGGTATAACTGCCGTGTGCCTGTGTTTTTGTATGATGATTGATTGCTATTGCGAATGTAGCCTAGGCTTAACAAAGAGGTAGTATGTTGGGAAAATTGTAACATTCTATGATTATTTGTTTGTTGGTTTTCTGCACATATTGTTGGCTTGTTTGGCAATGTATGCAAAACATTTCAATTTCCTTAGTAAGATTTTATAACACTGCTGTTAAACTTTAAAGCTAGTGTTAATTTATGTCAGCAGCTTTGCAGAAAAATTTAGGTACGTAATAATAATACAGCGAGTCTTCTGCTTTTGTATATGTTTTCTTAAAAATGTGTATGGAAGTTTAATTTATGAAAGTGGAACCATATACTTGTATATTTTAAAAAGTTATATTTCCAGAATATAAAGGAATTCGTCTTCATCTTCATCTTCATCGTCATAATTTTCATTATCTTCTATTTTGTCAAAATCTTCATCGTCATTATCTTTAATCATCTTCATAGTCAACTACGTCATCTTCATCTTCATTTTCTTCTACATCTTCATCACTGTTACCATCCATCATTGTCTTGCAATCACCAATCATTCATTATCGTCTGTCATAATTTTTATTATTCTTATTTTTTTGTTTGTAATGTTTGAATGAAAGTGAGACTTTCACATGTTTTCGGTGATGGTTTATTGTTTGGAATAAGTCATACATGGAAATACAGGAAATAAGTCATACATGGGTTATGTATCTGCTACGTGGTCGCTATATTGGTTGATGCATGTGTCCCAGTATGTCAATAGATTGTGGATACTGTTTACAAAGAACGTCTAGTTGGCTGTGGAACCAGTCGTCAGTGATGTCCTGGCCCACAGCATTGTCGGCAAACAGGCGGCACCCGAGAGCTTTCTCATCCATCAGCATCGAGCCATTCTTGTAAAAAAACAAATCACTTTCACAACCTTTTTGGCAGAATGGCTTTCCTTGGGCATGGAGATTTTAAGTTCTGCCCTTTCATATCTTTACATTTTGTGGTTGGATCAAAGTGGTGGAACCAAGTTCCATCTGCTCCCATAATCTTGGGAATAAATTGTCCTCCATTCTGCATGGTAACAGTGTCCCAGGCAAGCTCCTAGTTGATGAATAAGTTTGCTTGGGACTCATTGCACACAACCTTACTGTATCCCAGTCATTGATGTACAACGGTTTTATAATTGAATAAAACCGCTCGCTGGGTCTGTTTAGACAAATCCACGTCATAACCATACACTAACCCTTCCTGATAACAGCTTGTTGTTAGTCACTAACCAATGCATGCAAGCACAAAGCTCTGTTTTTTTAAGTGATGGATGCGAATGCTAGGGTCTCTTTCATTTGGGTAACCCTCATACATTACTATGTATGTATAATTATTTTCCTTGTGTTAAATCAGGTGTAAATAGCATTGTAGGATAGTAAATTGTGATTATACACTTGCAGAAATTCTTGGCAGCAAGGAATTTTTTTTGGTTGTTATAATAAAGTTTTGAATTTATTGTATGAATGTTGAATTAGAGTTGTCTGTGGGTGATGTATGAAATTATGAATTCCATGAATGTTGAATGCGCGAAAGTAGAAAACACTCTGCAGTAAAAATTTTATATATTATAATTTTATATTCTGGACATTAGTGTGTTTTGTGCAGTAAAAAGATAACACCATTTTACTATTTTCATCTTATTTCTAATGTGTAATTTTTCTTGCATTTTAGTCCTCTCATCTATAAGACAACTCGTAGTCATAAACACGATAATGTGTACTTTGAAACTAGTAAATTTTGGTTTATCAATCACAATTTAGTGGTTTTTTTGTGAATAAGGCCAGAATTTATTTGAGAATAAATTGGCTATTCATTTGAAAATTATGTTTTCACACAATTAAGCAAAAGTATCATATCTGACACATTTTTTTTCCTTCTTTAGCAGCATTTTTTGGGACTTTAAATGTGTGTTAATTTTAAGGACAGTTTATTCGTTATGCGAATTGAAAAAAACTGAATCAACAGACCATACAGATTTTGGAGCAATTAAGCTATAACTTGTAATGTGAAACTTGGCTTGTTGAATAAAACTGTCCAATGTTGTGTTTGCAGACAGTTCTAATTTTTTGGTTGTTTTTTTTTTTCGCTGAATTTTTTTGTATCTTAGATTTATGTAAATTGTCATCTATTCAACTACTTTTATATACCTTTTAAAGTGTAAAAAAATGTATTTACTGTGGTATTTTAAATTTATGGAAGCTACTAGGTAGCTGTTAATACAGTTTATTGTTGAAGAAGTGAGGCAGATATGGTAACAAATTTTTTATTTGATGATGGTTTGGTCTAAAAGAAAAAAAATTATGTAAGATTTGTACAGGTTGAAGAAAGCTTACAGTTGGGCAGTATACAAGGTATTTGTAAATATAAATTACTATAGTTTGTAGAAGGAACTAATTTAATAAAGTTTTGAATAGGAGCCCATTTTTGGAATCATACTTGCTAAAAGTAAAACAAAATCAAATGAAGTTTTAAAATCTTGTAATTATTATGGGTGCAATAATATTACAGACATAAATTCCACTCCCAGTACAAATGTTTCCATAGTTAAATTACCCTCATATTGGTATGCAATTTCAGTTGAATTTTCTGCCACAAGAGCTGCATGGTGTGGCACTCGCCAACTTTGCTACAAACATACTTTTAACTCTTGTACGAGTTGTGGTACACTGAAAAAGTATTTGGTAGCCAGAATTTGTGCAGGCAAATATTGTCCAACTTTAAAGATGTTAGTAAGTATCACTCTTCACGTGACCACGCTTGTACCCCAATGCATTCCCGTATTTGCGTTCCTATTCTAACACTCCTCAGTAAACAGCTTAGGAGTTTGTTCAGGGATTTAAAAAATTCTCTATAAAATCAAATAAAAAATTATTTTGAAATTTATGACATCTTATTGTCTGATGCCAGTTGGTTTTAAAATAGGTAGTCTTTTATTTTATTTTTCTACCTAAATTACCTTGTTTGCATTTTCCTGTGTGTTTAGAACTTGTTTAGAGATAGTGAAATCATCAGCCTGTTGTTCATTTGTGAATCACCGTCAAGAATCTCAAAAAACTAAAGCAATGAGTTATTTGTGTGCATTGGAATGGTGGATAGCAAAACATATACCCAATGTTGTTTTGAGTTGGCTGTAAATTTTTTTTTGTAAATGTAATATTTGTGAAGTATAAAGCTGCAAGCAGCCATAAAGCAATAAATATACTTCAGAACTGACATAAGCTAGGAATGCAATTTTTTTCTACATTAGCTTTGGATTAGCACACGATATGGTCAAGATTTTGAGTCGCTGAGATTACGTGAAGAACTTGTATGTATTATAATTGTTGAATGTGTGTGGGGTTGCATTTGTAAATCATTTGAAGGTTTGGTAACTGCAAAGATAATAGAAGTTCCGTGCACAAGTTATTTTCATTAAGACATGTTTTCATCCACTGAAAGATAAATTTCTCATTTTATCGACACAACTTGTGGTTTTTTTTGACATTAAAATTGTTTCAAAATTATTTTTATAGTCATATATTGTTTACTGTATTTTGCTTTTATCATTCAACCAATATTTTGCAAAAAGTAGGGATTACTTAAGTGTAATAATGCAACCTTGGGGTTGGGAAGCGACGAGGATGTACAATAGGGAATTGCAATGCCATTCTCATATGATGAGTATTGAAAATCACAAGGGAGAAAACCATCTGTGCAGACGGTTGGAATTGAACCTTTCAGTTGACTGCAAGTGAGGCATTGAGACAGAATACTCAAATATGCTCAGTATTGCAGTATATATGTAAATTAGGTGTGTGAATGAAATGTAGTGAGATTAGAGATGAATGTTTTTATTTTTTACTCTTCAGCTGCAAATTTGCGCAGAGTAGAGCAGAGCGGTTAGGAGTTAAATCTGAAATGTTCCTCCTGGGGGAAGCTAGCTGCTGGTTTTGTGTTGCTCTTTCACGCAGCAGTGAATCTGCAGTTATTTAGTCATTATTTGAGCCCTTTTGAGAAAGTCCCGCTTAGACGTTATTTACATTTTGTCAATTTATTGTGACTTGTATTCATGCTGAGATGACAGTATGGGATGCTACTTTGGGGATTTGACGTCGCCTTCTGCAGAAAAGAGAAAGCTGAGACCTACCTACCGCTTAAAAAATTGCAAGGGGGTCTACTGGTAATTGAACCTGGAGATACCAGGTGAGTGGTAACAACAGCACCTGCTAAAACAAGGAGGCAAACGTTAGTGTTTCTGCCATGCCATTTATCACTCGGGGCAGCGGTGATGCAATAGCAAGACGGCTCACCATCCACCACTGTGAACCAGGTTCGATCCCTAGCCGGGTCATCCTTGATTTTTATATGTAGGAAATGTGTTTGATGTTGTTATTGGCCATTGGAATTTCTCAGGGCACTCTGATTTACCCTCTTTGCATTCCATTGCTTCTCCATCTCTACCCCGCTTCACTCGGTTTGGCACTTACAGCACAATTTAACTTTTCGTAAAATGTGTTGTTTTATTGTCTAGGTTTTTTCATTGAATTTATTGCTTTAGTTTAATAAGATAAAGAAAATTAGCATATTGTATAAAACAGTCTATGGAAATGTTACAGAGTCGTGTGAATAAATATGGTGTACATGACCAGAATCAAAATATGGCTGTGCATCACATTGATGCACGTGGCGGTCAAAGTGTTAACATAAGTACCAGAATTAGGATTTGTGATTAAACAGTGGTGGCTTAGCTTCTGCTTGAAAAGCACATCTTCACTTACATTTATTCATCTAACTCTATCACTGAAAATTCTTGTCAGTTTTATCATAAAATTATTACCATATTTGTATGTTTAAACACAAGCCTCTGTCTTTGTGGAACTTTCATGATTATGGAATGGATTAAGTGTTTTATTGATATTTATGGTATAGTTATTGTACATGAAGTAATTTGCATAAGTATGGTGTACCTGTGTTTCTAATGCTTGTTAAGAATTTTTGTGTAGCCGGTATTTAAACATGATTAGGCTTGGAAATTTGTGATGTATTTCTGTAATGGCAGTCATTGTTTTTGTGTTATTTGTTGTCAATATTGGCTATTGTTGTACTGCCAGATTGCGTGGTTCAAACTAATAGTTATTGTACATTAAGTGAAGTAAATTATGATTGTTACTTGTCAGATTAGTCATGTTTGATGTGAAAAATAATGCACTGTGGTATTTCTGTAATGCAAAAAGATTTTTTGATGTGAGGTTTGTGAAGATACCAAAGTTACAGCTTATGAAACAAAGAAATGTATTTTGACATGTAGGATTGGATGGCATACAAGGTAATATTTTTACCACTTGGAAGTTTACTGCCTTGGGTCACATCTTTGTATCTACAGAATGTCATGTACTTTTGTACAATGAATTTGGACTTGGATAAACCAGCTGATAAGGAACATGGGAAAAAGTTGCATAGTGTGAACAACAGTTGGCCATCATTGCAAACTGTGAGGTACCTAATTTCTGTCAATTATGATAAGTTGTTCAATAACAAACATTTATAATTTTTTTATTTTTATGAAAAGCACTGTTTAATCAGCATTACATGTGTTGTCATTTCTATAAATAAAATAATACAAACTCAAATGCAAATAATAAAACTCTGGCCATTGCGAAAATGAGATAATTTACATTGAAGGGAAAATTCATTGAGCTATGTAAAGATAACAGAGGATTAAATTTTATTTTACTCTTTTATGATATTGTTAAATCAAAAGAAAATTTACATATTTTTAATTTGTAGACTTTGTGCATGGCGTAACTGAGCACCGCTCAACATTTAAAACAATTTTCGTTACAAGAGGAATTAAAGTAGACACCTATGGGGTATCATTTTATACTGTTAAATTAATTTACTATTTCTTTACAAAATTGTGTTGATTTTGTGCCAGAGAAATAACCGTAATGAAATTGATTTGGAACTTGCAAATCTCTGAATCTGGAGTTTAATTGGTTTTTAAGTGATTCGGCTCATCCCTAATGGGGAAGCTTCACTGTACATGATGGTGAAAGGAAAGGTATGTCGTTTTGGGTTGGACTGGATAAGCAAAGGGAGAATGATGATGAGAGAAGGGAAGGTGGGAAAGCAGCCTTTTGTGTTTGCAGTTTGCCACTACGAAAAAAGCTTGTTGGTTTTTCTCATTGTAGTGGTTTTTTGTTTCAGCTTGCTTGGTTTTTGATGTTTGCATATAACACTTAAAACTGACTTTGCTACATTTACTCAAATATTACTTCTCAATGATCAGATCACTTGGCAGTTTATTTTGTGTTTGGTTTAAAAAACTTTGGTATCATTTTGCTACCACAGTTAATTTATGAAATCATGTTTAGTAACTGTACATTTTTTGTGATGTTTGTATATGATTGTGTACCTTGCGACTTTCCATGCTGTTACATATTTATGCACTAATATTATCAGTGTTCCCAAAATCATTAATGTGTCTGACCAGTGTTTAAAACAGGTTGTTGCAATGTGTCACTAAGACTTCAGTACAATTTTAGCTTTCAGCTATAAAATTGTTAGTAATTACTTTACGTTGGCATTAGAACAGTGTGTGATTGATATTTTATGTTTAGGTAGGTAAAATATTGGTGATCTGAGGTCATTAGTGAAACTGTAACCCTCTCGTAAGTTTTAATGATGTCAGGCTGTCTTCTTCCAGTGTGCATTTTCTGATGTTGGTTGATGTGTGTAGTGTCATTTGCAAGACAATCAGCCTTGTGTTTATCCAACAGTAATCAGTTCTTTTAATAGTTGTTGCTGAAGTGGAAAGGAGTAATATAACTTGTTACAGCAGAGGATGAAATTCCATAAATCATCATGTATCTTCAGCAACACAAACTTCCTAGGAAAGATTGCCATTAATTTTTGCAGTATGTTTACACAGTTAAATCTTGCAGGATTGCATGTAAAATACATACTTTATGTCAGCTGTGGTCGCTTGTCGTCTAGGAATGTTTTATACAAATCCATACATGGCAGCAAGATTTGGTGAATTGTCATCATTTTGTATGGTATACGTCGCCAATCATTTTTACAGGTGATATATTAACACTTTTGTTTGTACAACTAAACTAACTGTTTTGTTGCAAGTACAGATCGAAGCTGATGTGGCAAAACAATTATTGTTCAAAGTTCTATTAGAAGAGAAATTAAACTCAGGAGCAAATAATAAAAGTAAAAGAATGATGGCCAAAGAAAGGTGATCATAACGCTTCTGATACTCCAATTGGGAGTGGTAACTACCCCTTTGCCACTCCTTGTGATCAAGAAATAAAGTGGCCTGTATGTAGTGGGGGTCCTAGAATTAAGTACGATACAATAGTTGTGTGTATTTACTGTAACTTTAATGTTTTGTGGATAATGTAGTTATGTAAAATTTTCGATGCACTGCCATTATCATGTATTAAATGACTTCTGTTTATGATATTTTTTTAGTAGAATGGAGATTTTTCTAAAATTCTCTCATGTTGACCAAGTTAATGAAGTTGAGTGGGGTGTGACGTAACACTGAGATTCGCAAAACTAAATGACCAAAATATGTGTATCGTACAAAGCCAATACTACTGTCATTTTATAACTGTATGTGTTTTAGGTTTGCATGTATTGTATCAAATTGTGTTGTAGAAAATAAAATTATTTAAGTAATTTGCTTATATGATACAAAAATTTCCAGTTTACATTAAATTTCTGTAAGTTTTGTTTGTATGCAATTTAATTTCACACGATTACATTTTGATAACTTTATGTAGGCATTTGGATGAATAGGTCTCCTTGAACTTGAATTTGGTTTCTCTATACCAATAACCCTCCCCGTTTCTCCTGGTTAAAAAAAAAATGTTGTAAAAGTTTTTTTTTTATCCTTTACATTTTGCTTTCGCCTATGTAAATAGTCATAATTAGTAATTGCATGTTTTTTAATTCCTGTGAGAAAATATAGATGGAGTCTAATTCATATTAGCGTGAGATTTGATATTTGGTAGCATGTCATTACAGGTTTTGGATGCTAAGTGTCAAACCTTAACAATTACCCGTGATAGAGGAGTTCTGTCTGAATGGACATATTAATTTGCAACATTTATCTTTCACTTTTGTTGTACTTTATTGGAAGAATGCGTATAAGTAAGTTAGGTTGTATAGGTGCAAACTTAGAGTATAAATAACGTTATACAAAGAATTGAACCATTGGATTTTCCTCCAAGTTTCTGTAAATAGTTATGTGGCTCAACACAACAACTTAGCTGTTTGTATCCACGTTCTCTTGGTGCAGTGGAGTGAGTGAAGTAGCCTTACATACAGACATTGCTGTTCTTTCCACGATCGTCAGATATGCACCACTATGGTGTGCCAAGGGGAGGATCGTGTTTGACTTTAGAGGAGGATCAATGGCTAGTTTAAGTTACCTGCTGGCTCACTGCATGATAATGCCATGAGCAGTTACGGAGCTGTCTAGTGTTATGTCGGGAAACTAAATCCAAAAAGGTGTGAAAATTATCCATTGGCTTTGTTCCTTTCAATAGTATTGTTTATGTCAAGAGGGCGTGGTACATAAATCAACACTAAACATACAGAGAAATATTTATAAGTTTTTGGAAGTGAATATAGGAAAACTGTGTATTGGCAACTGTAGATATTAATTTACCCTAACTTTTAGAGCTAATAGTTTTCTAATGTGGTGCATTACTGCCAAACTAACTCTTACGTCATACATTTGCACGTGTCAGTATTGCGTAAGATATGGCGCTAAAGGAATGTATCTGTCCGTCAAAATGTTTGCTGACAAAGTAGCCAGAAACTGTTATTTAAAATCGCCCTTTCTTTATCTTTCTGTATTTACTTTCAGAAATCTATTAACTGCAATTAACGTGTTCAGAGTTAACTTACGTACTCTTGAGTGATGCTGGCCATTTTAGCTACTTAAAGAGGGTATTGCTTGGCACGAGGTGGCTATCTTGGGTGAGGCTGAAACTATCAGAGTTAGTTCCTTTAAAAAATGTGGATCCTGTGCTAAGTAAGCAAGAGGGACAGTACTGTATCTTTCTAGGCATGGAACACTTCCTGTCTGGTTAGGTCTCTTTCTCCTTGCTGGTTTTAGGCTGAGGCGTTGCCAAAGTCAGTATGTAGCACAGAGTTTGTTTCACTTGCTGTCCTGCTAATAGCAGTGGCTGTGCGTGCTCCTGCAGGAGTCAGGTGAGCTCTGCACTGGGTGTTGGGCCTTCCTCCACTTGCCGAACCTAACTTCCTTGTGTACTGTTGGTGGGATAGCTCGTCTATGTTCATTGGGCTTTCAGAAACCAACCCATACAAACAAAAATCTGTGTCCATAAACTATAGTTTACGATCATGTGACTATCACCACTGCCACCATCATTACCACCTGTACTCTTACCATTATCTGTTCCTCCCTCCTCCTTGTATGTAAATTAGTCTTTAGCATATTATTAATAGTTTAGTGTTAAAATTAGTGGAAATTTAAAGGTTTCTCTTAGTTTCATTCTGATTAGTGTAAGATTACGCTTTCTTGCTTCTGAGGTAATTTAATTTGTAAAAATTTTAGTTTCATTTAGTTGATACATCAATATCAGTTATGTCCGTGGCTGTATTAATTTTTACGTACTGTAGGCAAATGTACACTGAGCTAAAAGAATTGCATTAAGCAGAGCTTCCAGAAGCAATCGGTTGATTGTGAACCAACTGTACAGTTGAACCTGGATAAGATGAGAATATGGCTGTAATGGTAGTGTTTCAATGCACCGTCCATTTTCCTATTTAGAATAAGGTTAATTAATTTTCTTAAAATAAGACCCATTTCGTGGCCATGCATACTGCTTACATTCTGCGAACGTGTTATGTATACAACTCGTGGCGCGCTCTCAACATGTAACTCGGAGAGTATCGATAGTGCGCGCAGAGGCATCACGCAAGTGCGCTGTAATCAATAGCGTGCGCTGAGTCTGCCCACTTCAAGAAAGAAAACAGGCAATGGTTGATAATTTTTTCAAGAAGTGAGGCGTGATAAGTGTACATAGTTTGAATGTGTTTTTGATTACACTTCTTTTTTAAATTACAAGTTGCTCCTAAGACATTTTTTAAAAATTAAATTGTGTTTTTAGAAGTAAAAAATTTGCAACGCAACAATGAAACTTACGCGGGCTGTGTAAATGTGTTTCTTTGCTAGCGTTTATTTATTTTCCCTAATCACTATCACTCAAGCCTTTGTTTACTGTACCGCTTGTGCTGGTTGTTGCGTCAATCCAGAAGTACTCATAACAAAAGGGGTGGACATTTTGATAAACATATCTGTCTGACGTTGCTGTTTCAAATGTTTTGGCTTTTAATTTATAAGTTGAGCTGACACTGCTGTGGCACTTCTGAAACCACTTCTTTTTAACATGTCCAGTTCTGCGCTTACTCAGCTGAATCATTTTCTATTCCCAAGGCTTTATTAGACTGGCAATCGGCAGAAAACTTGTAAAGTTAATTTTTATGTTTTGTGCTGGTACCGGAACACACATTCATCCTTTTGTTGATATCATGCAACACATCACAAAAAATATTAACGTAACAGTTACTACACATACGTAACAAAAGTTACAGAGAGAGAGAGAATTTACAGGTGTTTGGCACATGTTTATCACATGCGAGCTACATTGCTTGAAGTGGTGTTTCCTTGTTTGAGAGGGGAAGGGAGACTGTTGCTGTGCATGCATGTCGCGAAGCGGTTTTTGGGAAACAATGGTGCGCGAGATGTGTTCCAGATAACTGAACGCAGGGTATAACGTGTAGTAATGTAATTTGCTGCTCTTCCGACGTGTAGAAATTTCTGATGCTGATCGTCTTTCTGCATTGTATTTTGGCTACATTTTCTGTCTTAAGACTCCAAAATTCTATATTGAGCATTGCAGTATGCAGTAATTACAGTATAATTCTACAAGTATAAGCAGCGGCAGATACAGTTCACTGTAATTGCTGACACATAATGTGTTAATGCCGTATTTTGTTGTTACTTGCCGGCCCCTGACTACCTACCGACGTTACTTGAGGGGATCTATGATAATGCTAATTAGTGGCAATATCGGTTGAGACGAGAGCTGTTATAACAGATTTTGCTGACTTTGTAAACTCTCGTCTTAACGAGGTTTGGCTGTAGTTTGAATGTGGTGAAATATCTGAACAACTCCCCAAGTAGAGTTTGGGGGCTGGTATCATCTTTCTCCTCAGTCCCCCTTTTTAAAACTGGGAAGCTGTGACTGTTGGCAAAACTATTGCGTGGGTTGCCGGTGGTCTTGCCCTGGAAAGGTCGTGTGGTTTGGGAGTGATCTTCCTCTTGGCCTTAGTAAGGGCTGGTTTTAGGGATGACTGTGTAGTATTTCTCTCAGAAGCAGAACTGGTTGTAGATGGAAAGGAAATTCAACTGCCAGGTAGTGTGAATTNTTTGGGGGGGAAGGAGGGAAAGGGGAGATGGCTCATGGGATGTAAACATAGCCAGGAAGGTACCCCTTCGTAGATTTCCACACTTGTGTAGAGAAGAGGGTGCAAGATGGAATATCCTTTTGAGGAATTATTACCGGTTTGGAGTGGCCTGTGCTCCTCAGGTATGGGCTTTCCCTCTTCAACTGGAAAGTACCTACTGAAATGAAGGAAGGACTATTGCACATTGTCCTCCCAGGCAGGTTTTAGCTCGGTGCCAAGGAATCTGCCTGCAATGGGTGTAAGGTTGCAGTCCATGTGACCTGGTGGAAGTGACCGTGACCTAAAGCAGCAGAGATTGTTCCCAATGAGGAACAAACGCTGGAGACCTGGCCTGTTGTACGTGTAAGGTTGGTAGTGCCCATGACTACGGAAAAGGGCCTCCTTCCTCTGAGGTGAAGGCCCAGTAAGTTGTATTGCATATGAGAGAACTGTTGGTCAAGAACGTGTTTAGGTTGTTGCCAGTCGTAGTATCACAAGTGTATTCACAGTTGTGGGAAGGGTTGGTTATGTGCAAGCCAATATGCCTCTACTCTGTGGTGGTGTCCAGCATCACCACGTTCACACAAGATCCAGCAGAAAGGTCACCTGCACCTATGCCAGACCTTGTCAGCAAAGTCCGCATCCACTCACATCATGACTCATAATTCAGCTGATGACCCCCCAGAACCTCCTGCAACCCAGCACTAAGGAGCTTATCGAGCTCATTAAGTAGCTGACAGCTCATATCAGATGTACTGTACGTCAGGCGTTGAGACACAGCTGCTGGGATCATCTGACACCAATCACCGCAGTGTTACGCGAGAGATCACTGAGTGATGGCGCAATGTCAGGAGGCCATCACTTCACAAGAAGAAACCTTGGGGACTGAAGGCTTGCCCCTCCACCATGCCTACCAAAGTCAACTGCAGGGATGCAGGCCTCCTCACTGCATCCATAACTCACGTATTGGGGGTAACGATGACAGCAGTGGAGACAATTTCACTGCCCCTCCCCCTGCCTCATTCCTGTTGCTAGAAGTAGCAATGCCACCAAGTATGCTTACCATACACAGCATGCAGTAATGTCACCATGTCACATGTCACTGTAGTGAACAGAATGTCCCCACCACTGGCATTGCAGATACATCAAACCACCTCTACCCGTCCAGGGGTGGCGCTACCATTGGTATCATTTTGGATAAGGTTGGCAGCTATGTGTGTAGAAAATACAAGATCAAAGACATGCCAGTAATCATAGCAGCTATACTGTGTGTTTGATTACAAAAGGATAATGTGCTAACAGGTTTTGGGTCTAGTTAATATTTCTGTAACTGCAAAATTTGTAAATGTACACACTTAGTGTGAACCAGGGTGTTTATTTGTGGTGTTAGTTAACAACTAAACAATTTTACATGTGTGGATGCACAGTATCAACTGGAAAGAAAGGAAATATCAATGGCAAATTACATATGAAAAATAAACGTGTTTGTAAGCGAATTATTTGACACACTTCGGGGTTGGTCACAGGGTCCGGAAGATGAGATTAATGTCCGGAGGGCGCCAGCTAAGGGAATCCGCTCTGGTTAGCACGAAATTCTTGAGGTGGGCTGTGTTCGAAAAGCCTGGGCTAATGGACCATATGTCTTAACAAGGCCGTGCATGATGACTGATTGCGGCTAGATAGGCGATGTAACATACACACACTCCTGAACTGGGGTATTGTGGCTCCCCAACACTCCGTTCCAATGCACTGACCTAAGCACTCCAGTTTGCATAAAAAACACTCAGCCTTACGTGATGTAGAGAAACATGGCAGGTAATTTACTATTATGAGGGATAGTTGCCCTTCAGATCCCCATGAAGCGGCAATAAGGTACACATACACATCAGTTTTAAGAAAGTTCTGGTGACATGGTACAGGAAATGAAGCGGGTGTGCAGGACAAGCCCCCGCACTGGCCTAATTATCTATGACAAAGGTGTCGACGGATGCCGGAATGGCCGTGAGTCTGCTCTGGAAGGGAGGCATACTCGGGGATGCACACAGCTAGTCAAATAAGCATGTTCCAGTACTGTTGAAGTCTATTGCCGTGAGCATTATAGAAGTGCAAAGTTGCTTAACCCCCGAGCCGCGTGACGCGACCTATCCTGATGCCCGCTATTCTCAGACTCTGCTGAAGAGGGGATGGCGTGGCGGAGGCAACGGTAGTTGGCCGCCGCCCCCAGAACAGAATATCCTTTGACAAAAGATGAAAATGAGTGAAATGAACATATAGCCCTTGAAAATACATTTCAAATTGCATGACTTAAATTATGGTTTTCATTAGCATACAAGAAGTGATAAAAATAATGTATTAATAATTTTTACAGTGAGGCTGTTTCACTACACGAAAAGAAAATGCACACACAGAACACTTGTAGAAACAATAATAATAAATATGTATTAATTAAAATTTCTTAATTAATATTAAATTTACATTGATTTGCCACAATAATTTTGGTATGGTTCAGTTAGTGTTTGTGTTCCACTGCCGGAGTCTCACATGTATCTAATTAATTATGAACGGCACGTGTTAAATTCAACATTATTTACTCTGTTCTTTTAAAAACGGTTATACGATGCACTAATTGGATTCTCATAAAGTTACAGGACTAATTGGATCTCGGCGACCACGTTGTCGGCCCTTTGCACTTTTTAATGTGTAGGGATTTTCTTACATTTATTTACAGTAATGCTAAAAATTACTGTAGTAGTTATGAAAGGTTGGTTAGGCTTTTTAATGAGGTTGAAACATAGTTACACCTTGTGGTCATTGCACTGACTTCGGCGTGTGGATTCTGGTTGGTACCTGGTGTAGGTAGTGTGCGGGTCGAAAAGAGCTCTGAGGGAAGCCGCGGTCGGGGTCATGTTATACAACTTAACTTTTATTACCGCTGGTGTTTTATTTCCCAGGTCCTCAAAAGATTTATCTTGAGAGCATGAAAGTGAGACTGGCAGCCACGGTCGGGTCGACTCGTCTCCAGTAGAGGGCACGTCATAGCTGCGTTGAGCTAGGGGGATGAACTGGCTAAGGGAGGAAGAACGCGTAGGATTCCTTGCCGTTCGTCTGCTGCAGAATTTTTGATCCCTCTTGCAACGTAGTGACAGCAGGACGGTGGTCTACATGGCCCTTGCCGAGGCCGCAGGTGGTACAGGCCTCTGGTGCGGTATGGAGGTGGTGCTGGAACGCCTGCTGAGAGAGACGGGTGGCGGCCGCCTGCCGTGCAGTACGCACATGGTGGGCGACGTAGATGCTTAAGAGGGGTGTGACGCTAACCTCGGTTTCGTAACTGCTGCTCGATGTAGGAGTGGGTTAGTGACAAGATCACAGATCCCCGACGACAATGGTGAAACAGCTACACAATGGCGTGACGTGAGTGCGAGGCGGTGCCGAACAGGACCCCACCTGGGATTCAGGGATGCCGGCGAGAGGGCCTGTCGGTACACCTTGTCGGGCATGTCCCTCAATAACACTAACCGTGGTGCAGGGTGGCAGCAAATACACTATCGAGACTAATTCTGGACAACTCTTTACAAATAACATAGGTATTTGTACGAGAAAAAAAACCTAGTGATAAGAGTAGTTACTATTATTATATTTCTGGAAATATTTAATGTATGGGAAATTAGTTTTCGTAGTAAGTTTTAGACATTGTTAAAAAGATTTTCTAGAGACGAAAAAAAAGTTTCGTCTTCATATCCACATGTTGGTATAGAATTAATATCAAAAGATGAATGTAGTATTAAACTCAGGTGCTGCTGGCTGGATATGATAACACTGCTGGATTTTCTCGCAAAAAACTTAAAGCTGTCCGGTAGTGGTTTCTAGTGTATTTGGTGGCAGGTTGGTGAGAGCATTCGATATTTGCCACTTTCGTTTGGAACATGTGTGTATCCACTGCTACATGGCGAGCTAAACAGACGAATTGGTGAAACTTTGGCATGAAAAACGTGAGATAACAAAAAAAAACCCACTCAAGGACATTTCATCTACAAAAGCTTTATTGTAAACATTGTAGATCATTAGGTACACCAGGATTAAGACACTTTAAATGCCCCGATATGGCTATGCAGAGTAGGACTCTGTTAATGCTTGAATGACAGGTCACATGCACAGGCTACCCCCATGTGCTCCCAGGCCTAGGCGACGAGAGGTAGAGATGGGATATTAGCGGTGCAAGCGAGGTGGTGACCAGGTACGGTGTTGGCACAGGAATGGTGGCTTGATGTTATGTACAATGACGATTGTTACTGTCTACAGTTAATAGCAGTGATGCGCTTTGCTGCCTTGTTGAGCACTGACCTTGGTTCACTGTGTGCGTCAATTAATTTACACACTAAGATAACACTGTCTGTAACCAGAATGGTTAATGGTTGCATTTGTTTATGTGCGGTTTGACACACTGTTCACAGCAGTGTTTCATGCATGGTAATGAGTAGTGCTGCTAGCATACCATGATGGGCTAATACCACACTGCTTAGTGTGCGCATCTTGTAGCTCGACCACCAGGTGAAAATGTGGTGTTTTATGGTGCCTGGGTGTGTTGGCACTGTCAGTGTGCTGGTAGAGTGGTGGTGGCCGGGACACATCCCGTGAGACACGGAAGTGTCACTCAGTTCTTTTCCTGACATGCTGCTCTGCTCAACTGCACATCTGAAACACAGAGGCGGATGGCATGCATGCCGGGGTGGTGGGGTGACATCATAGTTGGGTTGGCTGCACTGCATCGTTATACGCAGTGGCAGCATCGGGGTGCACGGAGGCGGTGCACTGGCGATTGACGTGGTCAAGCACTGGCTCGATGAAATTCCCGCCCCTAGTTGGGAAAGTCAACTTGACGTGCGGTGTTACCAGAGCTGAGGATGTATGAAATATGTGCCCGGCGCCACANTATGAAAAACAAAACATAACCTTAACTAAACAACACCACAGATAGATCACTCTTAACTTTTCACTTCAACATCAATTCATTAGTGCAGTGACACGTGGCCTTTAAATTAAAAAAACACGTACAGCCAGCAAATATTCAATGTCCAATAAAAACGCAGCAAATTCTTCAATATTCGAAAAAATCATAAATTGAAAATCCATTAAACTCGCCAAAAAGTCAAATGGCACAGACACAAAGTGAAGTCGCATCCCATACACAAAGGTTCAAAAATAAGAAGCATTACCGACGCCCTGGATATCTCCGTAAGTTTGTTGACGTTGTTACTAACTTACTGTTGCGCTATTTATAACTATGACGAGCCTGTAGGCCGTCTCATACGCCTGAAATATACTATGAAATTGTAGGTGATACTACAAAGTGTGTAGTAACATACAATTAATCGACACACGTTNTACGCCTGAAATATACTATGACATTGTAGGTGATACTACAAAGTGTGTAGTAACATACAATTAATCGACACACGTTTAACTATGTAAAGCTGTTTATTCTCTATGCATGAAAATGGACCCAGCACTCATGGCCTGCCGGTGACCTTAGCTTGAAATAAACGTGATATTATGTCAATACGCGATAGCATTAAGATCTCTTTGATGAGAGGGCGGGTGGTTCTCCCCTCGGTACTAAGAATAAATAAAATTAATGTTCAGGTTAATTAATTTAATATTGCAGTGAAGTCAACACAGCCTAAATGATGGTACCAAGGGGGCTCGCGGAACAGGCGATTAACGCAGCCGGTCTGGTCCGATTGCTGAGACGAACTGGCCGAGTGACCTCAGTTTCCGTCACGAGTGAAAAGAACCGAAGTCAAATGGCAAATGATGAAACATAACTAGAACACTATGTTTTATGAATACAATGGTGAAAAATTGTATAAATTAGATGAACACATTGGTGACACNAACATAACTAGAACACTATGTTTTATGAATACAATGGTGAAAAATTGTATAAATTAGATGAACACATTGGTGACAACCTCGTTTATTATCAAATGTCTGTTAAGATTGAAGTCGATGTGGTGTGTCACCACACTTAATGACATGTTACAGTGATGGAGGCCCTTATAGGCAATCCCCATTTGTAAAAACATAATTTACCTTTTATAAAAACACATTAAATACAATATTACATTTCTCGTAAAAAAAAAAGTGTCTGAATATCACTACCTGTGACGTCTGAATTTCACTGACTACAGTGTTGCCAGGTGGCTGTCTCCTGAAGGGATGGACGAGTTCACCTGGCCAAAGGGGTGTGGAATGCCTTGCTCGATTGTTGTTAACACGATTAAACACACCCATGACTGTAGCTGTGAATGCAGTGACTGTATCTAATATGTTTGTAAAAATGCAGCACACAATTGGTGACACTTTGGGGCACTTATCACTTCAGCTTCGGCCTGCAAGTCAGTTCAACAACAGTCAATCAAACTAGTNATTGGTGACACTTTGGGGCACTTATCACTTCAGCTTCGGCCTGCAAGTCAGTTCAACAACAGTCAATCAAACTAGTATTATTATCTCAACATAAGCCCTATAAACTTGTCCGTGTTAAGAGATATTCTGTTTTGATGGGCAGTAGTCAATTTCCATTACTTTCACCATGGTACCCCCTCTTCAGTCTGAGAGTAGCAGGCATCAAGGCAGGTCACATCACACAGAAACTTTTCTATTCTAACCACTTAGCTGCAATAGAATTATAAGTATTCTGGAACCTTCCCATTAGCTTCTTAGTGCATCCCCTGGTACGCCTCCATCCTAGAGTAGACTCACGGCCCATAATTCACCACTTAATTCTTTTGTCGCATCCATCGACACCTTGGTGTTGATCTTAGGTCAGTGCAGAGCCCCGTGCCACACACCCGCTTATGTGTTGTACCATTTCATCTGGCTTTTGCTAAAATACAAGCAGTATTTTATCTGAACCGATGTTGTGTACATTTATTCCCTTATCATGTGGCTCATAAGGGCGACAACCCTTGAAACCCCCTATTATTTGCCACATTTTCTGCATCAAGTAGTCCAAGAGTATTTTGTGTACATTTGAAGGATTTATGTTAGTGCTCTGGAACGACAAGCTGGGTGCTATAATACCACCGCCGACATTAATTTTCACACCCGACCTTGTTAAGACACGAGGTACAGGGTCCATTAGCCCGGGCTTTTCAAACATAGCTCGCCTCAAGAGTCTCGTGCTAACCCGAGTGGATGCCCTTAACTGGGTAGCTAGCGCCCTCTGGACATTAATTTCATCACCGAAATCCTGTGAAGACCCCGAAACATGTCTNCCCTTAACTGGGTAGCTAGCGCCCTCTGGACATTAATTTCATCACCGAAATCCTGTGAAGACCCCGAAACATGTCAACACTTGGGGTAAAATTGTAATGATATAGACTCTGCTCTTTGTGGCCAATGATGTTCGGAACACTGAATGTTACTTAAATACATTGATTGTTCATATACATCCTGATCAGCGGAGCTATGAATCCTGGTGTCGCTTTCACGTGTGTTACGCCCTGACGGCGCCATGTTGAGTGTGAGCACATATGCCAGTCGGTTGGGAACCAAACCACGAGGCTTTCCTTGTGTCGCTTATTTGGTCGGATCAAAGTGGGACTGTCAGCTGACTCGCATGGTGTTGGGCGAAGTGGATACTATCCCAAACACCATCGAGATACTGCTGCTGATGATCACTCTCGATGTTCGTGTCATCGGTATGGTGCTCAGACAGTTTTGCTGTTGTTCTACAACGCTGCGAACAGTAGTGGAGACGCGTGAGTTTGGCTCATGTCAAATTACGCAACCTAAAAAATCTATAGTATGCCCTTAGAGTGTTTACAAAATGACNATGTCAAATTACGCAACCTAAAAAATCTATAGTATGCCCTTAGAGTGTTTACAAAATGACCTGTGTTTCAAATGAATATATACCTATATTCAAAGATGTTCTGTGTTGGTGAATGTATTTCCAGTAATATTTAGATTACTTTGTACAAATTAAATATGGAAACACATAGAATTTAAATAAGGAAGAAAATTAGATTGGCCAGCACTGCAGAACCAAACTTTTCTCAAAACAGGACACAAAAATTAAAAAAAGTACACAACTCAAAAGTGTTTTGTTATTTTTCAGTCTTTACATATACATAATTCTCTGCCTCTCTTTCTCTCTGTCTGTCTATCTATCTCTGTATGTCTATATATATATATATATGTATGTATATTCATATATAAAATCCAAGTTTCTATACAACTGAATTCTTCAATTATTATAGATGCAATTATCGTTTTACAAAAAATAAGTTTATGAATACATCAACTTTTATCAGTAATTAAAATTATACATTATCTTAAATGACTGCAAATCCAAACATACAGCAAAATGATGTGGTCAAGCACTGGCTCAGTGAATTTCCCGTCCCTAGTTGGGAAAGTCAACTTGACGTGCGGTGTTATCAGAGCTGAGGATGTATGAAATATGTGCCCGGCGCCACAGCTCTGCGGTGAGCTGATGAAATGAGGCTCGTTTCGGTCGACGGCCTAGGGGACTCTGGTTAACACTCCGTCACTCACGATGGTGAGGCTGTAGGCCGCCTCGCACGCCTTAATTAAATTACAAATGAAACACTTACGATGCTTGTGGAGTTATTTATTCCTTGCGACTCGTTAATGAACACACACAACTTTAGTACAAAACACGTGGCTTTAACAGCCTGTAACTGCGAGCGACCACGTGGCTTTACAATGTGAAACGCGACTGCACTTAACAATTCTCCGATGAGAATAACGTCGCTCTCCCCTCGGCGCTATAACAAATAAAACAATGATCCGGTTTGTGAAGTCTATGCCAATGAGTATGAGTTCAGCTTAAGATGTCGGCACCAAGGGCCTTTGCGGAGCGAGAGACTTACACGTCTTGATGAGATAAAGTGCTGTGGAGAACTGGGAGGAAGCCTGGGCCGGCATCCGCTACCTGAGCGCAACCGACGCCAAGCGGTGAAACGATGAAGCACAATATACACTAAATAAAATGATTATGAGATGAAAGTGACATGAATTAAATTAACCTAAGATAACATAATTTTTCCTTAAACAAATACACAATAAAAATTATTATATTAATTCTAAATGTTTCCATTGTACCAGCCACAGTATACACTGAATAAATAACACTGACTAAATACCCTGATGCTATTAATATCACTGATTAAATTATAAATACTGATGCAAATACACTGACACTATTATGCACACTCTCACTCGTGCCCACAAGCTCGTCGGTGTAGTGTGACTGGTGTAGTGTACACGACTGCGGCAGTCAGAGTGGTCACAACGGAGCTCGTGAACGCGCGGTTCACGTCATGATGATGGTACTCTGGAAATCCTCTCCTCAGCTGGGATGCTAAAAATAGTATAAATGTTTGGTGCCTCGACACTAGGCGGCATCGTGATGCAAGACGATGGTGGTGGCTCGATAAAGAGTCGGTCACTAGGTGTCATATAAGCACACACTCAGGCGTTTCGGGCAGCTTCTCGACACAGTGCATGGAAAATTGGAACTGGAGGCTGCACTGCGATGCACTGTTACGATGATGATGGGGGGGGGGGTCTATTGACTTCACGACTGCTTCACACTGGTGTTATGCAAGGTCGTAGTCTCTGGAGAGGCACAATTCACATCGGAAGCTGTGTTAGTTGGAATTAATGTTTCGCGCCCCCTTGTTGATAGTTTATCACATGACCATGTGATCCGGCAACAAGTTTTTTTTTTTGTGTTAATGTGGTCAATAGTAAATTCCCACAGCCAAAACTGAAAAATAGGAGCAACGACAAATACACTGTAATTATCACCGGAAAAACGATCAAGGAACAAAACTAGACGGGATCACAAATACTATTATGGCAACCAGTAGAGTGGGCAGTGACACTCCCACAGTTTTCATGGGCGCTCACATCTCACTGGCTCTGCAGCATGGAAGCGGGAACATGGGCGTGTGGGAAATCGCCAGAGGTTGGTGTATGTTACACAGTGGATATGCACAAACTGAACAAGATGTATTTTGTGCGGTAATCTGACATGTCAAGGTCGTTTGTCGTCATGTACTAGTAATAGTACCGACATGAATACGATTTGCAAGAATAGCTGCTATTACAGTCCCTCTGCACATGTCCTTTGGGAAGCTGTTGTACAGAGCTAACTGTATCCATGCTGTTGGGAGACACACATGGCATGTGGGGTAGTTGCTGGTAAAAATTCCCACATGCTTTAATTTCCCGCACTTTTCGTAGGCAACTGTTCGTCTGTCAAATTTTTTACACCATATTGTCCATAGAGTATATGTGTAAAAGTAGTGGACTGGCAGTGGTGTATGGCATGCCAGTCACCTTGCTTTCGCCTGGGTCATCTGGTATCCTGTCAAGTGTCAGACACTCTGCTTGGCGAGAGGAGGGGTGGTACCGGACCCAGCAGATGCCTAACGATGTCATCTGTCACCTCTCTGTCTCGCCTGGAGAGTGAGTAAGAGGGGGTTAGGATGGTACAGGTTTTACATGGTGTAGGACATAGTTAGGATTTTTGACAGAAATTAGACACACTGAAGGGCGATATTTGACAGGCTGTTGTGGTCTCATGAGCGAGGAAAGGCGAGGTTGAATATATGGTGTTTTTCAGAGCTTGTAAAATTTATAGAACAGGTACTACAGCTCGGGCAGAGCAAAACTTTCTTCTCGGATGTGGGCTGTCTGCCCATATGGCTTCTCATAGGATCTCAGTGGAGATCACCTGATACCAGGTGATGTAATGATGACATATTACAGTTATGCCTAACTGAAGCAGAGTGTTGGCCCTCTCACACGCTGCTAAATATTGAGTAAGATTGTTGGATGGCCATCTCATATGCCATAAACACAGTAGGATACTACACCTGTTTATGGCTCAGGTAACTCAGTGTGCAGAACACAGATAAACAGTTATATGGCCATGAAAAGGCAGTTAAATAAAACATGTGTCAAATACACTGGAACTACTCACTGATAAACCTTCATATGAAGCACCTATACGAGTGCAGCGACTATGGCGCACTACCAGACTCACTGTAAAAAGGCACATGACACTTATGAAAATACAGTAAGCTACATCCCCTACATCCCTAGCATGATTTGAACTGGCACGGTTGGGACTGGCATGGTCCTCGGATTGATGGATAGGAAAATTAAGTTCCAGAAAAATTAATTATTTATTGTAAGCCAATGACCTATATAAGAATGTTGAAAACCCAGAGACATGTGGCATGTGGCTGCTCCCGACAAACGCTCTTAACCAACTGAAAGAACATTGTGGCGCCTGCAAACACCACCAGTCAAATGCACGCCCGTTTAGTAAAAAAAAAACTCATTGACAGTTTCATAATCATCAAATAAGCACAAACACAATTGCCATGATTACGAAGACATAAGAATAGGCCCTTGATGTTAATTTGCGTATGCAATTATCACATGAAAAATATATGTGTTGGTAAGAGAATTATTAGGCACCGTAATTTTTATTACTGCTGGTGCTGCCTTTACCAGTCTGTTGCGTACTTAAATGAGTTGCTGATATAGTTGGCACTAGATTTTAATAATTATATAAATAAAATGGAACCCTTGTTTTCTTAAACTAAAGGGTAGTCGTGGGTGGCTAACATTAGACGAGTTCATTCTAACCCCAAATGAGGTGTGAATAGCCATGCATGATAAAAGTAAAAACAAAGCTAATTCCTTCGTTCCTACAAATCACTGTGTTTAAATGATGGCTTCTCGCTTTAAGAATTATTACATAACTTTGTCAATCTGCAGTGCTTGGAGATGATGAAGTTACCAGTAAATTAACATACCTTTTGTTTTCATTTTTTATGCCACCTCCCTTGCCATACATACACTTGTGATAGCTGCAATAGGGTGCAGCGCCTGAAGCACCCTGAGGGATAAAACACTCATGGATTTTCACAATGTTTACTTGCTCTTGCACATATGCACTTACGCTACTATGTACCGTATTGATGCGAACCTGGCAGTAGGTCTGCTGGTTACCATTGCTGAATAAAGGCCATAAGTAATGGAAAATTATATGAATGTTACATGGTACACATTAAGTACTGTTTTCAGTTACAAGAATTCAGGCAGTCGTCCCCTTAGCACTGAATAAGCAAAAAGGTTCCAGTTAAATTACGTACTACTGAAATGAATGTGATTACAGCTAAAAATGAATGTGTCGAGGCCGCGCGGAGCGAAACTACCTTGCTGCCGGCGGGCCCGAATGCTGAAATCAGATTAAAATCAAGGCATCTGCTTCCAATAATTGTTGACGACATTGACGCCAAAATTATGTTGCAAAATAACATGAACCCTCTTAAGACTAAGTAAAGTGTTACATAATACACAGAGGTGACAAAAGTCATGGGATAGCAATATGCAAATATACAGACTGTAGTAGTATCGCGTACAAAATGTATAAATGGGCGGTGCATTGGTTGGGCTTTCATTTGTAGTCAGGTTATTCATGTGAAAAGGTTTCTGACGTGATTATGGCCGCACGACGGGAATTAACAGACTTTCAACGCGGAATGGTAGTTGGAACTAGACGCATGGGAGATACCATTTCATAAATGGTTAGGGAATTCTCAACATTCCAAAATCCATAGTGTCAGGAGTGTGCAGAGAATACCTAATTTCAGTCATAACTTCCCACCATGGACAACGCAATGGCCGACCGCCTGCACTTAATGACCGAGACCAACGACGTGTGCGCAGAATAGTCAGTGTTAACAAACAAGCAACACTGAGTGAAATAACTGCAGGAATCAATGTGGGACGTAAGACGGACGTGTCCGTTAGGACAGTGCGGCGAACTTTGGCTGTACTGGGCTATGCCAGCAGAAGACCGACTCGAGTGCCTTTACTAATAGCACGACATAGCCTGCAGCGCCTCTCCTGGACCCTAGACGACTGGAAAACCGTGGCTTGGTCAGATGAGTCCCGATTTCAGTTGGTAAGAGCTGATTGTAGGGTTAGAGTGTGGTGCAGACTCCACGAATCCATGGACACAAGTTGTCAACAAGGAACTGTGCAAGCTGGTGATGGCTCCATAATGGCGTGGGCTGTTTTTAAATGGAATGGATTGGGTCCTCTGGTCCAACTGAACCGATCATTGACTGGAAAGGATTATGTCCAGCTACTTGGAGACCACTTGAAGCCATTCATGGACTTCATATACCCAAACAACGATGGAATTTTTATGGATGATAATGCGCCATGTCACCGGGCCACAACTGTTCGCGATTGGTTTGAAGAACATTCTGGACAATTCCAGCGAATGATTTGGCCACCAAGATCGCCCGACATGAATCCCATCGAACATTTATGGGACATACACGAGAAGTCAGTTCGTGCACAAACTCCTGCACCGGCAACACTTTCGCAATTATGGACGTCTATAGAGGTAGCATGGCTCAACATTTCTGCCGGGGACTTCCAACGACTTGTTGAGTCCATGCCACGTAGAGTTGCTGCACTTCGCCGGGCAAAAGGAGGTCCGACACGATATTAGGAGGTATCCCATGACTTTTGTCGCCTCAGTGTANTACAATTACATGATTAATTAATTACATAGTGGTGACGTCCCTATGTTGAATTAGATGTAAATTACATTTATGACTGTGATATTGCGGGAGATGTCACGCACTAGAAAAATTAAATAAAAGCTTTGGAGCCATGATAAGCAGTCTGCTGGAAATAAAATACACAATACACTTTTAAACAATGAAATAATTATTAAAATAATAGAAATGCTTTTTAAAGAAAAAATGGCAGTTGAGTTTGGGTGTACAGATGTGGTTGAGCATGCTTCATATTAGAAATAATGATGTGCAGCAGCCACCATTTACAAGGATATATATATATACTGGATTAATGGAAATTAGTTACCTGTGGAACAAAACACAAAGGCGAAGGAAGTGGTAATGCTCATGGTCACACAGTCGGCTAGCACTCGTCCCTCAGTGCATGACATTACCAGTGTTACAAGATCGGCGGGTGCACCAATATTTATCTTCGCTGTCGGCCGCGAAGGACACCAGCACATTGTAAACACTTCGGGGAATAAAGTGAAAGCACAATTGGTTCGGTAACCAAACTGTGTTTATAAATCACAAGTTACAGACCACTAATATCTAACTACGAAAACCAAGAAATCCCGTGTCTCGCGTCTCTGTTTATTCACTCCTGGCTGCAAGCCCTTTCCAGAGGTGATGGCCCCGTCTCCATAGAAAACTACATACAAATACTCTGCGCTACACAGAAGCATACAAATGCACAATTCTAATTTATAAAGATCCACAACAGTCCAAAATAAATCCACTTATGTCCCACTCGCATACACACTTAATTACACTGCGATTCTGGCATATACAAGGTCGTTGGGAGGTAGACACGATAGCCTAGGTGGCTGAGGCAGAATGCCAATTTAACTGCATTTTTGTTATCAGATTAAACATTAAAACACTATTTTGTGAAATAACTGCATTTAGTTTATCAAAGAAAAGTGGCGGACTTACAGGACAATTAACCAATAATATTCGTATACACGATGGAACCTACAATTAATCCTGGAAACCATCCGTATTGTACAATAACACTGTAACAAACACCCGAGTTCTGACATCGTGCCAGCTCGTTAATCCACGAGACAATGGCAGTCAAGTGACTTTTACTGCGAGTGGTACCGTTTCGAGTCGTCAACGCATGTAACTCATTACAGTTATGTGCCCAATAAATTACAATTTTGGGTTAACTTTGAAAAACTGTTGTGCCATAGCACAAATGATAGAGAGACGATGTCACATTCAACTTTTGCAATTTCAGAATATTTTACAAGTTAGAAGCATCTTAGGACTGGAAATTTGCATTATACATTTATAATAAATAATAAATTCTAAACGCCAAGATATGCATGTTGTTATTATTGAATACTCCTCTGTTGTTCTGTTGTTTCTCTCTTCTTACAGCAGAGTGCGCTAGTGTTAAAGAAGGAAACAAGATGGAGAACAATTACCGTTAGTTATCTCGTTGTGTACCTACATCTGCTGGAAGCCATGTGTTAAAATAAAGGAAATTAACTTTTAATACATGGTTATTAAGTTTTATATTTACAATGTAAACTATACAATAAATATTTAATTAAAAAACAAGCAGAGTAATATTAAAATGTATCTAAATTACAAATACTTACATTGATGATTAGATAAATTCAAGGTGTTAAGTGGAACAACTTGACTAAAGGAGGGCAATGGTTCAGGCCCATAAAAGCCTCCTTTATGTAAAAATACAAGTAAAATCTGAAATATAATATTATGTTAAAATAGTGAATCGAACGAGACGATTTGTAGACCCTTACTGTATCTCCATAGAATAAAATAATTGACGACGACAATTGAAACACTTCAACAGACTACGCCCAATAGTTAAGTTGTGGTAGCATAGAAGTGACAATTAAACTTTAAGTAAATCACTGGGCAGCAGACAAAAAACTATATACACCATGTTAAAGTATCTAGAACAATACAGAGAAGTTAGACATTATTTAGGCGCAAACTACAATTTAGGCACAAACTACAATTAAGGAAGGCATCCAAAACCATAATTTAGAAAAAAATCAAACTTACTGCAAAGCCCAAGAAAAACGCAATATCATGTAATGCCACTACAAAAAACACTAAATTGACCCACAAATCTGCGACGACTCATCGTTTTACAAGCTTCAGCATTATCAACCACTCACGCAACTACATTATTTAGACATTGTCTCATAGCAGCCTCATTCAAGGACGAGTAAACTGACAATTTTTGCTCACATTACAATTTCAATTAGCTCTAGCAGATGTCAACCCGACGATGTTCTTCACAGGCGTATAATGAAAGCTGCACAAGGCGTGTAACAACTTATATAAAATAGCCCAATGATTTAAAAATGCTGAAGTACAAGGAGGGGAAATTAAGGGAGAGAAATGAGGAGAGGAAACAGGAGGGGAGGCCGAGTCAGCCAAGCAGCAGGCCACCTTAGAGATGAGCGAAACCAAAAACGATGGACCCAGCAGCACCTTCGTCACACTGTCAAGAACACACGATATGCGGACTTGTTTTGATGTCACCTCAAAATTGGAGTAGATTCTTCTTTAAATATCGCACAATAACTCGAATAATATGTGGAACTGAAAAAGGGCGTTGTCTGCGGATGTTTCTGGTCTAAGATTTCACACACAATAAACACGTAGATTTAAATCAAAACAGTTCAAGAACATTTTTTTTTTAAATTCTTAAGTCCTGCATATACAAGGCTAAATCCGCGTTTTTTTTAAAATTCATCGATGTCTGTATATAGTATCTTTTATTTAGCAGATTATAGATGGGTGCACATTGTATGATATACTCGAATACTGTACCATTTACGCTGCATAAAACACTTTGACCTAATCACACTGGTAACAAAACACTTAAACAGAATTTACTGAAGCGTGCGTGGTATATGGTTAAAAACTTTGAAATCGCTGACCGCATGGGCGGTCCACACACTGTTGCATGAACTGACAGTGTACAAAAAATGTTAAATTCAAGATCCCTTATACCAGACAAGTACAAATGAGAGCTGGAGGAGGTGTGATGGCGAAAACGAAATGGTTCCAGATGATTAAGATTTTAAAACTTACTTAGTTGCAGCAAGTGTTGAGATCCTCCCATGAACACATCCTCCCCCTGCTGTGGCTGGTCACGAACTGGAAGACGTTGGCCAAGGTGGCTATCTACTAGCTGCCGTGTGTAGTCGTTAATGGTGAAAAATAGACTGAAAGCTACAAAGTACAAAGCTTACACAAATGTTTACCAAATTAAAATTTACACAATATTTTTACATAGTTGAAAACAATACTTTAAAATTTATGAACTAAAACTAGGCCAGTTGCAATTTAAATTTTTAGTTGTTTTAAAATCACAAAGATGCTGACCATAAAAGCATTCTTCTTGTAGAATAACACATAAATTCATGTACCTTTTCAAAATAAACTGATATGTTTTTGTTTTACATTAATGCTAAGGGGGTTAACTATGATGGGAACTGTCAGGCATCTCAAGTGTCAGCTGCTACTTCGGTATCAAAATCAGTGCCTGGTCAGCTTCTGCAAATGATAATAATCAATTTGTGTATTCTATTTTGAATTAACTTACAGTCGGTTGTCCTTGAAAATCCTGTTGGCATTGGTAAAGAATACTTGATGTTACTTCACACTGTATCGCAACCCGTTGTCCTCAGCGAAACGATCATTTCGCCTACACACAAATTACATTTCAAATTAACGCATAATCACATACACAATAACTGTTGGTTTACTTCCTGTACGTGTCATATGGTGACCACATGGTCGGGACGGATGCTGATTTTGCTCTGGTAGTAGTTGCCATCTTCTAGACCCCAGGAGCCTGTATTTAACTTTGCTACAGACGTTTCACAATGAAATCATAGTGTCACATCCGAAAGTCCCTAAGGGACATACAGTTTACTTGTATGAAACATTCATAGAAATTTTAGATTAGTATTGTTTAAATGCCAGTTCACTTGTGCTGTAACATTGTGTACGTATATTACATTGTATGGGGATTGTGGATGTAATAAACAAATACGAGAACACTGCCCGCCAGTTCAGAGCTTCTATGGTCGCAAGCTAAAAAAATCCGAAATTGTTGAAAACGAAATGTTTAAGAGATTGAACGAGAAAATGACAGCATTTATGGTGTTCGTATGACTTCAAATATATTTAAATGATTTGTATTAATTATATCATATGTAATTTGTTGATTGTTTTTTGTTTCCATAAATTGATAACATGTAATATGTTTTGATAGTGTGAAATGGATTTAGCCCTTATAGCGCAGTACTTCTCGGCTGGATGTCAATATTAAATATTTGCTCTTTCTTATCTTTGTGAGTTAACTTGTCTATGGAAATTGTAATGAGTAGGTTTGTTGATAAACATTGGCTCTGAATTGACGTGGTGTACATTTATTGGTTGTGGTTGAAATGTGATAACAGAAATAACTCTTTCTTTAGTATTTTGCTAGTCATGTTTGATTTTAGGTGTAACTTATAAAGTATCTACGTGTACATAATGGTGCTGTATTTAGTTCTTGTGTTATTTTTCGTTGTTACGGCGAGAAGTGATGTCAGAAGTTTCGATGATACTGTGCTGTATAAAATTAACTGGCTCGGAAATGCTGAACAGAGTATATTGGTTAGTAGTGATTGGTATAAATTACTTCGTGTGTTTTGTTTAGTACCTTGTTCGTGAAGGGTGCAGGTATTTTCAGTGTATTTCTCACCACAATTCTACACGTCTGTAGAGATATGGCTTTGTTCGATCAGTTCAATGTGCCCTTGATTAGTTAACCTTTATCCCTTCCCGTTTCACGAGCGCTTGTTCCCTCCATGAGAAATATTCTTTAGTGAATTCGGACGCTTGTGTTCGTTTCCACCTGTTTTGTTCTGTTGAATTTCCATCTGTGAGAGTTTCATTTGCCTTTGTGACGTTCGTAAGAGTTTTCCGCGGCCGTGCAGAGTTGTAAACGCAAAACAAACTCAAACAAATTAAATATTTCAAAAAGTTGCGAATCCAAAACTATCTAGGACTCGAGAAGGGCAAGTTGCTCGGTGCATAATGTGACCTTGCTGTGAATTCGGACAGCGACAATGTAACGTCACGTCCGGGATGCACTTTTCAATGGCTCAAAGCCAGTTAAGGGCTCTTAGCTGGTGAATTTGAACACTGCCATTGACTATATATGAGGTGTACAGATTATTCGTCTTCTGCGCATCTACCAAATATCGACTTACCCCAAGCCTACACAACTGTCAAGGTCACATGATTAACAGAGATGAACATGTTTATTTATGTATCAATTTTCAAAAGACGATTTCTTTTATATGTATAAAATACTTTTACCAATTGGAATTTTATCTAATTGCATTAAAAACTGTTTTGAGGGAGTATAGAAAAATAATTACAATACTAATAATAACTCACAACTGGGCTACTGGCCAGTGGTGAATTCGTCCCCCCCCCCCTAACATATCTGTAACACAGTACCTGAACTTTCTAACCCCATTCGCAGTTACCAGTTCCTCCTGCAATATATTCCACTCCCTTACCATCCTCACAAGCATAGACTGCCTACCCTGCTCCATTCTCCTCCATACTCTGAATCTTCTCTCTGTTGTTTGTTGTTTACTCTCCCTCTAAGCACCCCCTAAGTTAGCTGGTGGCATAACCCTCCCCATCCTCCCTCATTATTCACCACACTGTACATCCTGACTAGCCTTTCAACTGTTCTGTTCTTCAATTAGCTCCATGGTGCAGCGGCTGAGAGCCCTTGCCTCCCACCAAGGCAAACAGGTTCAATTCTCGGCAGAGTTGCTCCCTGGATTTTTTCATTGTGCTGGATGATGCCACACTGGTCAGCGGTTTTTTTTGGCTGATCTCCCCCCCCCCCC
>NQII01000722.1:144124-207858 GCA_002778355.1 Clitarchus hookeri
AATCATGCATTCCGACTTTGCTCCATACACACTTTGCTCCACACACATAGGCTCTCAAGACCCAGTTGTTGGAACTGCCCAATTATTTCCACTTTTACAAATGTTGGTAAACATATTAAAGAACAGTGTTTGGCTTATCATTGGTTCACAAGTAACAGGTAGCATAAAAATTATATAATTCTGATTTGGAAAATGTCCCTATGTGGGAATAATCTAGTAAGTTACGCTGACTCCAAAAATACAATTAAAAAAAAATTTCCCTACATTTTTCACCCCCCATTTTTTTTGAGGGGGGGGGGAAGTGGTGATTCTTAACAATTACTACGTGAGTGCAACATCCAATGTTAATTTATTTGGCTCAACAAAAGGTGTCGGCAGGGTGTACTAATAGCTCTGTATTATTTTTTTACCCAGGACCATTACCTGCCGGTAGCAGATGCGGAGGCAATGCTTGTAACTACAGAAATCAATGAGAGGTACAAGTGTGCCCTGCCACAGACCCAGGAGAAGGAAATGGTGTGTATTTGGGCTAGCCTTCCACTCAGCTGTATAGTAGATGCAGATATAATTTTCTCATAGACATTTTCCTTGGTGTTTTTGAATATTTTGTTGCTTTGTCATGTGGGAACAGAGTGGACGTAAAATAAATACATAGTTTCTATCTTATGATTTGCGAGCTTCTGAATGAACAGATCACAAGTTCTAGTACCTGACAAATAATCTATTATTTTTAGAAAAAATATTAATGTTTTGCTTGCTGACAGGACTGTTGCTGACAGTACTACTGCTAACAGGACTGTTGCTGACAGTACTACTGCTAACAGGACTGTTGCTGACAGTATTACTGCTGAAAGGACAATTGCTGACAACATTATACAGATGTCTCATACAGTCGAATAGAGATGGCTGAGGTGGCACGATGGTGTATGCCAACAATCCACACACATTGGATGTGCCATTCGTCATATCCTTATGTCTAAATTGCAACATGTATTTGTATATGTTGACAGTGTGGTTTTAATTTCCAACTTCAATTTTCTGTATTTTGCAAACTCCTTTGCATGTTTCTAGTGCATGAATGTGGATTGCTTTTACAAGGGTATCCTGTTATCAGCAGATGTGAAGTGTTGTGGAAATATAAATGTTAGTATATATATATATATATAAAGTTTTTTTGTAGAAATAAACTGTCATTTCGTCAGTAAAACTACAGTTAAAAATAAGCAAACTGAACATTTGTATTTTTGTTGTCGGAAAACTATCTCCTTTTTTTGATCTGAAAATAGGATCACAGAAAAAGATATGTCCCCACATTTTAAATTTTGTATCAAAGAAAAATTAATCTCTCCACAAATTTTTTGGGCATGTAATAGAAGGCCAAGTTGCCAATTATAATTCATATGTGTTGAATAAAGTAGATGAAATACCTTTCCATTGTCAATAAAGAGCTGCACATGCAACTCTGAAGAAAGGATTGTGGATATGTATATACATAACAATTTGTAGGACTTACGAAAATACAATTCCTTTAGAATTAAAACAGAGCAAATCCTTTTGAGATATTTTAGAAAGGTCATAAAAGAATAATTTAATTTTATTAACCTATTGAACTTATATAGTGATGTAATTCATGTACACCAAGAGCAGGTACAATGTAACCTAGCTGTAACAAATTTCCTATTACTGATAAAATGTTTCATTATAAACTTTGTTTAAGTATTATGCTGTAATCTTCTTTAGTGACATGAGTACATTTGTGACATTCATTTTTTTAGATTTGTTGTAGCGTAGTGAAAAATTAACTATGCATATTCCAAAACTCTTGCAGTATTGTTTCAGGAAGCCATAAACATAATTGTGTTTATCAGTGTTCTGTCAGCTGTGTGGTTTCTGCACAAACATGTTTGTTATCTCACGTGTGGTTTTCCCAGGACACAGTTGAGACGTACAGTGGCCCCACTGCTCTCGAGCTGCTGAAAACATTGTTTGAACAGCAACACTGCTCGTATAGGGTACGTACCACACTGAAACATTTTGTACATCAAGTAATAACGTAAATTATTCTGCCTAAACCTCTGCGTTTTGCTTTCCAAATGACCACAATTAAGTTTGTCAAAATGCAGAAAACTTAAATCATGGGAAAATTAAGTGTTCTTTAGTGTGATAAGATAACGTGGTGGGAATGAATGGATGTTGGTGTAGGTGTTGGTGTTGGTAACCCGACTTAGGCGCCAGACCCCGTCGAAAGATGGAGTCAAGATGGTGTTGCCGATGTTCTCAGGGCTGTAGGGTCGTCCGTCCGGACGTACGCCGTTCCCTTGGTGATGGATATTGTTAAGTCGTTCTGATACCTGTGCTGTGGAGTGTAGTAGGCCTATTCAGACTGATTCACACATCTTAAACTGCTGTTAAATGCAGTTTTATAACGATTGTGCTAATTTAGGCTGGTGAAGAAACATCTGGAAGGTGGGTTGTAGGAGACCCATGCCCCGAAATGCCAATAAGGCAGTGCGTAGAAATAATATGACGTGGTTTACTTACACACGTATATTTTCCTTTGCACAAAACTTAACATTCACGTCAGTGTCAACACATAAGCGGACCCTAGCCACTCGCGCCTGCCAGGTGGGCTTAAATGCCCTAAAACCCGTTATCACGACATGTAAAATTTAGAAGAAAAAGTTATGCTTCCCAGGGTGATGCTATTCCCGGGGAAGGAGGGGTGACATCTCCGGGTGCGATGAAAACAAAGGTTCCGGTTGAATTAAGAAATAACTAAGGAAAATTAAGTGTTTGGTACAAAAGACGTGAATGTTCCCGGATCGCGACGCTGCGAGTGCCAACCCCTCTGACTCTTGGACGATAACTGACTCACTGCGTCACGTGTGGGCGCTTATAAGGAAGGCGGCCACGCGCCCCTAACATGCTAGATTGTTCTCCAATCTGATGTACCTTGCTATGATATGATGAATAAAACAATAATGCAATGCTTACAATTCAAGAAAACAAACAGGAAACACTCTCATACACCAATACAAGCATTATAAAATTAATACACACATTTCTGAAAGCTACACTGAAAATTAATTTAAAGAAAAATTATAATTAAACTATTGCAAGGGCTGTCTTCTTGTTATATTTGCACATCCATGAGTTTGTTTTAATTTATTGACTATAACATGTTGCTGGAACATTCTACAGGATCATTTTCGGCACCTCACCGAGCGAGTCCAAATCGCTGGGAGGGGGTGCAAAGTATAATGAGCGTTGTAGTGGTAAAGGGGGTGGTGTGCACAGCATGACAGACAGTCTTGAGAAGCATAGTATGCTGTTCTATGNTGCGACGTCTTGACCGCGGGTCGTACCGCTCCCTGACGCTGTTGCTGCACCGTTGGTAGCATTGGCTGCGCCCGCGGCATTGGCTGGCAGCGGCTGTGGATGCTATGGTGTGTCTGCATGCAGCATGCGCCAGCGTGGGTTGTTGCTGTATTTGTGCTGAATGGTGAAGGAAGTGGCGAGTTAGCCTTGTCACTGCTATGTTGCGGCTGTGATGTCTTGAAAGTCACTGATTGATAGATTGAGTGCGAGCTTGGTCATGTATTTGGAAACACTTGTGGCAATAGTGATGTAAATTTCATAAATATTGAACGAAAACACGAACTAGATGATGCAACTGGATAAGTAAAACTGATGAACACAAAACCCTAACTGATAAACACAACATTAAGTGAACTACGAAATAAACTCTAGAGTGGACAAACAATGCGTTTTTGGAATTTAAAAATTAGCATTAATATATACGAGCAATTTGTGAATATAACGAGGGCAGTGACAAATGTAAACAATGCACGAGTGTTTGTTGTTTGTAATACTTGTGGGTGTCTCGACTGGCTGTCACTTACTGGCGACTAGACGTCTCGGCTGTGAAAGTGAAGCGTCATCATGCGGAAGGGCAGAGCTCTGGGTCGCTGCTTGCGCTTCCTAGGTGCGGCAATGCACTGCGTGCAAAGGAGGGTTGGTTTCCCTCATACTATCTCCGCATGCATATTGATGATACCATTTGCAGAGGGGAGCTTGTACACTCACCGATTAACTCTGCGTGCATGGCAATGAAGTGTGTGTGTGATGAGTCGGACGTACAGTGCTGATGATGCGACAAGGCAGGAGCATAAGGTTGCCAACACAATAACACTGTGATGCGTGCGGTTTTCTTGCCGGAGTGGAATAATGACTGTTTTCAAGTTGACTTGTGATCAGTGGCCTTGTTTGCGGACATAATTTTCCACTGCTCTGCGTCTTTTCCTTGCGTTGCTTGCTCGTTTGTTGATGCAGTGAATGACGGATGCGCTGCTGCTTGCGTAACGTGGCAGTTCCCTGTGCACAGTGCTGTGTGTAGTTCTGCGATGCGATGTACGTACTTGTGTGCGTGCATACGTGAATGAATAAAGGGTCTTCTTGGGGGTGGAAGGAGGGGTGTGGTGTCCCGCCTGTTGCACCAGATTGGTTGGTGAAGTGAGGGAGAGAGAATGGGGCCACGAGGAGAAGGGGGAGGGAAAGGTGACTCGCCAGGTGGGCGAATGTGTTACTGCAACATGTAAAATTAAGAAGAAAAAGTTACGCTTCCCAGGGCGATGCTATTCCCGGGGAAGGAGGGGTGGCATCTCCGGGTGCGACGAAAACAAAACTTCAGGTTGAATTGAGAAATAACTTTGAAAAATTAAGTGATTGGTAAAAAAAAAATATGTGATGCACCCGAATTGCGCTGCGGCGTGTGCCAACCCCTCTGACGTTCAGATGATGACTGACTAACTGTGGCATGCACAAGCGCCTGTAAGGATGGTGGCCACACGCCTCTAACATTCTAGATTGTTCTACAATCCGATGTACCTTGCTATGATGAGATAATGAATAAAACAGTAATACAATACGTACAAATATAGAAAACAAACAGAAAATACTTTAATATTTATAAAGTAAGTTAGGTAAAATCTAGAGAGAATGTGGCAAGGAAATACATTGAACTGATACAAAAAGGCATAACAGTATTGTAAAAATGTTATTTCAACATAAAAAAAGTCTATGGTGGACTAGCTCGTAACTTACTCTTGATGTAAAAAACTTCCATGTTATGTTTTCCACAAAGTAATTCTGAAAGTAACTTAGTTACTTTTCTTAGAACTATTTCTGGTTACTCTGAGTTACTATTTCAGTGGAGTATATGTAACTGTACCAGAGTTACATTTAAAAAGTAATTTTACAGTCCTTGGGTATATGCACAGGGCTAAACTGGATGTGTTGCACCCTGGTTGTTGGCAGAGCATGAAATTTCGACTTGCTGAGTTTGTACCTTCTTCTGCAGTACAACTAATTACTCCCGAAGGAAGGCAGCTACACCCTTGTGTAAATGGTAGGTGGTTGGTTGTAACTGGATGTAGAACAAGAAATACTTTGATAGGTCCTCGTAGGCACGGATGAGCTGGTTCACAGATGGAGTGGTCCTGTTCGTTGCTGGTATGTCCTCTGTTGGATATGACGGGTAAGTTGCTGCCCATTGCAGCTTATTCACTCACCTCATCTGTTGCATCACACGTTGCCGCAAAGATTTTTCGGGATCTTCCCTTCCCCTTTATTCTCCCAAGACTACTGTCCATTGACCTGTAGGCTTGTGGCTGAATATGTATTGAATACCTTAGCGCTGAACATTTTTCTTTCAGACCAGCAAAATACCCAAATGCTAACACCAAGCAATCAAGCTGTGCAATTGGAACCAAAAGGCCTTTGGCACGCAACCCTTAATACAAGGGTGAACGGATACTGAAGGGTGTAGAAGTACTGTTGACCATGCAAGGGAAATTAATCCCTCTGTCATTAGTCCTCAGGGGATTTGTGTTGATGGGTCTTCCTATGTCTCGTTCACTTTTATGTCCTTGAAACATGTGTCACTTTATGCTGGAGCTAGCATGCCCTATCTGCTCCCCAAAAGCCATGCAGTTAAGCAGTTGATAGGCAGGCAGGGAACTCTGTGTCATTGCAATATTCATCATGATTGATCTAATTTGGTCTTTCCTATGTCTGTGTGTGTATTCAATGTCCCAAAAATTGGCACATGTAATTTTTCAGTCACAGAGTCCTATATCTGGGACATTGCATATGAAGTATCTTTAATGATCTGTACTGTACACAGTAGAACATACAGTCTAACGAATAAGATTCCCTACGCGTGAGAAACATCATTCGATTTTGAAACTATATTCCATTGCATTATAAACCACTTATGCCAGTAAGATAAAGCACGGGCAGATTTTTATTAGTCCCGCTGTATGACAAAGCGTCGTATCAATATCAGTACAGTTCCGAAAACAAAATTTGTTTGCTACAACGCTTAAAACTAGATAGGTCTATTTATCTGTGACTGAAAGGGTTAATGTATTATTGGCTGTTCACAGTAATCTGAGAAATATTGAAAGCCTTGTAAGCACGTTGTATATTCTTCCACCATATGTGAAATTAACATTTCCAGGCGGCCTAATTATTTTATTCATTTTTTGGTCAAGTGAAACTGTGATTTGATTAGATAACTAAACATTTCATAAATTTGCCCATTCTTACACTTTATATGCATTAAATAACCAAAAGTAAAATAAATCATTTCAGTATTTACAGATTTTTACCTAACACTTTAAATTCAACATTAAGACACGGAACTACTTTTCCTCCATTGTTATCAACTTTACTGGGTGCATGCCAGTCAGTGTAGTGTGCTTGATACAATAGTATTTGCAGGTAAGGGAAGTGATATTTTTCAGTGGTTTATTTGGAAGTGCTTAGTTAAACCTTGAACAGCCTATACTTAAAGTGGGTGGCATTTTCAACCATGGACATTCTAATTTTGTTGCTACCAAAAGACCAGGCTGGTCGGACTGGCACCAGGTAGTGTATGACTTTACACTGTTTCACTCGGGTCCCAGGTGTACCACATAAAGACGAGTGCAGGACTCTGTAGGATAGGCTGACCAGTGTCTACTTGGGAGCTTTGTGTTTTGTGATTAATTATCCAATTCACATCTCAAGTGTGTGTACTTCAAGAAAAATTGGGTTTTAATGTACGTAAATTACCATATTCAGAATTAAATAACATGACTTATTAGAATCGAGTTGGGAACTATTATGGATTACTAACCATCTAATGTTTTGGGGGGAAAAGAGAGGAACATTTCACATTGCATGTTCAAAGCTGGTAGAAATTTACGATACAGGAAATAATGTGTTTATGCTTAGTGGTATTGTAGTAAGGCAGTGGAAAATAATTTTTTTTACAAAATTTTCTGTTGATTAAAATGCACTTCATGAGTGTGAAGTAAATTAGTGACTTTATTTATTGCTCTATGCTGTGCCATTGTAGTTTTAGCACATTGAATAAACACAGTATTTGACAATTGTGAAATGCAATAAATATGAATAAGTTTGTAGGCCTTCCAAATTGTAGGAAATGTGCAACAATTAAATATTACAGTTCACTGCAGTTTTTATTAACAGTATTGAAGACTATACATAAGTCAAGGTTACAATTTGCATTTCCATAAATTTGGTTTCTCTTTAGGAAGGTGTAAGCTGTAGTTTTGGTACACTTTATTTTCTCATTACATTTTCTTGTTCAAATTTTAATCTTGGGTTTTTTATACTTTTAGAAATACACTGAAGAGCCAAAAAAAAACTGGGACACCTGCCTAATATCGTGTAGGGCCCCCCCCGAGCACGCAGAAGTGCTGCAAGACGACGTGGCATGGACTCGACTAATGTCTAAAGGTATGCAGGAGGCAATTCACACCATGAATCCTGCAGGACAGTCCACAAATCCAATCTGTGCCAATTTTAGAAAGGGTTGCACGTCTGTCACGTTCAATGATTCTCGTCAGTCGTCGTTTGTCCCGTTCTTTCAAGATCGTTTTCCGGCCGCAGCGATGTCGAAGATGTGATGTTTTACCGGATTCCCGATATTCACGGCATACTCGTGAAATGGTTGTACGCGAACATCCAAATGTTATCGCTACCTCGGAGATGCTATGTCCCATCTCTTGTGCGCCGACTATAACACCACGTTCAAACTCACTTAAATCATGATAACCTGCCATTGCAGCAGCAGTAACCAATCTAGCTGCCTACCGCATCGCGTTACTCTGATTGGTTCCATACCTCTGTTATTTGCATATGCACACCTATACCAGTTTTTTTGGCTCTTTAGTGTAATATGTATGCCTGTATTGTTGACCAGATACTGTGTACATAACAGCCTGCATGTAATATTTGCAGCTCGAGTCTTACTGGACATATGAAGTGTGCCATGGTCGTTACATTCGTCAGTACCACGAGGACAGAGAAGGGAAGAAAGTAAAGATTCAAGAATTCAATCTAGGCAAATGGGATAAGGCAGATGCTGTTCGGATAAGTAAGTACAGTACTGATTCCAAATTTTTTGTCTGGCTTATGTATGCAAAGTTGGCTGTAGGTGAAATACTAACAGGAAACTTGTTCACTTATTCTGTAGTAACAAAGTTATAGGCTGTTCAGGGTAAAGTGAGCACTTTTGAGGCCCTAGTTACTTTTTCCTTTCAGCCATTTTTTATCCTTTAACCACCCTTTTAAATAAATATAGCCATGTAAGTAATAAACACAGTGTGTACAATCCACCGCAACCGGAAGTTAACGTATAAGTTTAAATTAAAATTTATTTATTGAATATTATTCCAAATGAGAGGGTTTTAAAAAGTACTCACTTTACCGTGAATAACATATAATGATTTGTTGCTCAATTATACAGAGATATGGGGAAGATGAAGTTGTGGCTCTTGTATAGGGTTAAGCCGATACCGGTACCGGTATATCAAAATCGGCCGATATCGTAATTATCAGAATTGTGTACAATTCATGTTTGAATCGCAGATATTATAACCAATATTTTGCCCTGAACCTAAGAATTGCTGTTTTCAACTTGTCATAACTGGCCTAGTGCTCTATTTGGTTGTATTAAAATAATCATTACTTTTAAATTTTTTTTTACTTAAGTACCTAACTGGCTGTGGTTATTTTCTAAAGCAAAATTAGGCACGTTATGCATGATGCAATACTAAAACAAACTAATGAAAGTGAGATAGGCAATTTAATTAATGAACTGAAGACCAAAGATACTCCTCATTATAATGGCATTAGTAATAATATGCTCATCAAGAAATGTAAAAGTTCCTTAATTAAGTCAACAGTTGGCATTATTAACTTGTCTTTAAAAAATGGTGTCGTACCCAAAATACTTAAATAGAGCCAGTGTGGTGCCCATTCATAAATCAGGGGACAAAAGTGATACAGGAAACTACCGTCCAATATCTATATTGCCACCACTAAGTAAAATTTTTGAAAAAATTGTTAAAAATAGATTTTGATTGAGCACTTGAGTAAACATCAGTATTTCTATCCATATTAGTATGACTTTCTAAAGAGAAAAAATACCACAACTGCTGCATTAGATATCATTATAAAATTACAAATTACAATTGACAATAATAATTAATGTGCTGGACTATTCCTGGACTTAAAAAGGTATTCGATACAGTAGATCATGAGTTATACAAAATAAGGAAGTCCAGTGTTAAAGGAGTAGCATTTAACTGCTTCTAAAATTATCTGCCAGACAGAGAACAGATTGTTCACTGCAATAATACTTTAAGCTCCGCAAAATCAATAACAATAGGTGTACCACAAGGGTCTGTCCTCAGGCCAATATTATTTATAATATTTATTAATGATATAGGACAGCTCCCTCTCAATGGGATGTCATTATTTGCGGATGATACTAACATATTTTATATTGGCAGCAATGAAGAGAAGCTAAACCATTTAATGCAAATGGATCTAAACATCTTATCAGAATGGCTGAAAAAAATAGACTAACTATAAATATTGAAAAGACCAACTTTAATAAATCGAAAAAGCTAAGTCAGATAGATAAATTCTCAAAAAAATATAATAAATGTCATCCTAAGAAAGTTGACACAACCAAATACTCGGGCTTGATAATTGATTCAAATCTATGGGTACACCATATAAAATAAATAACAAGGAAAATTACATCTATTATAGGAATAATGCATTGGTTAAGATCCTCAATTGCACCAAAGGTTCTTAAAAGTATTTATTGTTCCATGGTTGACTCATCTACGCTACATGTGTATGTTATGGGACTGGTGCAATAAAACATATTTACATGAATTAGAAGTTCTGCAGAATAGAGCATTTAGAAAATTGTACGGATATAGTTATTTTACCTCCAATAAAAAGTTGTATGTTAACACAGATATACTTCCACTGAAAAATATAGTTAGGTATTCAACAATTCTCCTGCTTTATAAGCATTTCTCAGGGATAACACATATAAATTCTATATTTGTTCAAAACTCAGATGACTACAATTATCAAACTATAACCGCTAAGAAGTTACATTGTACGCATAGTAAAACAGCTAAATTTGGTACCAAAAGCCGTAAAACTAACTTTATCAAAGTATACAATGAACTCCCATGGAAGCTGTACGTATAAAGAAAAATCATTTGCTGTAGTTAAAATAGACATTAAAGAATATTTAATCTCAATAAACCAGAGGTGTGTGTATGTGTGTGTGCGTGCATGTGTGTGTGTGCATGTGCGTGTGTGTGCATGCATATGTGTGCATGCGCGTGCTCTCTATCTTTTTTTATGTACATTGTTTTGTAATATCTCGTGGCTCTTTCATTACTCTGCAGTATTGCACATCAAATCTTAATACGTAGGTAATACCAGGTAATTGAGATAAATATGTGCTAGGTGAAAATTCTGTGCTAACATATCATGTATAGGTTATCAAGAAGAGAATTGTTTATTTGCTATATGCAAATGCTATGTCATGTGCTCACTGATGAAGAGTCGTATGTTATGTGCTCACAGGTGTGCTAGAAAAGAATTGTTTTTGTTAGTTATTGTCTGTAAATACAAGATGAGTATAAAAGAATACCCCAACTTTCTAGGTCTATAATATCAAAATCAAACAACCTACAACATTGATTGACCAATCAAATGAACCATGGATCCGTGAAGTTTGTTTATCATACATTCATAAATGTTCACTGTGACCCCCATGAGCGGCCCAATCGACACCTACGCGATAATCAAACTCGTTTCATGCTCTTGTCAGCATGTCCGATGTTACGGTTTGGATGGCATTCGTAACTCTTGGTTTGGGGTGGTGAAGGGGTAGTGAGCTCGCATTCGACATGTCAGTGTGAAGGGGACGGTCTGATGTTTCTTTTATGTGCCGAGAGATGACACTGGGAGGGTCTGTCATCGCACTATGAGCCTGTGTTGTGTGTTAGTCCAAATCACAATGGTGATGGAATAACAGAAGGCGTTGTGTGTTATTCAGTTTGCTAAATGTGAATCAGTTACGACTGATCAACGTGATTTCCGTCGCAAATACGGACGTCGTCCTCCCGATAGGTGGAATATCGTACGTTGGTTTCGTCAGTTCCGTGACACAGGGTGCCTTTGCAAAGGCAAAAGTTCCGGGTGGCTGCGTGTGTCCGAAGAGAATGTGCAACCGATTCAACAAGCGTTTGTTCGCAGTCCGACAAAATCAACTCGACAAGCTAGCCGGGAAATGCAAATCCCTCAATCGATGGTGTGGACAGTGTTACGAAACCGATTGCTGTACAAACCATACAGGTCATGGCTTGTACAGGCTTTTACCGAAAGGGATAAAGAACTGAGACGTGATTTCTGCATGTTCGTTCTTGCCCAGAACGAGGTAGATGATGCCTTTATGTCTAAACTGGTTTTTAGCGATGAAGCGACGTTCCATACAAATAGTAAGGTGAACCGGCACAATGTGCGGATATGGGGTCAGGAGCCTCCACATGAAACCACCTAACACAAGTGTGTTTCCCCCAAAGTGAACATGTTTTGTGCTGTATCCAAAGAGACTGTTTTCGGCCCTATCTTTTTTCACGAGCCCACTGTTACTGGAATCCCTTATTTGGACATGCTTACAGAGTGGTTGTTTCCTCAGTTATAAGAGGCGGCGGGGGACTTCATTTTCCAGCAGGATTGTGCACCACCCCATTGGCACCTAGCTGTTCACGGATACATGAACGAGACGTTGCCGCAACGCTGGATTGGTTAACGAGCAGCTGGTGACCAGGCTATTCATCACTGGCCCCAAGAAGCAGGGATCTTACCCCGTGCACATTTTTTTCAATGGGGTATATAAAGGATCAAGTGTTTCGTCCACTATTGCCTGCTAACATTTATGACCTCAAAACGAGAATTACGGACGCCATCCTAACTGTAACACTGGAAATGCTGACAAGAATGTGGAACGAGTTTGGTTGTCTCGTAGATGTCGTTCGGGCCGCTCGTGGTGGTCATATTGAACATTTATGAAGATATGGTAAATAGACTTCACAGTTCCACAATTCATTTTATTGGTCAACCAAGGTTGTAGGTCGTTTGGTTTTGATATTATAGACCTTCAAAGTTGGGATATTCTTTTATACTCATCCTGTACTATGTGAGGTGCTTGCAGATGACTGTACTAAAAGAGAATTGTTTAGTTTATGTTTGTAAATGCTATGTTATGTGATCATAGAAGACTGCTAGAAGAGATATTATTATTTAACATATCATTTCCGCTGTTAAACTTGTTTGTTGAGCCCTTAGTATGAGGTTCCAGCTCTCTAGGGCAGGTCTAAATAAATAGAAGAAAAAAAACACTTATACAACAAATTAACAGTGGCCACCATTTGTGTTTATTGAATTGTACCTCTGTAGGCAAGCTTGCAGCATGAACAAAACTTAACATTTAATAAGCTCAACACATATATAATATTAATAATAATTTATATTTACTATTACCTCCAAAAATGTTTTGTCTTTGTAGTTTTACATCTAACTGCGAACACCGCGACACATTAAAAAAATTTATGTAATCTTGTAATATTGGTAACGTGCTGCACATTACTGCCACCTAGCGGCACCTTTTTGACAATTTGTCTCTGTTCTTTTGTTTGTTTTGTTGGTTTGTTTGCTGTTGCTATAGTAGTTATATGGCGGTGTTAGGTTAGTGTACGAACTTGGTGAAATCATTTATGTGTGCCAGCAATAAACAGATAATATGACTGGGGGAAAAAGTGACGTATGGAATTTTTTCACCTTAAGCAACATGTAAGAATGCAAGGCTGTTTGCAATATTTGCAAATGTTTGGTTTTGAGAGGCAGTACATCATCTAGGTTGTATAGTACCACAAACTTAAAACGACACCTTGAACGTAAGTACCCTTTGAAGTGGAAGAGCTTCAAATGACAACTTTGTCTCCCTTAGACCTGTTGCACAACTCTCAACACAACTTTCTGGCGGAGAAAACGCGCCTAGCAATGCCACAGCCGCGAGTACTTCACTAATTTCAGATAATGACTGGGTGGCTACATGTTCATCTAGCCCTGACATAAACGGGCCTAAACCAAAATTTCATGATGTGTATGAATTATTGGGAAAAACTAAACCATATCCTTTATCACGTGCTCGCACTGAGTTTCATTGCATAATGATGTTTTTGGAGAAAAAATTTTTTTGTCTTAAAAATATGTTTAAGCTTAAGTTACTAACTAGTATGTGGTTCCTAGATTTTTATGTATCTTAATACAGTATGTAGTTAGACTTATTACTGAAACAATAAAAACAAAGGCAATTAAAATTTTCTTTAGCTAAATGTTTTAAAAATAAAGTTTTTAATTTTTTGAAACATACGATAATGTTATTTTTCCTTTTCAAAGCAGTATCAGTATTGGTATCTGTAATATCGGAAAAGGCTCGAAAACCATATCGGCTCATCTTTACTCTTGTATTATCGTGATCTAAAGCAGTGGTATTTATTCCTTTGTATGTGAACCCCTGGGGGTATATGAGTTGGTCTCAAGGTATCTAAAAAACTATTTGATTATGATGAATCTTCAAAGTATGAGTAATGAAAGTTCAGATAATTTAATTCAAAGGAATGTGGTAATGGTTATTGTTTTTTCCATCTTCCTAATTTTTTGTAATTCAAAATATGTTATTTGGCGTTTAATAAGAATCATTAGCTTTGTTGATTATGGTGTAATTGCATGACACAGGAAGCAAAAAGGTGGCTGCGTAGCTAGCGTCTTGACGAGGAAGTGAGGGAGGGCAGTGAGGGAGTGAGACAGATACAGAGATAGAGTATGAGAGAGAGAGAGAAGAGAGCAAGCAGTAGGTAGGGAGAGAGGGAGAGCAAGGGGTATGGAGGAGGGGAACATCATGGTACTGGGCTGGCTGAGATAACTCGGCGGCCAACTCCTATTACAACTGTGAGCTGTGCTGACACCAACAATTTTATGGGGCAGAGGGGGTTAGTCTCTCCTAATCCATCGCACTCACATGAACTACAACTGGGTGGACAACAGCCCCGCGCTGAGGAGCTTGCTCTAGTGATGAATGGTGGTAGATGCATCCCTGGGCAACCACCCAGGACCTGTTCTGTAGCACAATAGTGACAGTAATTGCATGGCAAGAAAGCTACCCACGGTGCCCCGACTAATTACTAATTTGCTTCTCCACCTTGTTTATTCTTTTTACCATAACTTTTCATTTAACTGCAAACCAGCTATATTGTATTAGAAGAGGATACTTGTTTTGTTTGTATTCATTAAAATGCTTTAATTAGTGTGTGAGGCAGCTTGGTGGCAGGATAGTGATGTGGTTTGCACAGATGAGTGGGAGCACAACCTGATGCGGGAGGGTCGTGCAGCTCCCAAGAAGAAGGTGGACTCTGTGGAGATGCCCTACTTGCAGCTCAACATGACGGATGGCACGATGTGCGACCTGAACGGGGAGCCGCGCTTTACGGCTGTGCTGTATGTGTGCCACAGTCAGGCCAAGCACGAGGTTATCTCCTTCAAGGAGATGTCCACCTGCGAGTATGAGGCCGTCGTGCTGTCCCCACTGCTCTGCAGCCACCCTCTTTTCAAGTACGTTTCTTCCTCTTGCTGTTCCCTGCTGCTGTACTTCAGCCCTCGCGACATTCACAAACTTTAGAGAGCACATGCCAGTAACTAGTCTCTGTGTCCCAATGCAGAACACATTTTTTTTTGCCACAAGAACAGCAGCAATAGCAGTTCATGAATTTCACTGAGAAAACAGTTTTCAACTTCCAGTTGCCTGTGGTATGAAACTGTAAGAATGTGTGCTCTACCAACCGTAAGTAACTAAGGACTAGTGAAAATTAACTTTTATTTGACTTTAAAACAGTGGTGCAGAAATATAAGACAATTTGAAAGCTTTATTTATTTATTTATTTAATTTTTAAGGTGGCTATTTGAATACCAAGACAGCTGCAGAAATTTTTGAAATAGCAAAATTTAAGTTTGGGAAAGTTTCATTTTAATTACTTTTATGCATGTAAAAATTAGTAATAGGAATTTTTCCTACTTTTTTTCTGCCTACCACATGTTATTATGATAAATTTTGACTCGCGCCATGATTCTTTGTTTATTTATGTGTGTATAACTAGAGAATAACACATTTTAAAATAGCCTACAATTTTGCACGGGAAAAACCGACGCTGACATGTTGATGCGACTGTGACATCAGCATACATTTTGGATTTTGTTGTTTACATGCAAATGCCTTAGCAAGTAAAATGTGTATTTGAAATTTTTATTATATTTTGTTGTTTTGAAGAATTTTAATGTTATTGCTGTCTCATCGAACACCAGCAAATGTTGCATAGTTCCACTAAGCAAAAATACAACGAAATGTGATCCTGATAAGATACCTACAAATAGTTAAGTGAAAAAACAAAGCGTGCAACAAGCCTAATGCAGTTAAGTTCCGTAAAACAAATAACATAGGCAATTTGCAACGAACGTACATGTTTTGTGCGTGAAAATCATTTTAGAATTAAGTATGTGTCTTTTCTTACCGTAATTGCACTGGCCTAATCCGTAACACTGCAATGTTTATTTTAAAGTCATTAACCTGTATTGCCAATGAGAAATTGCCTTTATGGTTCACACAAATTTTGTGGTCTACTCTACTACACTGTACTATGACAGGGCACTTTGTTATTAAAATACGAAAACATCCTTTTCAGATACAAATACTAATAATGTTATCATTGAAAATTTCTTCATATTTTTTAGGTTAAGTATGTGCTTCTTGTAATGCCGGTTACATAGGCCTACGTAAAAAATATTTCTTTAATAAAACTTGTGTCATGCTAATTTAATCCGTGGAGGCTTAATATTATACTTATTTATTAGGGCTAATTTAAAAAGAACTGGGATTCCAAAATGATATTACTAATTAATATGGGTACGGAAATAAAATGTTTGCGAAATGTGCTCACAAAAGGCTTCATATTTTTTAAGAATTGTGGGGAAGGTATGTGTTTGCAGGAAAATATTTGAATAAAGCATAACGACATGAGTCTAAAAGATAAGTAGTTATTGGTGGCAGTAAAATTCTTGAATAACATATTTACCTACAAGTTTAAATTTATAGCCTACTGCTGTAATGAAATGGTGTTTTGAAATGCTGACTACATTTCAAACATTGACAAAGGTAGCGACAATTGAAGCAAAATCATGTTAAAAGTATCAGTAAATTTTGGAAGAAACATATGTTTTCAAAACAATTTCATCCTTTTTCCAGAGTTTCTCTGTAATCCATGGCAACCAGCCGAAAATACATTTGTATGCTTGCTAACATTAAGATGGCAATACCAAAACATGTGCAACTACGTCACACACACGTTAGATAATAGCAATTTGTTTTAATTGTTTACTAAAGAGTTTGATAATTTTACATTTTGAAAGCATGATAATTGAACTGCGCACAGGAATAATATTTTGTATGGTAATCTTACATATGGTAATTATTTTGATAGCATCAATGAAAGTGTAATTGACTTTTCCTTGAAAAATCTTTATTGTTTGGTGTTTTAAATTTTTAATCCTATAATAATTAGCTACATAAAATGTTTTATTTTTGTTTGATTTAGACCTCAAGAATCTGATGAAAATCCAATTAATTGCTTTGCTTTGGAGGGAACACCAAAAAAGCCCAAAAGTCTGGTTGGCATGGAAGCAGAGAGCATCAAACTGCGACATCAGAAATACACAGTGAGTATTTGTGTGCATCATATAGTAATACTCTATGAATTATATTATGTGTATTTGTGTGTGTATGTGTGTGTGTGTATATATATATTAATCCAGTTGGTTGGTCTTCCTGAGGAAACAGCACACAATGGTAACTGTTGCTACCCCTCTGCAGATAATTTTTGAAATATGTAGTATAGTTTTAATAGTTTTTTTTTTGTATATGTTTTCTCACTTTAATTTCTTAGTATGACAAAGTGTCATGTAATAATTTTTTCACATAAAGTTTTATTTATTTAAAAATTTATTTTTCTTTGGTTTTTTTAGAAATATTTTTTGACAATACACACATTTTCAAATCATCCACTTTAGTTGCTATGTTTGTTGAGTTTCTTTCCCCATAAACTGTAAATTCTTGGATTTAAAAAATATTTAGTATGTTTTTTTAATATGTTGTCAGTTAAATTTTGTGAAACACACAGGGAGAATCAGTGCATAACTTAATATGTGTAGTTCAGACTCATGTGTTAATGTGGTGAACATTTATTTTCACAGGATGAAAAGTTGCAGAAGATATATGCTATTTTCTCAGTAAACAGAGGCCAGCCAGGACAGGTTTGTTTCCATTGCCATTATGAAAGTGCATTTAAACAATGCTTTGTCTGTCTGCTGTTTGTTACTCCTCCCTTTGTTGACGGGTTCTCCCAGCCTCTGCCTCTAACCTGACAACCGGTGGGTGCAGTTTTGTCGCATCTCATGCGGTGTACCAGTCTGACATTTATCACAGCCAGTGTTCTCGATCCTCTTTCTTTATGCATTCATGCGCGCACTTTTATGCTGGTTGCTTTGTTCTTTGTCATTCTTCTTTTGCGGTGGGGACACTTTTTAATTACAGATGGAAGTTTCCTTATATTATGTTCATATATTGTAGTATTCTTATGTTATTTTATTTTTTTCATTTACCTGGTTTCTATGTAAGTATAAGATTTGCCATGGACTGAATTATTGATTTCAAGACTTTTTTTTTGTGTATTTTGTACTGATAGCCATGACTGAATTGTTTAGCTTAATTAATTATGTTTAATTATTGTCTTTTGGATCCAGTTACTGTCACATGTTTTTATGAGTTAGGCACAACATTTTAAAAGTTGTATAATACATGTGTAAAAGGACAGAAACTCAGGTACTCTCAGTCTAGTACTTGTCAACAGGCGCACACACAAAGGAGAATGACGCGTTTTTCACGCATTTGTGCGACCGTGATATTTCGCTGGCCAGGCCAGATTCATCAGGCAGTGATTTGTATGGCTCCGCCCTTAAATTTGTGTATGTTTGTTGTGCGTTGTGGTATCCCGAAGTTACTTAGAGAGGAGACTTATTGATATACAAATGTAGCAGAAATTTGTGTTAGTGTTTGTCGTAACTGTAACTGTGGTAAAGCTACCACCAACTTCCCATTTGCTAGAGTCATCAAACGTGCTATTGACTACTTGTAAACATCATTGAGAATCAGCACCTAGTAGCTGCGGTTATGTAGTTTCTTCCCCTGAATTACACTGCATACTAGATACAAGCCACTGTGCTCGGTGGTCTGGGATTCTCTCAAGAGTCCGCCTATGCCTGTAACTGAAATGCTTTTACTTCCTACACTGCTACATCTTTTACCTTATTTTTTCTTCAGAGACCTATTATGTTCCAACAAAATATACTAATAAAAACCGTAATACTCTAGTCTCTAACGCAAAAAAATAAAAATTTACAAATTAACCATAAAGAATGGTTTACATTCCTAATAAAATTCACGAAAAAATCAAAATCCACTAAAAGACATTGAATATAATTACCAAAAAAATACACAGAACAATCACCAAGAAAAAAAAAACATTTTTCTGCTACATGGATTTTATTAGGCGGAGAAGCAAAATTGTATTTTGTTGGGGACTATTCTTGGTTTGGTTTTAGTTTTTTGTTGGAGTTTGTGATGTAAACTTAATAGCAGTCTTTACTATTTTATATGCTATACTTTCTCAGTTTGGTAGTATCATTATTTCAGTATTACATTGTATACATTTTTCAAAAGTACAGTATGATGTTCTAATTTTAATATTTACATCTGATTCTGTGAATGCCATTTTGTTGTATTCTTAATTAATTGTTTATTAGTACTATTTGAGGCATAGAAGTTCAGCTGAGTTATCTATGTCTGTGAGACACCAAAGCACAATTTTTACTTGTGAACCTAAGTAAATTTTATGCTATCTTTTCGGCTTATAATCATACATTGTCTATATTGGTGACCATCGTTGGTTTCTGGTTTATAGTTCAGTGCATAAGTAATATTTTAGCTTGATTTTGGCAGCTGATAGATGAGTTGGGGTTGCAACTCTGTTGTAATGATTTAAAGCAGTGCATTTGGTTGAAAGACACATGGTGTGTTAGCAACATCCCATGCTGCTTGGTAGCTTTGACAGACATGCAGTGCGCAAAAGTTGGGCTGCCAGGCATGCCCGGTCAATAGGTATCGATCCGCTATCGAGAGGTCAAAGTGCACATCAGTTGAGTGTACATTGTACAGTTTCTTTCTAACTGGTAACTGGAGTGTGTATCGTTATACTGATGTATAAGAGACATAAGTTCGTTGGCTCACTAGAAGCTTAGGTACCCCGTGCAAGTTTATTAGTATTTGTAAGCCTCCTTGGCTTTATGTTATGAAGTTGGCTAGTGGCTGCATGCAGGTAGCGATTAAGGCGACGCCTCATGACACCTCGACTTCGTACTTTCAGAATAGGCAAAGGGAAGTCCCGGGGCACCAACTGAACAAAATCCTTTGTGGCTAAGTGAATCTTTGCATTGCCCTTTCAGATGAGTGCCGGCATGTTGTGTTCCACTCTAATTGGTTTACACAGCTTGCTCATTTGCGAACCATCATGTCAGTTATTGACATGACCCATTTGTGGGTCGGGATGGCGGATACCAACACCGAGGCAGTTCTGTAAACTAAAAATTCAAAAGGAATCCTGTGACTTTTCTCATCGCTAAAAGGCAACAACCTTTCCCTTACAGACAGGTGCTGACCTCTGGGGTTCCCCTCTGTTGGGTATACAGCAGACTCCCTATCTACTGTTTTTCAGGGGACTGTCAAATAATTTCCATACATGCAGGATTTCAGTAGATGAAGGTTCTGGCATATACATCAATTAAATATAATTTCTGACCTTATACTTTATTTTGAGTGTAATTAGAGCTGTACATTATCTGTGAATAAAGTTAAATTAATAAACACCATAAAATTGGGATTTAAAAAAAAAGTATTACTGTAAATAATACATTTAAAATATTTCACCTCGACTCATTTAAATATGGAATATATCATCTCAAAATACAGTATATAATTGTTTGTATTCTACACCAAATGCCAGCCTACCTAAAACTTTCAAACCCGTTGAAAATGAAAATAATATGACACCGAATTAATGTAAAATTTTGAATGTTCCGCGTGTACATGATCAGCTGAGAGCCCGTGGAGAGATTATTGATCAGGCAGTGTGTTCATGGTGGGCGCTGTTGCAAAGGGGGAGCGGCGGGAGGGGTGAAAGAATGTACACCTCCCCTCAGCTTATTGTTGGTGACACTTTATGCGCGTGGAAAATGTCTGACTTTTAAAGTAATTTATTATATTTCACTGCATAATTTGTAATTTTGAGGCAAAAACAAATAAATAAGGTGATTAAAATTTATATCTTCAGGGTCTTTAATAATTAATCATTCAAAACCACGTCCTCTGATTTTCCCTGTCATGAGTCACGCTGCACTCTGGCTCAGTGCTTATCCATTATTAAACAACAAAACATGTCTATTAGACCCCTACATGATATTGATTTATTCAAAATATGCATGTCTAATGAAATAAATTAATATAAATCCTTTGATTTCCCTGCAGGAAAATATTTTGTTGTTAAAATCATGTTGATTTTATGCCTGATACAATTAAACACCAAACTTTATGGGAAAAAAGACCTTTAATCACAAAAGAAAACATCTTTGCAAATAATAATTCCTTGTTAAAATTTATTGCTTAACATTTTCAGGTGAAATCATTTGCTTTGAAATACTACTGATGTTAGGCAACAGAAAATCTTGATAAAATTTCTACGATCGTTGGGCGCACTTTACTTGCACTGCATCCAGGCATGTAAGCGGTAATGGCAGTGAGAGAGAAGACGCACTTTCTCTTTCTTTTGCTAGGCAACAACTTCTCCTGTCGAAGACATGTAAGGTGATGAAGGCAGGTGCACGGCTGAGAGAGACAGAAAGCGGGGTGAGAGAGAGAGAATGCTAGGTCGCCACACTGGTTGCTAGGTAACCACTTCCACTTTCATCAGGCGTGCAAGGAGAGGTAGCAAGCCAGACTTGCATGTTGAATCATGCCACAGACGCATTGGGAAGACAGACAATGCGCCGCAGAGCAGTGTTAACCGGCGGCGCATATGACGTATTTCACGTCCAGTTACTAGACATTTGCATAAACAACAAGGTTAAAAACTATCGTTACGGGATCAAAATATACATTGATCGACACAACATCCGATAAACGATACAAGCTGTAAGCTTTATCATTATTTATATAGGAGTTTTACTGGGACCACTGAAAAGTAACTCTTGATACGGTTTATCAGTACATGCGTTTACGGTACAATGAGAGTTGACTGAACACAGTCCAGAGGTGTGGGAATCCTCAGATGGACAGATTTGCACTGCCCCGTCTCAAGCGGCTGGTGCAAAACTCACGTCAGATTCTAATGCCGAGGAATGTGTTCTACCCCTACTTTACTACCCCTTAAGGTAATTCGTCTCTCTGTAGTGGTGGTGGCCAGTGGTGTTCCCCTCTCGACGGATATATATGGCTCAAGTGTCAAATGGTTCTTCACCCTCCGTACCTCTCCTGAATGCCTGGAAGATGACATCGAGGCCGGCAGTGCTCTAAACGTCCTAAGGCAAGTGCCTGTGGGGACTCCTCAGTCAGATAGCACAGGAACAAACCCCTCCTGCCTAAAATGTAAATCGTGAGGCTTCCTGTCAACTTTATTTTTCGATTTTGCATCATCACGTGCGTGGTACTTACCCTGAGGGAGATCAAGCCATGACCGGCCGCCTCCCAGTCCAGCGCCAACATAGTAAAAGGAAGTCACGTCATCGCCCCCGCCGTTTGCTAACCTGACGAGAAGAAATTTCCGGCATGCAAGAGTTTGCGCCTAAGCGAGCGGCGTATACCGCTCGCACAGCTACCAAACCACCCTGCCACCACCCCGTCGAGAGATGGAAGCAGAGTTGCCACCTGACCTGAACCCGAGGGTTACAGCCGAAGATAACCCAAGGGATCCAAAAGACACACAGACCAGCAGAATACAATGCTGTGCACCCGGCCGAAACTTCAGTTTAGGCGAGGCAGCTTGCCTTTGGTAGGGATGGCGGCGATTTACCCACAGTACGTCCCACACGATTGAATGGTACATGCCCATTTGGCACGCTGTGGGGCGTGTACTAGTTGAGGGCATGTCATTGATGTACTGACGTTGTCAGCTCGTCACTTACCCGTAGTGAGATGTGCTGTTGGATGGTAAGGCCTAGGAACTTCCCCCTTGGACGATGGTGAAGCAGTGGTCGTTGCTTGAACAGAGTTTTTCCTGGTGACTGAGTTTTTGGCTTTGGCCACTTCAATAATTGTACATTGAGCTTTAGGTGGCGTGCAGGCAAGCGATGGGCGAGTGGGTGCCTGGGTTGGAATGTAAGCTGGTGTGACATTAAGGGCCCTAACTACCCTAGTAACGTTAGCTGGCCGGACGAATGTAGGTGTCTTCTTCGGCAGTGTAGGTGGTACAGAGGTACTGCGCGTGGTACGTGCCAGAGGAGTTTAGAAGTGGAGCTTGCTGAGCTGGAGATTGACCCTCTTTGACGTGCAACCTCCTTTTTTTTTCCCAGGAGTAGACCTGTCAACTGGGCCGCTTTCCCTTCGTATCCCAGCCTGAGCTAACCCTAGCTTAGCAGCTTTGCCCCACCAAGTCCTATTTATATGCGGCGCACAGGACCAGTGCTGGGGTTGCTGGGTGTGAAGAGAGTAAAAGAGAGTGGCGGAGATTTCTCCTCTTGTGACCAAAGGCTGGAGGGGTAGAGAGCGGAGACGTGATGATAAGTGAGTTGTGGCGCAGCAGGCGGCCAAGCCATCCCTGGCTTGAAGGCATCCTGTGGCATGTACTGCATAATGGCTCTTCTTAGAAGAGTGCCGCCTGTGGCGAGGGTAGATGAGAGAATGACGTTGCTCGTGGCGCGTCAACCGGAAGCACTGCTTAGAGAGAACTATCTTTGGTGAAACTGCTCCCTTATCGAAAATAAACATTGCTGCTAAACAGGTTACAATATTACCTAAATATAGGCCAGTTATAATATATAACATCTGCAGCACAGTAACAAAAGTGTGTAATGTTCCGGCCTTCTCGTTACCTTATATTAAAAATAATGCAGCCGCACAGTTTTGGGCGCCATCTTGTAACGATCTGGACTTATTACACTGCCGAATGTTTACGTTGCCACGGCTTGCTCATAGGTAGAATACGAGACTCAATACCAGGTGACGCCGATTAATTAAAAAAAAAGAAGTTCCATATTAGTTTGCTTTATACTTTATTTATCATTGAAGTTTCACAGTTCACAGACGAAGTTCCAGTTTGCAGAGTACGAACTTTCACAATTAATTATATAATTATACCAGTGCAGAAAACAGTGCCACAGTCGTTTACAGTTTATTAATGTCTCAAACTTGCATCGCAAGACTAAGTTCTGAAGGCAGGAGGGATTTTCGTTCCCTCCTGGCACCCTAACGACCCCCGCCCTTTCGGACTGGTGTGTCTTCTCACGCCCGATGCGTCTTCTTCGACGATTGGCTACTTTTTTTCTCTATGCGATAGGCACCACCAGTATATATTAGGCAGGCCTATCCCCCCCTATTACGCTGTGTCCCGCGCTCACAACATGTTATCGTACTCTCAACTGCGTCGCAGTAAACTAAAACTGTTGACACCGTCCACTTCCAGAGAACCGCAACGTCACGTCGCAGCCGGGAAAGTTTCTGTATAATGCTGACGCATAACCAAAACAACAACTTTCGAAACTAGACGGTAAACGGACTCCTGTTACAACAGATGTCCGTCTGATAACCTTCAAAAGCACACGTCTGCTCTTGAAACCTGATAAAATATTACGAAGCGCTCCAAAGCTAAATACACACGAAAGAATTTTACACCTGTGTCCTGAAAAATTAAGAATATTGCGTCATTACAAGTGTTTATAAACCTCCTTTAATGTGGTTTCAGCCTGTAAATGTAAAAATCCTTTCCCCAAGATTTTAACATTCTTTTTTACTATTCTGTATACGGGTTAAAATGGTAAGTGTGGTGTTTGGTGGTGGTTATGGTGGTGGGAAATTCCTTGGGTGCAACTTATGAAGTAACTGAAGTATATATAATATATTACTGTAGCATTAGAAATAAAAATGGATGCCTATTTTTTGCTTGCATTACTTCCAGTGACATTTCTGTGCTTTGAACTCACTCCGCACTGATGGGGAAGCTGTCAACAGGCGCTGTAATTGATTATTCTTGACAGTTCGATTATTTTAATACAGCTTTCGTTGTTGGTAAACACTGTGCAAATTCAGATTTTAATTTATAAGGTACAGTTCTATGTTTGTGGCGATGGTGGTTTCAATTTATGTGGTATTCGGGACTCCATTTGACTATAAATATGTGTTTAGTATCTTAGGTAAAATGATAAATATAATAGTAAAATGTTATTTTTATCACCTCATATTACAGGTTCACCAAATTACTGTATTTTGTCAAAAAAAAAAAAAAACTCATAATTGAAGTCACTCAAACTAAGATGGGAATTAGTGTATGTGACCTTCTCTGTGTGTAAACTTATAATAGTAGCTTTTCGTTAAAACTGAGTCTGAACACACATTTTAAATGTGCGTGCTTCCACTTAGCTGAACCATGAGTTGCGTGTTCCAGTGAGTCTGAGAATTGTGAGAGTTAAGTTGGCTGGTTAACGTTGGAGAATGGAAGTAGTTTGCATTGCAAGTAGGGATGGGTCGAATAACAAAAAATGTCTATTCCGGTTCCGGTGCGATTCTACAATTTAAATATTGGTTCCAGTATTCAGTTCTATTTTGAATACTTGCCTTTTGCTTGCAACTTTATTAAACCAATGCAGGTAAAATTCATTAAATGTTTTATTTAACCTATGGAAGAATTGAACAATAACAAAGTGTGAAGATAAGTTTTAATGTATGCAGATAAACTAGTTGTATTAAATTTATTTAAGGTTAGTAAATATGTAAAAAATATTCTTTTTTTACATTAATATGTGGTGATTGTTATATGTTTGGAAAATACTTTGTGGCCCTAAAACCAAAACATTGTTCCATGCTGTACAATAAAGGTAACCTACAAAGGTTCATTAAAAGAATGTCAACAGCTGTGAACGGCTGGATTTCTTATATATATTTTTGCGTCTTTTATGCAGTGACCACACTGGTTTTTTTTTTGTCGTGCTGGAATGTGGCACCTCTAAAAAAAAGTCTCATCTTCCTCTCTTACTCCCGGCTGGCGGCCATCCTGCCAAACAAAAAAGGCTTGGAGGAATGCATCAATCGGCTAGCAGTATTGTTTACAGGGGAGGGCTGAGATAAAGAGAGAGAGAGAGAAGGGAGAGGAGTGTTGATGTAAGAGCGAGAGATGAGATAACAGACTGTTCCCATACACTTTTCCCTCCAAACATCGCAGAACAGTTTACAACTACCACTCCTTAATTGTTTTTCCATGTATAGCACGCACCCCAGAAATTTTTTCCTTTATGTTGGGGAAAAAAGGGCGCGCTATACATGAGTAAATACCATAGTTATTTTTGTAACAACAGAGTTTTGCCATTGCTGTGTAGAACCAAGAACCCAGTAATTGTTGTCAACCTAAAACCGGTTCCGAGTCAAACCTCAAGAACCGGTATAAATTGGAACCAAAGAACCGAACCGACCTATTCCTAATTGCAAGTGTTGGGTACTGTCAAGGGTGTCGAAAGAGTTGGAGGGGAGGTGCAAGAATTGTATTGCCCATCCGTCAGTCTCACTAAGGGGTCCCAAAAACTTCTTGTGGTGTAACTTCAGATTTTTGTACCTAACGTATATTTAATAAAGTTAGTGAGTAAATGTCATATATCAATTTTTGTAACATTATGTATTTTTGGGTAAAGATATGTGTGTGTGTGTATCTGTGTGAGAGTGCACGTGGGTGCATGTGTTATGCAAACTGTGATATAATTTCTTCAAAAACTAAATTTGGGGAAGGGATATTTTGTCTAACACCACAGGTGCGGTGTGAGATTCTCTACATGACCTAGTTCCTTCCTTCCCTACATCTTTTTTACGACTGAATCTAACTAGGACAGTTTCAACAACTTTGGATAGTGTATATATTTGCAAAGCAGAGAGGTACATCCATCATAATAGTGTTATGGGGTAGTCTTGCAAAGTGTAGTACACCTTAGAAAAACAATAATTACAGTAAAACTTAACTATGACAATTGACATAGGCAATATAAATTATTGCTAGAGTGAACAATCATTATAACCAAAAATTACCGTGTAGCATATTTTAATACAGAATTATAGACTCACTTCCAGGGCACTCTTTGTTTTCATAATGTCGTTACACGCATGGAAGCTTTCAAGTTGACAATGGAATACTATGTATCATGCTTAACAGCATCATTTTCCACGTGTGACCATCATTCATAAAAAGATTTTTAAACTTACAACAGCAGATAATCACATACACATCTAAGAAATACATTTTTTTTTACCATCCCTCATCAGTAAACTCATGCAACCAAGACTGAAAATAAACACACATCATATCTACCTGAGCAATTTGAATGAAATGGTTTTTAAATCAGATCTCACTGTGTAATTGCAGGCACGTTTATTTCTGAGGATAGCAGCAGCCTTTATTTGTCATAATTTTAAACGTAAACAATGTTGAAGGCAGAAAGGCTCCAGAAGATGAACACGTTGAGCGCTAAGCGTAAAATCCACTCTCTTTTTCTTGCTTGCTACCTCCCCTCTTTTTGCTGCTCATACAATCAATACTTTTCTCCACCCTTCTTCACTGTTTACTTCCCAGAATGCAACTCAGCCGGACAACAAGACAATAGCCAAGCCAGATCAGGAGGGGGAGTAATAGGCAGTAGGGTATTGAATGGGAAGAAAGGGATGCCATTCATGCATTCCTTCCTTTTTGTGTAACGTCGTTTACGTTATTTTGATCTCTCCGATGACTGATAACGACAATGTGTTTGCAGACAATATATGAAAATATTTAAGTGTGGTTTTTTACTCTAAGAAAGTGTGATGCTAGTGCTATCATTAATCGAGTGCACAAAAAGCACTATAGTATAAGCAACAAGTTTTTAATACCAGGAACAGAACTTCTTGGCCGCTCAGGGTATTGGTGAGCGTTACCAAGCCATGTTGCCACATCTCTCAAGCGTCCATCGCATTATAGTATATGTGTCCTGAAATCAGAGTTTTAGAAATATAAATTACAATTCTATACGTAAAGAAACATTTGAATATAGCATAAAGAGAAATCAAGAAATCATATACGTGATATATTTGGGAATTTATATCTACCTATTAGAAAACTCTTTCTGTAGTTAAACACCCAAAATTTTAAGTTTGTTGTAAAAATGATTTGACACTTAAATTTTCAGACTAGCAACAGCTATTAAATGTAAATGTAATAATTGCCATTTACTCACAGTTGCATGTAGCATAGAAAAAAATAATTGATCTTTGTTGGTGTAGCTTATAATGGCAGCATAAGCTTCTCCCTGTCTGCACATATTATTTCATTCCTTTCCATTACAAATTTCCTCCAGACATTAAATGTCATAATAAAAAAACCGTTTTTGCTATGTAACTAGTTGAAATGGTTACGCATAGCTGCCGTAATTTTTTTTGTTGTCGGAATTTCCTAAGATATTTTTTAGTAGTTGTCAAAAAACCATTACTCTTTTTTTTTTTTATTGCCTTCAACATAGATGCAATGCATAGCCTTCACACTGTACATTCACTGACATTCACTGTATAAAGGTAATTTTACTAAACAAATACGCACAGAACAAAACTTATTTACATGAAAAAGTAACCAGTATTATTGCAAGTTATACAACTGATATCCTGGGTTTTGGAAAAAGTGTAGAAATTATGTTCAAAAATGCAAATTACTCTATTCTGCGTAAATGATGCAGTCGTCATCACTATCAGGTTCGGCTTGCGGGATACCTCTTTCAGTCTTTAAGTCTTTATAATACTGGTGATGAACAGGAGGTATATACTTCAAGAGGTCCGTCATATCCTTCTGTTTTGCCATGGTGATCGGTCTTGATGTGGGATAAAGAAGATCTTGTGGAACATTAGCAAGGCTTTCTAAAGGCCGTCCATTTTCCTTTTTCTTTTTTATGTTTATTTTTCCAAATGGCATCTCTGGTAAGAAATTAATTTTATATTTGATAGCAAATAGTTTGGCCATCTCAATCCTGATCCATCTCATTTCCAACCAGTTATCTGGTTCACCATCAACATTTTTTTTCCTATTGGTGATAGAATTTTCTAGGGTTTCCGTTGAATAGAAATCTTCATGCTTCATTTCTGGGAGGAAATACTTGTTTCTTTTTCTGCAGTCAAGAATAATATTGTACTAATCTCTTGGAGAAAAGATGTTGGAACAAATTTTTTGCTCTTTTCTCAATAAAAGAAAAATCAGAATCGTTCGGAAGGTAACTGTGTCCTGGCACAAGGAACTTTTAAGTCAATAGTTTCAGTGCTTCCACTCTGAGTTTGCAGGTATTTCATAAGAAATAGAACAATTTTTATGTTGCGGTTTTGGCCGCCGCATGAGTCAGAGTACATGACAATATGTTTGGCATTATTGACATGACCAGTCAGGTGTTTTATAATACAAGAGTTAATTACCTGCGAACCTCTCGAACCTTCGGTTTCCGGCCATACGTACACTTTATACGTATACTTTCCACTAAAAGTCTATTTTGTAAACCGTCGCACGCTTGACAGGTGTCTTTAAGCGGCGGTTTAAAATGTGGATTAAAGTTAGTTGAAAATACATGGTAGTACATTTTTTCTGTAACCTGAGGTTTTTGGTTTTCACCACACCACAAGACACATAAATCGTACAATTTTGTTATTGTAAGGTCAGGGTTCAAATATTTTCTGTGAGGGTTGTGTGATCTCGTGTAGTGGCTGAAGTAAATAGGAATTGATTTTATGTGATTTACAACATCTGATATGTCAATTTTATTTCCAGTGGTTGACTTTCTCCATCTATCTACAATACAGCTTACGTCATTCTTAATGCTACAACTATGAATTCGGCCATCAGACACTTGAAAGGTTTGCCTAAAGTATGTTTTACAAACCTGAACATCATCGTTCTTGACTCGGAGACAAAACAAAAAACTGTGACTTCTTGGAGGTTTAGACTGATTAGTAGGTCGACTTCTCTTAATACTTCTTGATTTGATACAACCATTGAGAAATATATTTTGCTCACTCTAAGTAGTTAAACTATAAAATTATTTAAAAAGTGTTTCCCTTTCATCTGTTAATATTTTTTCATTGCATTTTCTTGCACACTTACACTCTTTATCGCTAAAGATTTTTGCAGCGACTGTATCGCCTGATCTAGTTTTATACTCTTTACCAGAAAGTCTCTTTTTCTTCTGACGTGCCCTCTTCCAACTATCAGGGTTTCTTTTATGTTTACGGCCTCTAATAGTCTCCGGGGAGACCTTTCCTCAACTAAAATATAATTATTATTCAGTTGTTGAACCTTATTAGAGCCTACGTTATTTATTCTGTTAAGGTTTTGACCTAATCGGAATGAAGGATTATTAGTATGTAGATCTAAATCTGAACCTGAAATGTAGTCTAGATCAGAGCCCGCGTTGCCGCCAAAAATGTCACTTTCACTGCAATGTTCACTCATTTTATACTATTTCTTGATTGAAATAAGAAAGTAAACATCACAAAGGAAGTAAACATCACACACAATCACTATAAAGCCAGTTCACAAAGTCAGTTCAACAATAACAATAAACAGTTGTACAATAAACATCAGCTGTCATGGAGTTAATCACGTTGGCCACTGAAAAATCTGGTAAAATGTTCAGTTGCCAGATCAGATAGCGCATTCTAGCAGCAAACCATTGAACTGTGGAATTAGTCGTCTTGGCCACTGAAAAGTATTCACTGATCCAACCCAACCATGTTATTACCTGAATTTCTAAAAAGACATGCAGTTAGTTAGATTGACTACTGAACGCCTTAAATGTGGGAAGGAAAGGTGCAGCATGTGACTGCCTGTTGCTGTGGTTAGTTTGAGCTACGGCACCAGGCGAAGATAAAAGCCTCCGACAAATGTCTAGAGAGGTCCCTGAGTAGGTGCACCTTGAATTGTTAAGATTGAGGCTAGTGCAGCTTAGAAAGTGATTCATCCAATAAATGTTGCTTGGTCTGTAGCATCGTTCTGTCGTATTTTAGCAAGCTACGCGAACCATGTTGGGTTCTGACTACTGTTAAGAGTGCATGTGGCTGTGAGTTTTTACTAGTGGTCAACATATAGGTGCCTGACTTGTTGCGCTTTGGAACAGATTAGACCAGACACTTTAAGGTGGGCACTGTTGGTGGTGGATCTCTGATCCCACATTCCATCATAACATTGCCCTATCGCCAAGATCATCTTTTTGCCGGTGAGTGCTGGTGGTAGGTGAGTAGACACTAGACTTTACATCTCATGTGAGCACTGTGATGTATCATGCAGGGAGTACTGGTAAGCAATGCATATCATTGTGAACTTTCTGCATACCTCATAAAGTGACACACAGAGACTAAACTAGGAGTAGCCTAGGTGCGTCCTCCAGCCTTTGGTGTCCCCTCTTCTCAGAAGTTCTGGGAGAGGGTGCAATTGGCGCTGTCATTTGGGGAAGCAACCCCATGCGGCAGGATGCTGGGAGTGAGAGTTAAGTGAATCTGGGATTTGACGTGTCTTTTGCCTTGCCTTTGTTGCACCTTCTGTTTCACAGTGGAAGGCAGTAGAATTGTGGGGAAATTACTAGTTAGATGACCAATCGTTTCAAGAAACTCCACCTCTAGGACAAGCAGCAATGTGGGCAACCATGAGGCACTGTGAACATTGCTTTCCCCACAGGACGCAATCCAGGTTTTACCCCCAGGATAGCTGGGTATGAATTTTCCCTATGCAAGGACGAATGCCGGGTCATGACAATTTTTAGTCATTCTTGTTGACCTCCAACAATAAAGGATGTCAAAAAAATTCCATAAATTTGTTCTAACAAGTGTGTGTGTGTGACAGCAATTAAAGTACTCTTAGAGTAGTACTTGTCGACAGGCACACACACAAAGACACATTTTCCACGTGGTTGCACAATTGCAATGTTTCGTTGGCTAACCCAGCTTTATCAGGTGGCAAGTTGTAGCCTAGCGGCCTACTTGCAACCTTAACTAACATTTTAATATTTTATATTGACAAGTTCTCATAGCTGGTCTGTTTCAATGATATAAATTTTTCTGTTTCAAAGTTATTCATTTTGTCTGAAGAAATAACAAAGTTTTTTCTGAGAAACACTAGTTCACATGTTCCGCTCCATGGCTGGCATCTAAATTTGAGAGGCCCTGCTTTGCATTATGTGTGTGGTTGGCAGCACTGTCCATTATGGCACCACTGCGATGGTATCTTAGTGTAACAGGGCTCTGAGGTTACCAACATTTGTGTTGCGGACATTTAAATTGTTCTCCTGGCCATGTATTGTAAAAGGAGGCAAGGTGGTGGAGGGAGTACAGTGCTGTGCTGTGTGCTCATTGCAGGATGGGGAGCCTCAGTTGGTGAAGCTGGAGCTGCGGCCACTGGAGGTGCCAGACGGCCACGACGGCAATGTGGTAGGGACGCTCAAGCCAGCACCTTCTGTCCCAGACACCTCTCCAGCTGCCAACTTTCTCTCCGGCAAGGACTGCCTGCAAGGGGTAAGGACACACAGTATTTGTGCCCCTACTCCTGCTGTCTGGCCATCTTACATAAATTAATGGCAGTCCCCATAAAACAGTGGGTGCAGTGTGCCCATACACAATTTTCCGGGGCTGTGTTACATTGGTGGAAACAGTATGGAGAATTTGTGATCACCTGGCACGAATTAAAAAGCACACTTAGCTGCAAATTAGCTGGGGATAACATACTGGCTACACTTACTCAGGATTTCTATAGTTGTAAACAGTGGTCAAATGAGGAGGCCGAGATCTTTATTCACTGTAAAGCTCAGGTGTACAATAGAATAAAACCTAACAAGACCAAAAGGGAAAGGGTCTACATAATAACCAAATTATTTCTGCCCACCTTAAGGATGCCCTTAATAGCCTGAACTACCACAATTGACAAATTAGTCGAAAGGGCTCAAGAAATTGAGCTAGACAACCTTGAGGTCGAGGAACATGGGAGGAGCCAGGCAGAAGTTGGGCAATCGGGAATGGCCCGTGGCCCATTGGGAAAGACAGATGCTGAGGTGAAGAAACCAGCAAGGGAAGACAAGCCACAAATGAAACAGCCAGAGAAGTGATAGGGAAATGAGGCAGATGGAGGCATGAGTGGTCCCACATCCCCAGTGAAGTAAGAAATGAGGGTTCCATGGCCTGCACCTCACGTTCCCTGAATTTCCCTTATGTTAAATGGGCAGAATAACCAAGTGGTCCTAGATACTTCCACCACTGCTAATTTTATTCAGATCACCTTACTAACTCCTGAACAACAGAAACAGATAAAGTTGGACATCCACGATTTATAGTTAGCCCAACCAGAGTCACAATTATAATGCAACTGTGTAATTGCCATCACGATCTTAACTTAAAATGAAGAAAGATAAACCAAGTTCTTTGCAGCTGTGCATCTAGAGAAGGAAATAGTCCTTGGACTCTCTTGGCTAACCGAGCAAGGATGCATTATTGATTGTGGGTATTGACACTTATATCTTGGGAACCATGACCACGTTGCCATTAACTGAGAAACCTCCACTAACCCTGTTTTGAAACAGTTAGTCCCTGAACAACTAGAAGACTTTTTGCACATCTGGAATAGACATGTGGGTGTTTTTGAGAATGCAGTACCACTTAAGCAAACTCCAGCTTAAATACATCCAGCCCATATACTGCCAACATGATCAGCCATCCTAATCCCAGTGAAAAATGATCCTGGAGCAGGTAGTCAACATGAATGTGCAAGGGACAATTTTACCTGCTGACTCGCAGTATAATTCCAGGGTAGTTAGTCATAGTCCCTAAGTAGGGCAGGGGCTAAGATTTTGCATTAATTGCCAGGTTCTTGATGCATGACCTCTAACCCAGAACCATCATCACCATTGTAACACCTTGTCTGGCACCCTCCCACTGCATATACGAATGTGAGAGGTCCAGAACAAGGGTTGGTCTGCCCCTAAGCGAGCGTTAATACCACCTGCATGACCACCAGCATTTCGCAACTTGGCCTAGCTCGGCCACCACCCAAACCACCCCCTCTCATGTGCAGCTAGCCTGCACTGATGGCCGCAGAGTGGGGGTAACAAGAGACAGTTTGTCACACTCGAGCGTCCCTAGTCATTGCGGCATCTGCCGCGCCGCTATATATCGAGTTGCAACCCCAGAAAAGTCAGTTTTTTTCATCAGCCACTACCTATACTTCTCTTTCTTACAAGCATCACGATACTCCGTTGCTTGGTAGCCACTAGCCAACCATCTGACAGGGACGAACAGTTACCGCAGTTGAGTTGACCTTCTGAGGTTCCCCGAGGTTGTGCTTGCTACCGACCACCTCTTCGCGGTAGACCAACGACTTCGACTCGTGTATTTCAACTGTTAGCTCAAGCAGGCAGCAATAAATTTGAAGGAGACTAAGGCCATGCTTCTTGCCTGGTCCAGAAATGATTGAGACTTGTTACAAGCTGATAAATGGAGACTTGAACTGGTAGAGTTTCCCACTGAGGAATATTTTATCAGTTGTGGCTGTTGAGTCTGCTTTGTTTGGACTTGTGTCCTTCGTACACGACTGTCAAGAACGTTACCCGGAAGCTGGCATTAGGTCACACGTAGGTAATTGCAAGCTACTGTCACCACCCGCAATCCACCACACCACCGCGATTCGCCGCTTGGCGTAGAGTTTGGATGGTCGATGTGAATAACTGGGGATCCTAACACAGACAGGCAAAGGACAGACATTGAGCCTACCCATCTATCTGTATGTTCCACTGCAATTCACCACTGGGGACAGAGGTTTGGGGAATAGCCAGATGTCTACCTGAACCTGGTCTTCCACAGGAGAGGGAAACTCTTGTACACGTCTGCATTGCTGCTAAGAGATCTCTGTATAGTACTCATAACTATTCCCCTTACCGATGCCCTTCTTCAAACGAGGAGGAGAAAGGAAGGGTAAAGTCGCTGCAAAACGAGAAAACCAAGAGTCAACACCACAAGGGCTGTCAGCTCAGGTGATATACAGCAAGCTGGAGCTTGCCCAGTTCGCACTGCAACAGGCTTACGAATCCCCTCAATATTAACTAGACTCTCCCAACCACCCACAAAAACCTCAGGTGTCTGCGGCTCGTGGGCCGCTTCTGACCAAACACGATCCTAGGGCAGGCAATTTGTATATTCCGCTGAAAGAGACCATGCCAGTAAGGAAGGCTGGAACACAAGACCTGTAGAGCCAGGGGAAGAGGTGGGGGAAAAGATCGGAGAAGGGGAGGAATGGTGGAAGAGGAAGGAGGGGGAGAGAAAGATAGATAGAGCTTGCTCTGCTCTGCCTACTCAAGTTTCACCCTGGGATGGAAAAAAATTACCATGTAATTTGGGCCTATGCACCGTATTGTGTGCTGATATTTTTAATATAGTAACACTGAAATGTGTTACCATTAATGCTACTTAAAAATGTAAATATTTCAATATGCAATATTTAACTGGCAAATAGCTAGAGACCTAAAAATTTAGCAAATGTGATAACGCGAATTTGCACATAAAAGACAAAAAATTATGATTTTTGAAAATTTGAGCTGTAATTCATGAATTGTACAAAATCCTGTAGTATTTTAGTGAATTATTATTGTTTTGTGTCACATAGTTGCTTCTTACGATGTAGTGTATGTGTTTTTGCATATTCAAATACGAACGCATGCAGAGTTGGCCAGTAGATTTCTTCCATCATGTGTGTTTATGGCCATAGATAGCATGAGCGCAAATGATAATGTGTCACTTTGAGTGAACATTCTAGTGCACGGCCCTGCAAGTTTATTTGCTAATTAGGAAACCCCACCGTTGTAGTGTTCACGTCTACTAGGCACCACGTTATCTATGAAATTCGTGCCAACTAACTCGCTGAGTTTGTTTACATTCGTGGCATCCTCATGTTTAGCCAACAATTCTTTACTTTTTAACAAAGCGGCGTGGCAGTGAAAAATGTTTTTATATACATGTACTAAGGTAGAATACATTTGTAAATTGAATTATCACATATTTTAATCTTTTACTCTTCCGGCTAACTGTATATTTATCCTTTATACATATGTGCAATAAAAAACAATACGTTTTGAACGAACAAAAGTTTTGTCAGTGGACCTAATGAAAAAATCTGTTGTTGAAAGTTTAGATAGTTCAAAAACCTAACAATAGCTTTCTCTAAATTTTTTTTTCTGTTTGTACAAGGCACTTTTATTATATTTTTTTTAAACATTGCTTTTATAATTGTATATAAATTGTGTACATTAGTCTTCATGAAACAGTATGCCCTTGCCAGTGCATTGTGACCGTTGTTCCAGATGTCGGGCAGGATACAAAATCTTAAGTAATAAAATGTGAAATTATTTTCAATGTTGTCTGTTGATAAAGGAAACTAGTTGTTTTGTCTTAAAAACGTAATTGTATATTTCTCTGGAAGGTAAGTATTTTTGCAAGAAAATAACAACCGATAAGAAAAACACTGCTTTTCAATAGGAATAACACTGCCAGTTTCAGGTTTTACGAATAAAGTGACATTTCTCAAATTATGTATGTCTTTATAAAGAGTACATGAATAATTGAAGCAATTCTCATGCAGAAACCTGCATTTTTGTAGCAAGAAAATAACAGCAATTTTGAACAAAAATAACACTTTTTTTTTATTATGCCTACTTTTTCAGGTTTTTACAAATAGCATACCAAAAAACTAGGTTAAAACAATATTTTAACTGTGAACTATTTCTCACTAGACGTTGCCAACACATCACTGCTCTGACTGTCTTTAATTCGTATTGAATATGAAATAAATATTATATGTTATAGTAGATACTAAGTTAAATTTTCATTTAATAAAAAATATAATACTTTAAAGTTAATCACTGTCTTAAATATTTGTGGTTTACAAGTTATTTAAAATAAGAGGTCGCCATGTTATTCCTAGGGTATTATTCAAAGGTCTGTTTCAAAACATATGAAGAAACTGTGGTGTAATAAATTTAAGGATAGGCAGGCGGACAGACAGAGTGCGTTGCATGATTTGTATATCTATAAATACCAATCTGCCAGTAGTTGTGCCCATATCTATTTCACTTTGAATAGTATTATCATTATTGTATATGTACCGAGGCACTAAAGATTGCGGGAGCAGTACAGTGTGCGATCATGCATAATTGAAATCCTTTGTGATGGTGGCAGGGCAGCGGCTGGTGGAAGTACGAGTTTTGCTATGGAGACAAGGTGGTGCAGTACCATGAGGATCGAGATGGCACCCGTGTTTCCATCAACCTCGGTCGCTTCAATCGCGAAGAGCACATCCGCTGGCTTGAGCGGAATCCTCACAAGCGGCCCAAGCCTCTGTTCAGCCGCAAGCACGTGTCCCACTTCTACTCTGGTGGTGATTGGTGTGACAAGGTGGAGAAGCCTCGCCAGACCGAGGTGAGTGCAGCTATGTGCATGGTGTGGTATTGCTGTCTTGTCCGATATCTTTATGCTGATTGCTGTCACTTGCTTCAACCTTGTTGTAGTAGCTTAATCACTTGTTTCACCCCCTGACAGCTTGGTGGGGGTAGAGTAATCCCTATACTTCTTCAAAACACTGAGCTCGTCATTTTAACTCTACACATGGATAGGTGAGGTGGAGAGTTTCCATCAATGAAGCCAATTAAATGTTATGCGTGATGGCCGGGGTGCTTGGCACGTCACCTAGTTTATGGGGTTTTTTAAGCGGGTTCAGGCAGAGTACCCTAGTGGCCTTGCAGGCTGGTTACTGTGGGTTCGCCCTGGCCCTTAAGGAGCCGGTATACAGAGTCAGTCTGGTCGGGCAGCAGCAAGCTATGTAAGCGTCAGAGGCGGCAGTTGATGCTGGCTTACCACCTGCAGGCCGGCGTTGAGGCTGTCCGATGGCTGGCTGCTGTAGGCGACTCAGGGCCTTGTCCAGGGGCAGCTGGGTTCCGAGTGATGGCAGCAGACGGCGGCAATTGATGAATGGCGCCGGCAATGCCCAGACCCATGATCAGTCTGAGTCGAAGGTGGACAGCGACTGGATGAGGTGTGCTGCTGGTCTTCTGGGGTGGCTCAAATAAATGTGTAGGGGAGACTGAGAAGTGAGACCCCTGCAGTTGGCAGGCAGCTTGTGCCTGTTCCGGACAGAGGAAAGGCTGAAGGCAGACTGGGATGGGTTACTTGGCAATTGGTTGGCTGTAGGACCCGTAGCTGCCTTCTTATCAGCCCAATTAGTTCTTCTCGTCAGATGAATGGCATGGGGTAGGTGCTACGGGTCGTCGCAGCAAGCAAAGGGCAGCTGACATAATTTCCGTAGCTAGAGTACCCAGATGCAATGGCGTCACGCTGTGCCAGTCCTGGCGCTCCAACCAGCGAATTTCACGTAGTCGATGGAGCGGGTTAGCTGACTTGGGGTGGTCCAGTCGCTTCCTCGTGGAGTGTACGTAGTAGCGGCTCTTCCATACGTGTGTGCCAAGTGTCTTTGCACACTGGGCCCACAGTATGGGTGGCCGGCGAATTGTGTGGTGTTTTGTGCCATATGTGCTGCCCAGTTAAGGGAGCGTGCAGTTCTACACTCTTGTCGAAAACTGTTTGGCAAGACGCGGTCACCTGCCTCTTCCTTGGGGAATGGCGTTTACAAGGTGGTGGAGAGGTACAAATAACCCTTAAAATCAGAAGAAGTGCGTAGACTTGAACGTATTTATTCTGTGGAGAATAAACACGGTGACCCTTACTAATTCCTAGGCTTTCGTGATTACCAAGTAACCGGGGAAGTAATGTTAATAAAAGGTGGAGGACACGTGTTAGGCAAAGAGCAAGTCTAGAGCAACTAATTAAGAAGTCGCGAGAACGACTCTAACCCTGCTGTTGTCTAGTGTAGTCGTGAAGGGACGTAGTAAGCACTTCCAAATGGAGTATGTGTATCGGGGTTGAAGCAAGCTTCACTGGTAGAAGTTCTCATTGATGCAGGGAGCCCTAGCATGGCATTGGTAGGGCGAGCTGCTGATTGGCAAGGCAGAGGAAGTCAATGCAATGACAACTCAACGTCAACTGGCGTTCTAGGGGCTTGTCCGGCCCTAAATACTGAGTATAGCCTCCCTTCGGTCTTCTTCGTCTGGCTGGCTCCTCCCTGTGTGCACAGCGTTAGTTATCTCTTGCTGTGGGATGGAAACGGGGTAGTTCTGTGAATGCGGGTGGTATTTCATGCTTGCTTAGGGGCAGGCTGGTTTCATTTGGCTGATTGATGTGCATATTTAGTGTCACTGGCAAAGGCGTGTATCAGTCATCTTCTGGGTGCAGCTGTCTTTGATTTGTCCCTTGGCCTGGTTACCCAGGCTGAGTTGAAGTTGGAGAAACAAAACAAAGGTATTGCCAGCTGCGTGTCATGCGTCAAATGCAAAATTACTCTTGCAGTTGAGCCTAGGCCTCATCTGTGTTAACGTCAAGTACTGTAATATTTCTATGATGTACTTTTGAGAATAGACCAGTAATTTTTGCCTCTCTGGTTATCAGGCTTGTAATTTGACAGTTTGGATGCTCAGTGAAAAGCAGTAGTAATCATGGTAGTTGTAGAAGGTAAGAATGAATGGTAAATGTGTTGGCTGAGAAGACAAAGGGATGCCATTCCTTTCCCAAAGAGTTGTGAGCATGTTTTTATTAGATGTTGTGGAATCTTGCAGTAACCACCCTGATGAATCATTATTTAATTTTGCACAGAGTTTCTAGTTTACTAGTAAGGAGCTTGAGGCCTTCCTCTGGACCAGAGTGAGGGAAAGGTCACAAATCTGCTCCATCAGTCAGGTATAGGGTAATTATTTCTTTCTTTCTCAAAGATGGGCAGTTGAGTTCTTTCATCCTACCTCAAGGGTGAGGGAGGCAGCAATAGTTGAGTCTTACGAATCTCTTTGCTTGATAACGGATGCTTCTGTAATGCTTTGGTGTATGTATGGACGAATAGTGCTTTACTGCGACTGAACTAAAACTTGTGTACATTGTTTGAATGGAACCAAAGTCCCACCACAGAAGGCATTGATTGAGTGGTGCTGTCACAGTTGGCAGCCCTATAGCAAGCTGTAAAAAACCGTTATTTCCAAGACGGCAGTTGTAAAAGTAATTTGGTGACGAACGCTCTAAACTTTTGAACCTTTTGTAGTCCTTCGGAACTTCTAGATATTTTTTGGGTGAGCAATCATGGTCAATGCTTGGCCGCATCATACAAATTGCAACCATGCCTTTATCAGTCCATTGTTATTGTTTGTCTCGAAAAGCAGAAACTGTCTACTTGAGAGATCACGTGCGCTCATGTTGCGATATTTATTCGCATAAATTGGTATGCTATGTTTTTTCGGCAAGTAATTTAGGATACAGGAAGTGTGTGGATGAAAAATTACCAATTATCACTTTTACGGTAACTAAAATTAGCTGATTTTGTTGTTAAAATTCTATCATTTCGTCAAAAAAATATTTTAATTTTGTCAAATAAATTTTATAGAAAAAAAATTCATGCATTTTTATTAGGACATGAATATGTTGTTTTTGAAACAATTTCAACCAAACTAAATGGAATTTGTTATTCATTCGTTTTAATCAGTACATATGTAAGTGAAAAATATTTAACAATAAGGCTGAAAGTACGACCTTACGATAGTACACTTGTCATGTAACAAGCATTGTCATGTCACAGTAATTTTTGTGTGATCACTCTTGTACTTTGCAGAAACATTTAAAACTGCCAAGGACACTCGCTAGTATTTGCATTTTACAAGAGTTTTACGTCACCCACATACAGATTTTGTTCTTTTGTAGATATTCTCAGTTTCATATAACGTCAGTAAAATTTGACAGAAGTTGTGACTAACCTACACAGCATGTAAACAGTAAACGCCCCCATTTGTAAAGTACTGTGTCAGCTGATGTTTGATGCAGGATGCGTGTTATGTTAGCAGTCTTTGCAATGTTTGTAGAAGAAAATAGTACTCGGCGTTAAATATTATAATGCAGACATTTAATGATAATTACAACATTTGTGGTTAAAATTATAGGGCAAGAGCTTTAATAGAATTTGGAAATATTATGATAGAGCATCCGAACATTACGGTTATCAGTGAAAGGTCTCCACCAACCTCCCTTGCCTATGCTCTTCACCCGCCCGGTGAAATGCTGTTGACATTGATTCTCTTCCGTCATAATTTATCTACATGCGAGAATTCCTTGCTGCTGGTGTCGGAATATTATATTGATTATGTTAGTGTATTTCATTAAATGTAGTTCATCATAGGTGCCTTTTTAGAAAAGTTTCCTCACTAAAATGAATCGACACGTGTCTGCCGCTTTTCAAATGGGTTTGTTGTGTGCTGTGGACTGCCATTTTCTGTGACCATCACAAAGCGCAAGCAAAAAAGTATTTAGCTTTGTGATGTTTAAATTTGTTGGTTTCAAGAAATAGCTCAAGTGTTTTGTTAATTGAATAAGTCCACAAATAAATTTTATCATATCAGTGGCCTACAAAAGTGATTTTAGTGAAGTAATCATCCAAAGTGCGCCACGTGTTTATGGAATTACAAAGTGAACAGTGTGTTTGGTAAATAATGTTTTCTTAAATTGTTAGAATATTTGAAATGTATTTGGCCTTTTAAAAAAACCTTGTTTTACCCCAATTAATTTTATTGAAACTCATTAACGATGTTTACGTGGGAAGTTAAATTTGCTGAAAATGTTTACATTGTGCGTTTCTCACGTCAGTATTAACAGTGACGTATTTATTACGTTTTGTTCTTGCGGGATGTTTTCAAATGTATGCACCCTTTTAGTGCAATTCATTATATAAAAGAAACAACAATTGTAAGTGTTGAGTATTTTTCGCATTGGTACAAACAGCGACACATTTATTGCATTTAGTTCTTTCAATGAAGTTAAATCTTTATAGCATTATAGTAAATTGAATGTTATTTCTGTACAAACAAAATCTTCCACTGCATCATCAAAACAATGTTACTGTGAAGAACTGCAAAATCTTCCACTTCTCACGAAATACGTTAAACTAGAGTTCCCCACACCACAAATAAAATAAACGGAACCCTAATTAGTATATTATGTAGTCATAACCAAAATTAAACAGTTGGGAATGGCAGCTAGCTATAGTAGCCTAAGTACTGGACTGAAGTCGCCAGTCTTTCAATGCCTACCATTGGATTTGTAGTTTGTTTACAAAGATAGTTTTCTTCACAGACAGAACAACTGTGGCGGAGGGATACGTCGTGGCTGCACTTCTTTTTGAGAACTGTCAAAATTTACTTCAGTTATATGTAGATACCTGAAAAAAATAGCATTTGCGATAAAACTAAAAATAACGCAAATTTTAGCATTTTAGTGCGAATAAAGCGATTTTTTCAATTTTTACTTCAAATAAAGCTATTTTGAACATTTACACTAACCTTTACTTGAAACTAAACCTATATTCACGGAATTAGTGTTACACAATGATCTGTTTTGTTACTTTGCTAACTAAAAATGGCAAAAAAAAATTTCACACTGACACGCAATGAATGTTTATATCACGTTTTGTGGTTGAGGTTAGGAATACTCGTCACACTATTTACCAAACGTCCGCCTTCTTCGTTGCAGCAACTAGTTATTTTTGTGTGTCAAAAATTTTGAAACTCTAAGTCAATAATTTGTGGATCACATTTTGAAACTTTCTTTGAACAATACCCCCATTCCATAATTTTTTTTTCACGTACACAGTTCAAAAATATAATAATCACCAAACAAAAGTGTTACTATTAAGGTAGCGGGAATTATTACAAGGCCTTGACGACCATAGAATACACGCGGCTAGAGAATATTTGACAAGAAATCAGAATGTAAATTAGCGCCAAGACAAGATGAAATTTTAATCACTACTGGAGGGATCTGAATATTTAGCAAATGCTATAAATGCAAATTTCCACATAAAAAACTAAAAATTATGATTTGTGAGAATTTTAGCTGTAATTCACAAATTGTACAAAGTCCTGTAGTATTTTCACATAGTTGCTTCTTACAACATATTTTGTGTGTTTTTGCATATTTGAATACGAATGCATGCAGAGTCGGTCAGTAGATTTCTTCGATTTATCACCATAAACGAAAACATGCTACTTTCCGTAACGTGTGTTTATGGCCATAAATAACATGACTGTAAGTAAAGATGCGTCACTTCGAGTTAACATTCTAGTTCACGGCCCTGCAATAGTTTATTTGTTTACTAGGAAACCCCGCCGTTGTAGTGTTCACGTCTACCAAGCACCATGTTATCAACGGAATTTGCGCCAACTAGCTCGCTGAGTTTGTTTACATTCATAGCATCTTCACGTTTTATCCAATTATTTATTATTTACAAAACGGTGTGGCGGTCAAAAATGTGTTTTTATGCATTTATTTATGTAGAATATATTTATAAATTGAATCATCACGTATTTTAATCTTGTATTCTTCCAGCTAACTGTATTTTTTATCATACATATTCTTTGTAAATATGTGTGGTAAAAATCGACACGTTTTGAACAAACGAAAGTTTTGTTAACGAGCCTAACGAAAAAATCTGTTGTTGAAAGTTCAGATAGTTATAAACACAAAGGTACATTTCTCTAATATTTTTTTTCTGTTCGGACAAGGCACTTTTATTATTATTTTTTAAACAATGCTTTTATAATTGTGTATAAATTGTTTACATTAGTCTCTTCATGAAACAGTATGCCCTTGCCAGTGCATTGTGACCGTTGTACCAGTGTGTCAAGCAGAATACAAAATCTTAAGTAAGAAAATGTGAAATTGCTTTCAATGTTGTCTGTTGACAAAGGAAGCTAGTGGTTTTGTCTTAAAAATGTGGCTGTATTTTCTCTGGGAGGTAGGTATTCTTGCAAGGGGGGGAAGGGGGAAAAAAAAAATAACATCCCCTACTTTTTGAACTTTTTCCGGTCTCTAGTTATATGAAACAGAGAATAACAATATTTTAATTAAATCCTATTCTGTTCAATATTACTCCAACACAAATACACCACAACCTAACTACAAAATACTAGTAAATATTTTATTATTGATAAAATACAAATACTCCTTACATAGTAAAAATGTTTCTACAACAAAAGTAATGCACATATATACATGTGATGTTTGCATAGTTAACGTACGCATAATTCCTTGTTATTGCCATAAAACAATGTTTTGTTGTTGATTGCAAGGAAAAGTCTACCTATGTATTGTTTTTTTGTTTCTCACTTGCAATCTCAAAGACGTACAGTATAACTTGCAACTATTATTGCACAAGATTGTTGGTATGCTTGCGTGTGCAAACAGGTGAGGCTGAAATGCGTGGAGAATGAGTCGAGTGCATCAATCGCACTGTTCCTGCTGGAGCCATACACCTGCGAGTACATACTGGGGGTGGAGTCTCCTCTGATCTGCGACATTCTGCCTCGCGTTGACCACAATGGCCTCGTGGATGTGGATGAGGCAGTCGTATCCTCTGAGGATGATCTCACAAATACTATTGCCAATGGTGACGATTAGCAGTGATCCACATGTCTGTGACGTTTGGCACTTTTATCACAACTTTACACATTGTGTTAAAAAAAAAATTTTTTTCCTGTAGACAGCATACATATTTTGTTAATATACTGTACTTCATTTTGAAACTTCTCCTGTGTTTGTGCTGTACAGATAGTGTGTGTTAATATTTATGCCTACTAACTTGGTTAATAAAACCTATTACATCATTTCCTTGACTGTGATATGTAACTCGGTTTAACACTACAGTATATAGCTAGAGTGATGGGTGAATAAATAGTTACTTTTTACAGCATAGAAGAAATTTGAACATTGTGAGACTGTTTTAGAATTAAGGAGCATTTTTTTTAATTGAGTGCATTGTCAGTATGTAATGTGAGCAGCAAAAAAAGCACTGGCTAAAGTAATATTTGAGTTGTTAAATTTTTTCTGTTTGGATTCTAACAGGCATTTGATTACGAATTGTGGAATTGCAAATATAGATTATAAGATCAGTGTGACTTACTTTTTATCATCAGATATATTGTATGTTTTGGATAGCCATTATTTACCATTTTTATTAAATGGGCTTATGAATGTGATAAATGATTAAAATGCAGCTGTGTGTTGTGGTTTAATAAATTGTTTTACCATAGAGTGAAAGTTTTATTTTAAACACAAGTTATTGCTCATTGTAGGGTGTGGGTTGTCTACGAAAACTGATGGGCGTCTTGAGATAAGGGTTTACAGCCACTGTGTTTTTCCTACAAAAGTGACCTGTAATGACACGTGCAATACAATTTTTAAATAGTGTCACCACATGTTGAGAACTACAGTGCAACTGAGCAACACCTATTACGATCCAAAAGCATACTGTATTTCTCTCCATAAATGCACTGAATCAAATCCTAACTGAAAGGAGCATTTGCATAAGATACAGAATCACTAAAATAATTTCCAAGTATGTGCAGTTTCTGCAAATGTCTGTTACAAGGATGTAGGGAGTTTATTGGGAATATATAATTAGTCACATATTATTTGAGTTAAGGTTAGGCTACCAAAAATATGTAAAACGACAGAAATTAAAGTACTCACAGTCTAGTACTTGTTGACACGCACGCACGCGCACCCCCCCCTTACAAATATTAACCTCAAATACTAAGACTTTCCAAATTTTACTATACAATTTAGGTCACTAACAAATTTTTCACAGCACAATGTAAGTAAAATTAATTAATGAGAGACAGAAGGTATGTTTTGTACCTTGCAGTTGTATATAGCTAGACGATGCGCATTGTGTCGTACGCCTACACGTTCACTATGGTGCACACGCATGCACATTGGGTCATACTCCTATTACGTTCACTGTCGAATTTTGTTGCACTGTGGGGACGCAACTTCCGTTTCACACCAAACTTTTACTCTCGACAACAATTCTTTTTAATTTTTTTGACTTTAAACTATAAATGCTGAACAGTATCATTCTACAGCAACATTCAGTTACTGCAATTTCACACATCTGGGTAACTGGCCAGTATCTTAGGCTGGTATTTCAGAACATTCAGTTTGACATTACAGTGGACTCCCTCTACTGTTTTTCAGGGGATTGTCAAAATATTTCCATACATAGAATTTCAGTAGATGAGGGTCTGACATATGCATCAATAAACTCATTGTAGAAGGCAACCATTTGCCAATCAGTATACATCTAAGGTATTGTGCTGTCGTGCACAAGGGAGACTGTGAGTTATCAGCATGGATGCAGTGACCAGCCATCTTCTTCGGTGCCCCTTACACAACAGGGTTTGTTGTACTGTCGTTTTTTTTGGTATTTTTCCCCCTTTACTTGGACTGAGTTTCTTAACTGTAGGGCAGGGTTATTCAGTTAGTTTTCCCATCGGACCACAAAAAAATCCCCAAAATTATGAAAAGAATAACATAATAAAATACATTCACAGTGTTGCCTCATTACTCACCCTTAGTGGAATCAACCGTTAGAGAGCGGCGGCAAGGTACCCCCCGCCCCCCCGCGAAGGTGAAGCAGTGGTTGCTGCTTGCAGGGGGTTTTTCCTGGTGCCTGCGTTGCTAGGCTTGACCACTTCTAAGAGATTGAGTGTTGTACTTTGGGTGACGCGCTTGTGAGCGATGGGCTAGTGGGTACCCTAGTTGGGGTATAAGTGGGTGTAATGTTAAGGGGCCTGACTACCCTAGTAACGTTGGCTGGCCAAACGAAGGTAGGCGCCTTCTTTGGCGGCGTTGGCGACAGTGGAGATATCGCACGAGGTACGTGCCAGATGAGGTTAAGATGGGTGCTCGATGAGCTGGTTGCAGACCTTCTCTGGCATGCGGCCTCCTTTTTCTTCCAGGTGTAAGCCTGAGCTAGCCCCAACTTGGCAGTCTTGCCCTGCCCAGCCCTATGGTGAGGCATAAGGGGTAGACACAGCCTGATGGAGAGACTGGATGCCTGATTTACTGGTCTTCAGTTCGGTGGCTTGGCAAGTGGACCGTCACAAACTGGCTCTGCGAAAGTGAGATGTGATGTCTGGTGGCTCTCAGGCAGCGTAAAAGTGTACTAATATACTGGCATGAGACAGCCTTGAACTGAGAACTACGGGCCTCATTTATACTCGGGTCACAGGGCCAGCACGGGGGTTGAGGTGTGTGGAGAGAGAGACGTGAAGGAGAGAAGAGAGTAACTGAGAGCAGCGACTATTTCCCCTCATGCACCAGGTACTGGAGGAGTGAAGAGGGGCTACGTGAAGCGAAACGAGTTGCAGCGCAGAAGGCGGCAAACAACTGGGCAAGCCATTCCTGGCTTGAAGGCGTCCTGTGGCATGTACGGCATAATGGCACTTAGGAGGGGGCCGCGGCTGTGGCGAGGCTAGATGAGAGAATGAAGTCGCTCGTGGTGCATCAACTGGCCTATGGCAATAAACTGTAGGTATTTCTCAGTAGGTACCCTTACACCATACGCTGAAATACACAAAAAAGAATTGGTTAAAATCCGTTTAAAACATGACATCACGAAGGGCTTCTTTGTTATTCACCCATCTCCACGTTGCTGCCATCGCTCCTCACGTGCCTAGCTGCCATCCAACCACGCACACAAAGCAACAACAGTAGCCAATAACAGTGCTGGTTACAGATCTCACCCTTTCCCTCCCACGAACACCTTTTATCTTGTGACTTCGCCGCATGCCATTTTGATATGTTCTTCAATAGTGCTGTTATAACTTTGATTTTTGGCTGGTCTTCTTAGATTCCGATTACGGATTGCAATTGGAATCAACTGCATTGCTTGTTGACCTGCTTATGCTATTATTTTAATGGAATAAAATTTTATTTATGGTTTTGGATACAACACATTTTGTCAATAATAATGCCAACAGCATCTCGCTTCTCTGTCGCACGTAACTCGCAGTTGCTCTTGAAAAGTAGGTCACGTCCTTCGCATCAACTGTGTGCATATCTGTTGGCTGATTTTACGTGTGCCACTTGGGCCATCAGTGTATTGGATAAATTAAGGCATGATTGTGGTGCAGTGTACAAACAATTGTTTGTTTATTTATTTATTTCATTTAAGTGAGAAAGTTGGTCTTGGCACTGGCTAAAAATGTACGCTGGCAAAAATTATATCCATAGTACGAGCCACAATGTTTACGTTTTTATGGTGGTAGAGTTCCACAACCTTGTAGGATGTATATTTCTATCCAAAAAACTTCTGCTTATTGAAATAAATTTGTGTTTCGTTAATAAAAACCAGTCCACTTTCCCGGTGTCTCACTGCCAGAGAGCCACCAGACTTCACGTCACGCTGCCCGAAGAACTGCCGACTTTTTCAAGTCGCATCAGTCTTACGCTGTTCAGTCGAGAGCTCTGCTCTGCACAACACTGCCGTGCTGCCCATCAGCATACCGAAGCCCACGTGCTTTCAGCTACCCTGTAGCTTACTCTCAGCTATCACGAGTGCGAGTACTGCAGTCTTGGGGTTGCCTTTGCTCCCCACAATGCTGCGTCTTCCGAGACAAAGGTAACTATACCAGTTGGCAACTTCGAGCACCCTTCAGGTCTGTGCTGACTGGTTTATGCACATTTTAATTGAGCAATCAACAAAACAGGCATAAATCGGACTGGTCGAGATGTCTCTCCAGCACTCTGTATTCCCACACCTTGTCCTTTCTCTTTCCGGTTCGTCACCTGTCCTATTAAGACTCTTCTAGGGTTAGCCAAGAACCGATGTCTTGCACCTTCTCTCCTATTGATAGTTGTCTCGAGGTGCAACCTAGGAAGCTTGCCTTCCTGGGCCTCATAAGAGCAGTTGTCTGCATAAGAGCAGTTGACTACCGACCTTTAAAAGTGCCTGGGTCAGACTGCAACAATCCACACGCCTGGTTTCTTGCTTGGAAACGATAGCCCAACTCTCAACATGAGTCCTGCTCTTCATGACACCTGGGTCAGATGGCAACGTTCCACGCACCAGGGAGCCAAGGCAGTGGACGCTCTTTGCCGTCTATTGTAACCTCCAGTTTGGAACTTGGGTCAAATTGCGACATTTGGTGCACCAAGTGTTTGGGATGAAGACCAGTAGTACATGCCTCCCACCTCACCTGACCACCGCATCCCTCATTCTACCAAACTGTCTCTACCCCTTACTGGCTACCCCCCCCCACCTTATACCTTATTATAGGGCTGGGCGGTGCAAAGCTAGGGTTAGCTGAGGCTGGGGGTACGAAGGGAAAGCGGCCCAGTTGACAACCAGGTATACTCGTGGAAGAGTGAAGAGGCTGCATGTCAAAGAGGGCCAACTTCCTCTGGCATGTACCACATGCAGTATCTCAGTGCCACCTACCTTCGTCCGGCCAGCTAACACTACCAGGGTAGTCAGGGCCCTTAACGTCACACCAGCTTACATTTCAACCACGGTACCCACTCGCCCATCGCTCGCCTGTGCACCACCCAAACTCAACACGCAATTACTGACGTGGCCAAAGCAAACAACTCTGGCTCCAAGGAAAACCCCGTTCAAATGACGACCACGCCTTCACCGTCATCCAAAGAGGGGAGGGGGGGAATACCGCGGCCTTGCTCTCCAACAGCAAATCCCACTAATGGTAAGTGACGAAGCGACAAGCTTCTTAATTGATAGTGGTCTTAAGAAGTTCAAGTACTGGCATTGTATATACTCAAAAACAAACACCTCCCCTCCCCCAAAATCGGGGTCACGGAAATGGGTGGGCATTATATTTGTAACTTATATCATTCTGCCTCCCTGCAAAGCGCTTCCTCATGCTGACTGTTACGCTGGGCGACTGGTAACATGACCTGAAACTGTCAAGGTCAACAGGTACAGTCTCAGCACAACACAAATACATACAACCATACAACTTATTTAAACATGAAATACCTCTATCATGGCACACCATACCTTCAGCAGAAATATGGTACACTTTTCATTATTTTCCTAATGTCATTAGTGGTTTAAAAATCTGTAGTGAGTCGTTGGGGAGGATTGGGGATTTGAGGGAAAGATGCAGAAAATTAAGTCGTTATGCATTGCGTTTCTCTTGCCAAATTGCCAAATACTGTACTGCCAGCAGTGCACATCCAAAAACAGATACAGTGGCTCTTGATTCTAAAACCCCTGGAATAGCGACCCTCTCGAAGTAACTACCCTTTTCCCAGGAACATGAAGGGTCGTAGAATCGAGAGTTGACTGGACCCCCATTTTAATGTATAGGGCTTGGGGTGGATCAAAATCAAACCAAAATTTCCCAAACCCTGTATTATGGCCATTCCTCACCAACAACTCTATTCCTGGAAACCATGAGGGTTCTTATCAGTGGGGTTCTACTGTAATAAATTGTGAAGTGATTAGCAGTTAATAGTTGTGTGATAAGAGAAGTGTATGCCACCTTCTCTCTGTGCATATATCAGGGTGTGGGACTGGCAACTGCCTGGGGGGGGGGGGAAATTGACTGAATAAATAGTAAAAATTAACAATGCCTGTAAGGACTCTACCCCTAAAGAACATTGGAAACTGTGACCAAGTTAAAACATCATTAGAATTCTCCTTAAAATGGGTACCTAAGGTAAAGTGATTCATAAAGGTTATAGACCAAATAGTTTGCAAGATTGGAGGTATCGGGGTCAGGTGTTGGGGGAATCATAAGAGGAAGAAAGATGTCATTTTCCATGAAAGCTTGGACATAAGTGCAGAACTTCTGATGTTAAAGCAGAAAAAATGTTCCCAAAAAAGTAAAGAAAGTGAGATGACATTATAAAAAGTGAAAAATCAAAATGTAATGGGAAAATAGGAAAACAAAAAAAAAACTGAAAACGGAAATTTTTTTGTAAATGTCTGCCCTCCCCTACCGAAAATCAGGAAAATTGGTTGTATGGCCATCAGTCTCCAACAACATAAAGATGAAGAGCAATGCAACCCATTAAAACAGCATCTTTATATCTTAAAATGTTTAGGAGATACAAGCATTTGAAATTCAACCCCTTCATAACATGGGTACCTGAAGGTGATATCCATAAAGGTTAAAAAATTAACACACTTTCCAGCACATGGGAAAATTGAGTTGAATAGGATGCCTTTCATTAGTGGATTTGTGAATAACTGTAAAGCTTCAGACATCACAAATATTTTTTTTTAAGTCCAAAGCGAATACAAGTCAAACAAATATTCTATTCGTATTTTAAAATTTGAAGCTTTGCACACGACTAATAGCAGGGGAAGAAAGAGTCACGGTACTGGCCATGTGTCTTTTGTCGACTGCATGAAGACCAGCATGTTTCTTTTTATACACACTTTTATGAGACCGTTTTAATGGACCAAAATTTTTTTTACTGCTGTTATCTCNGACTGCATGAAGACCAGCATGTTTCTGAAGAACCAGCATGTTTCTTTTTATACACACTTTTATGAGACCGTTTTAATGGACCAAAATTTTTTTTACTGCTGTTATCTCCAAGAATTTGATCTGTGTGAGGAAGGAAGGCATGTGAGCACTTCACCTGCAAATAAAAGATGGCATGACTAATGTTGGAGTAGAAAATAATACAATTAAAATTACTTTTGCATACCATTATTTTTGTATGGGCATAGCAGCAAGCAGAAAATTACTAAGTTCTGGGTGATAACAACACAACTAGCTGTAACCGTAAAGCAAAATATTGAACACATTTAGATATTGCAGGAATAGGCAGCTAGGCTACTGATTACATTATAAAAAGTAGACAGAATGCATAAGTACTCGGAGGACGGTACTCATGGATACACACACACACACTAACAAAAGTAGGGCGAACACATTTTCCACGCGGATGCCATGCGTATGTTTCACTTATGAAGCTGGCCGAGCCAGCAAAATGTCGTGTAACCGTGTATCCATATGGAAAATGTGGTCATCCGACTTCTGTTTGTGTGTGCGCATCCGCACACACAAACACAAGTACTCACAGGTTGGCACTCGTGCACGAGTGTGCACGTACCCACACACGTGCGCGTGCACACACAAAGTCAAACTATCCTCGTCTTATACGCTGGCAAATACGTTATTGTAGCATTTCAAACAATAAGGATTAAAAAAAGGAAAAACCTAAACATACAAAATCATTTTGGACATATCAGATAAAATTAATATTATCAGCAGGTTTTGAAGAACACATCCCTGAAGTAGTATCAGAGGAATCCAATATAGATACTGTATGCAACTGCTATGCAGATTAAAATGCCTGTCAAGAAAATACATATTAAGGCTCTTGCCTATCTAGCGCTTGAACTGCATTTCAGTGTGTTTGAAATACTAGTTTTTCCACAAAAATAACACACACTTAGGATGAGGGCTGTGGAGTACTTTTAAGATGTCAGGCACATTAGAAACCCCATTTCAGAAATTTTTTACAAAAAGCTAAAAACATTTTTTTCAAAGCGCTTTATCTCCAAATACAGTGGGGCTGCGTTATAACGATATTCGACAATGGTAAAACAAATTACTGTATCGCTATAGCGAGTTATCGTTACAACAAAATTTACGGTGCCCCGTAATTTTTTTATTATTGTATATGCCAATGTAGATCCCTGTGTTTAAAGGATGCCGTAAACTACGCGTATGCAGCGACAAGTTAGTACAAAAATCTACGTCTGACAGTGGCATTATGTAACGACCAGCAGACACTACGTTACTTTCTCCTTCATTCTTCTTCTCCTCCGCCAAAATTTGTGGAGTTAGTTGTCTACCAATCAGAGTGCTACTTCACTCATTGTCTCTCTTTCACACACACAAAGCGTGGAGATCACTGAACTTCCCTCTGGTGCCTTCAACCTTGACTCCTGTCTAACCCCTCTGCTCTATACTTTCTCCTCCCGTCTCTCTCCTCGCTTCCTCTTCTACTCCTGTCTCGCCGCTATGTCCGCTTCCTTTCTTCTCCCGTCCTTTGTCACTCCTGTCTTGTCTCTCTCTCGTGGCCACAAAGTAAACAGCAGATCAATAATACACTTCCTCCAGTCTGATGTGGAGAGACGGTACATTTTCGTAACCCCGGTAACCATCACTACTAGCGCCACCCCTTTGGCTTATCCACGTCCCTGTTCCAACTGCTTCATGGCAGTGCTTACGCAATACATGGGCGATAAACGTGTAATGATGAATGCCGGAAGTTCACGTGCTTCTCACACTGCGAGGTTTAAGCAGTCATAAAATATATTGAAGAAAATGTAAATTGTGCGGTGACTCAGCAATTTGACGTGGCTATTTCCAATAGCTGTGACTATTTTTTATTGATATATAAAATCAGTAATAAAATATTTATTTGAAATAATTATAACATAACTTGCAAGTAAATATTTCTCTTAACAGTGATAATGCATTACTGGTGTTAAATTAGTACACGCTGCTTGCAGCGTTTCACTTTTGTGTCCTTAAAAAAGTTAACAATCAGTAATGTAACCTGAACTGCGCACAGAAACTACGTGACTGTGTTCAGTCCTTGTCAAGGTTACGTGTAGGTCGCAGCACCATTCCATCATCCACAGCAGTCACATGCATCCTCGAAGCTTACATCCTGTCTCGCCGCAAAGCAGAGCTTCCACATGCTTACATTTCCCCTCCACTCCCTTTCTCATTCATATTGCCAATCAATAAATTCCTCCAAGCCGTCTTTGAATCCGTGTAAGGCAGAGGATAGCCAACCTCTCAGGGTGAGAAGAAGCGAAACAAGAGGGGTGACATTCNGGGGGGGGGGAAGAGACGAGCACGTCATTGCGTAAAAGAAGCAAAAAGAAAAAGGAAACCGGCCACTCACAGCAGTTGTTTACGTTGTCCTTTTAACAACCGTAGGGTACCGTTATCTTACAGCATGCCACAATGTTTTGGCTTTTAGCGCGAGTTATTTAATTAAAGTATTTTCCAAAAATATCACAATTACCACACATTAATGTAAAAGAATAATAATTTGTTACATACTAACAAGGTGCCACAAATTGTTGGTGCAATTTAATTTTAAAAAAATTTCTTCCCGGTAATTGTCGCAAAAATCATGGTGCACGCCTACACACAAGTAAATACGGTATCATAAACAATGTAGCATTGTCTAGCAACTGTTAAGACGTAATCATGATTTTCCCCTTACACGCCTGGCACGTGGCGATGCAATGAATTTGCAAGCGGCAGAGTCTTCCTACCCCCACAACATAAAAGGAGCGGTAGGCTGCTAAGCATCTCGCCGCCCCCTACTACATTCAATAGTACCTACCATTCCCCTCCACCACCTATTCTACATCCAGCGTACCCTCCTTTTCTTGGCCACGACTAGCTCTACTCCCATTCATACCCTCTTCCTTATCCCACACGCACCTCTTCCACGCTCCTCCGACGTGAGTGTCACCATGCGACAGAGACTAACAAAGGCTTGCTCGGGCATGGTAATTGGGTGGATGTCACTTGCAATACGATGTGTTTAAAAATTTAAAAAATATGAGAGTACAAATGTTTGCATTACTATAGTGAAAGTCTTCACTAACATATTTGCGTTATAAACAAAATTAAGTACCTTTCAAATTATAAGGAAAATGAGGGTGCATTTAAAAACCATCACAATAGCGGACGTGACGCTATAGGCCAAACTCACAATAACGAGGTTCCACTGTATATGTGTCAAGATACATACAAAACTACTCAAGGGCCCTGTATTGAACCATCGCAGACTTTTCACCAATAAAATAGCAGGGTCACCGCTGAAAAAGCCATGGGTACATGCAGCACGACAAGAACACTGCATGCCAGTTAAGAACCTTGCGTATAGTGGCGATGGCACAATTGGCATGCGTGGCAGCATCACTTATATCACTCCTGCGCTCCTCAACACCCCCCCCCCCNTTAATGAATGATTATAAAACATACTATAATTAACATATAAATGTGCCATTCTTAACTGTTCAGTAAACTAAATTGTCACCATTCAACAGAGTAATGCACCCATAGTGCATTACTCTGTTGAATGGTAACATGCACTATTGTAGGAACTATTGCAGGAAAGTTACCAGAGGATATATTACACAAAATGAACATAGCATGTCAACATTTATTAATAAAAATAATAATGTACATAAGATTCAGCAATGGAAAAAAAGTTTGAACTAGCAGAACAACATATGCACAAACAAACCTAAAATCCACTTGCACTGTGAGTCTTATTGTGGAGCTTTATATCTCAGTCACATTAGAAACTGCACACGTTTCAAAGAAAGGAGGCATTGCTTCCTCTGCTTGTTTGCTTTTCGTATCCTGCAAATCTTTGGTGACTCTGGCATGGCTGTGAATATCATAAAAAAAAGGCATGCACAACAATGGCACTTGTTTCAATGCTAAATGTAAAAAAAAGAACTTCAAACTTACAAGGGTAAGCAAGTCCACAATAAGATTTCAAAATGCAACATGCTACTATTTTAAATATCTTCACACATCAACTTTTGTATAAACAACATACATAATTCAACAATGAAAATTAAACTCACTAGTATTTTTACTATATAAACAGAACCAATGAAGAACATATATACACAGTTACTGTATATTAAAAAATGTTAAAAGGATTATTCAATGTTCTGAGCATTGTTTTTCAACCAATAGTTAAACATAAAATGGTATTTTCATTACTGTACTTAGCTGTGTCAGAACACATACAAGAAAGTAACCTAACTGATTTTCTTCAAGTAAGATTTTTAAAATACATCAAAACACAAAAATATAAAAAAAAATAAAATTGGTGGTAATAAGGTTAACATAATATAAACTCAGGAACTTACTATATGAATTAGACACAGTGAACCAATACATATTTTTGAAGTCACATGTACAGTCTAAACTCGATGGTACACACAATCGCGATTCCCCAAAATTTATCTGTATGACCGAGCTGTCTGTATGAACTGAAACAGCCAAATTTTGACCCACGTGGCCTCTCCCTAAACGTGAAAATTGCATCCAGTAATGTTCACACATCTATAATGGAAAAATTATAAGTTTTTACTGATTAAATGGAAATTTATGAATTAGGGTAATGTATTCTGAGTAAAATGTTTTGCAGAAAATATTTCCGAGCGATTTCAAATTAAATAAAGAGACAGCAACGCTGCACATATGCAATACAGCCTGTGTTTACATTTGCCAGGAGGAAATAAAACATTTTATACTGTTTACACTGATTAAAAATATAAAACAATTTAATAGGCTGATGTATTCTGCAGAAAATGGTACCTCAGTTATCCAGAAAAGAAAACTTAGCTAAAATTAACGAAAAAGCAGACTGCGTTGCTGCGCATATGCCTAACATAAACGGCTGAAATACAGCTCATGTTTACATTTCCCGCGAGCAAATGAGATGTCCGACATTACCACTTACCACCATTATAATTTTTTTTCTTTGTCCTTACAGTTTGGCATTAATAAAGTTAGGTCATGGAGAAAGTTATACTGCCACGAGAAAAATCGACGCATTAGGAAAGCGTACATTTTTTTTCTTTAATTTTGGTTAACACACGGTAGCGGCATTACGCGTTTCCTGGCTATAATGACGCATAAAACTAGGGAGTATGCCACTTAGAAACACTTGTGAACTGTACAGTTTCTCTGCCAACTTTTTTAAAGCACGGCGAAGGCATTAAATCGAGCATTTTCCTTTTAATGATGTATGGAAAGGAGGGAGAGGACATATATAAAACATCGCGAGTGCATGTCTACATCCATCTATTGTATAATTTCGTATATTTACTAGTGTGTGATGGTTTGCCTCTTGCTTCCACTCACGTTAGAATCACAATCCAAAAAATATGTCCAAAAAGTAACTTAGGTCAACAATTGTAGGAAAATAAATATAAAAGTGTCAAAAATATAAATTCAAGTAAATAGCGCCATAAAGTTACCAATAAATAGAAATCCAAATCATAGTCAGTGAAGAAAACTACAAAAAAAATCCAACTTATTACAACGCTAGACAATAAAATTTTTTTTAGGTTAACAGCAAGCAAACTTCTCAGGAATAACAGGGCCAAGATGGGTTGAACAGGCACGGTAAAAAAAGGAGGGCAAAAGGCGGAGTTATGTTTTCTTCCCGCTTACTGCACCCATCAGCGTCAACATTGGCTGGCGCTGCTGACCTGGGGCGGGGCGTTGAATGTGCCATGCTGCACATCTGTATCACAGCTGTCAGGTTAAAGACCTTGCTCTGCGCTAGTGACAATACATTTGAATAAATTTGTGAAACTTTTTTTTTTCACCAGATGATGCATTGCAAGAGGATAGTCCATACAGCCCGTGTAATTTTACTTTAAATATATTCCCATGGCAATTTTTTTTATTTATATAATTTTTTTTCTATTTCTTACAGTTTCCGAAACAAGGTGTCAGTATGAAAAGGGTGCTGTAGGATTGAGGCGTGTGTGTGTGTGTCTATATATATATATACATACACACACACGTGTACACACGAATTGGCAAACTTACAAAAACATGCATGTGAGTAGTGAAGACGTCGGTCTCTCAATTCTTAGAAACATAAATTTCATAAAAACACGATGTTAAATTTTTTTTGACATATATACTAATTTTATTAAGAGGAATTATTACAATAATTTAAAATAAGGAAAAATTCGGATACCTGTTTCAATAATGCTTTTAGAGCCCCTTGTATTGCTAAAGAAGTTCTGTGAATGGTTTCACTTAAATACGTAACACACAAACAGGGAACCGAAATTTACTGAAACCTACTAGTACCTGCAGATGAAGTTACCAGTAAGGCATTCACACACAGCTTGCCAATTAAATATTTCTTATTTATTATTCCAAGGTAGGCCACAAGCCTATTACTGTATAAACCAAATGTGTTCATACATTACAGCGACATAGTACATCACCTGTTCACTTCAAGATCATCTCGTATCTGCAATTACAAACAATCCTAAGAAGTGTTAATATTTCTCAACATGTAAATCATAAGATTGTGCAAAATTTTTCAGAAGAGAAAGGAAGAAAAAAAAAAAAAAAAAACATTCACACAAAATTTATAAAATAATAATGATGATAAGAAAACTGATCAAAATTAAATATACATGGGGAGGAGTTTCCCAAAAAAAAAAAAATTATGAAGGCTAACCTGAAACACTAACAAAATTTCTAAATCTACATGAATCACATTCAAGACAAGCATATATTTATGATTTGTGCGGTGAGAAGGGAGGATGCACAAACAAAACTCCCATAAAAAAAAAAAAAAAAATTTGCACTGCACATTATGGTGCCCACATGAAAAAAATGTTTAATGAAAATGGTTTTACCTATGTTGGATGGTAAAATTTCTCAGATTAATTTGTAAACCTGCTTTCCCGTTCTATCAAATGCTAGCCAGATTCTCTGAAAGAGAAATCACCACTACAGTGACACACATGTCAAACATAAGCCATCTACCAAAACACAATTTATATACTGGAACACAACATAAAAGTTTTGACACTCACCTCTTTTCTACAGCAATTCAAGGGAAAAACACTACTCAACAGCATTGGTTTGTGACAGAAAAAATCAAAATATTTATGATGTTTTGAAAAGCAACAACTGAAAATTTAAAATAATCCAGGTCCGATGTGAAACAAGCCCCTCGAAATGCTTAGGTTTATACCTTCTATTACTTATCAACTTAATGCAGTTTTCGAGAAGAATTCTCGTCAACACATTTCCTAAAATGGTGCTCATAACAGAATACTGCGCCACTGCTGTGAATCAACATTTTACATAAATCTGTCATTTTTCAACACCTTATTTTTGAAAGCCATTAAGCGCATTGAAACAAACATGTCGACCATAAAATACAATGTAAAACATTTGACAATCAAATTTTCCACGCAACCATCGTTTGCAGAAACATTTTAAGATTAAATAAGTGGTGATAACTGGTGTTTTAAAAAACATTTTTTCCCATCCATTATTTTGTAGTTGCAGGCACTGGTTTTTTATAGAACAGTAGAATTTGATTGTCCACCTTTAAATTGTAAACAGCGTGGACTCCTGACAGCTATTGTCTGTAGATGAACCAACTGATACCATCTTTGTTGTCCACTACCTTCCTTCTACCCTTAGGAGGGAAGCAATAGTGGTAATATTCGAAAACCACAAATAAAAGTATTTATAAGTGTTTCAACTTGAAGAATCAGCCAGTAGATTAACTTTAATATAGAACGCAAGGGTACATTAAAAATTATTGCTACTGCAAATGTATCACCACAGCTTATACTTGTTATGGCACGGTTCTACCATATTTCACTTTAAAAAAAATTCTTAAAAATGGTCATAGGATGTAAAAGAATTTTCGATTGGAACACTTGGATAAAGAAAGGCCTGCATTTTTAAAATCGGAAATGTTTAAATTTGTGCGTCACATTATACCAGGCACAGAACTTCTTGGCCGCTGAAGATCTGGCGATCTGACTTGCGCATTCCACTAGCTGGTGCCAGTATATCACGACTGTGGGCTGTTGCCTAGTTCTCAGTGTTACAATGGCCGCTGCGAGTCGAACATGTTTCTCAGATGCACTCATAGCAAATCTGCCTCGTTCCACCCAGCGTTGGCGTTGGCGTCCACTATGTTTTGTAGCTTCAGTTCCACGACTGGCTTTAAACTTTTCTCATTGTTTTTCAGTTGCTTGTGAGTAAAGTTTTTTCTGAAATAATGGCACTAAGTAAACCTTCCGCTCTTACCAGTAGTTGCAAAAAGAAAGTGGTTCACAAACAACAAACAATATTGATCTACAATCGTTAAGTGTTCGTTAATTTTTAAACTAAATTATTAAACTTAGAATTTTGCAAAAGTACCAATTTTAAACTAAATTATCAATTTGACCACCAGGCCATGCAATGTCTGTGAGCGTACAGTGTGATGGATGTGCATTGCATCTATGTCGAAGGCAGTATTTGTCGCAAAAAAATCGGGAAACGAGTTACGGTTTCTGATGACTACCAAAGAATAACTTCGAAGATCTGTGTTAGAATTTTACGATAAGGGGGAAAATTCAAACAACAAAACTAATTACGGTAGCTATGCATGACTACTTCAACAAGTTCTATTGCAAAAATTTTGAATTTTCTTTTATTTTAAGAAATTGAACGAAATGGAAAGGAGTGACTTGAGATGCACACGACACCTTAATGCATAGAATTGTAGTTTATATTACTACAACTGAGACTTAATAGCATAGTACTATGTTGTGACAGACACTCGATAGATGTAGCAACAGGGCTTGGCAATAGGCTGAGACTGAGCGGCCAAGAAGTTCTCTGTCTGGTATATTTTCTTTTATCCCATCCTTTTACTTTCTCCGGCTCAGGTGCTAATCTCTCAATGTGATTACATGTTGCCTCCGCCACCCCAAACAGAAAAGATGAACGCACACACATGTATTAACGAAAAATTTAAAACCTTCATTGGACATTCATCATCTCTGCTTTGATGCCACTGCAAATTTTGTGGTATTTTCCCAAGAAATCTGGTACACAATGTTAAGCGTACACATTCCAGGCAGAGAATCAAGGGAGCAATACAGGCGACACTAACCCACACGGCTAACACCTACACAAAAGGTGTGCTGTATTTCCTGTACTATGCAAATTAGATCAGAAGTGGGAATTTATTACACGTGCTGAAAGCTCACCGTTTACACTACGTTCATTTGGTTGTACTTTTCTCCCACGTCTTAAAAAAAAACTGTGCATATAAGCTCTAAAATGCAATCTTTAAAAAGTATTTTCACAATTTTCTTCTTTCTGAACAAACTTAATATGATCAATGCAAAAGCATACATGTTGAGATAATTTATTTTTGACTTTACAGGGCATTTATTTCCAAGCCAAAGATTTTACACCGCAAAAAAGATGTAGCTTGGAACCGATGGCTGTATGGATTCTGGTAAGTTATGTATCATGCATTAGCCTTTAATATATGAACAGATGACATGTTTACAGAAACATTAAAATTATTACGTAGCAACTAAAAGATTTTTAAAATGTTTTATGATGTGTTCAAAACACAGCAGAGATGCAAGTATGGTCACTGGATTAGGATGGACCAAATATTCTAAAAGAAAAATTAAACAGAGGGTTAAATCAAATACTACCATATGAAACCATTAGAAAAAATATTAAAAATATTATACGCCTATGTGCAATTAAAAAATTATACTACAAATTTCTTGCATTCATGCACCTCTATCTCTCAGAGTGTGTGTGCGCGCATGTGTGCGTGAGCGAGCAGGCAAAGAATAATTTTGGCAGGAATAAAGGAAACAAAATAAAAACTATCAAGCCATAATACAGTTGTTCCACATGTGGATTTTAGTGACTTGACTTGGATCAATCACAGAAAATTAAAACATACAGTGATTATGAATTACAGGTAACAACTCTGTGAGAAAAAACATTAAACAACCTATGTCCTACAACAGCTCACTAGAAAGATAGGTGTCCATGAAAAATTTATATATATATATTTCAAATGATTTTAATTAAAAAAAATAAAACCAACTTAAGATGAAAGAACAATTCATTAAAGAGGGGGAAGGGGGGAGCACGTTGTTATACAACAAACCTGTGTAACCTTTGGGTGTTGATCTCTTTTAATGACATCATATTTTGTAACATGAAATTGTTCTTTCATCTCAAGTAAGTTAAATTATTATGAATTAAAACCATTTAAATAAAGATTTTCAATGCCACCTACTTCCCATACGATTTACTGTAGGACATATATGTAGTCTTGTTTTTTTTTCTCATTTTGCATAGGGAATCATTGCACAGTGTTTGTAGCTGTGGTTCAGGATCAACCTGTATACTTTANGCAGGTGGGGTGGGTGGGAAATACAACAATTGATAAATACATTAAAAATAATTATATCTCTCTTTAAATCAATGTTCTTGAGGCATTAAGGAGCAAATACCTCTAATATATTTCCTAGGTTAACTTTTTTGGTGCATATTTGGTGTAAATATTTGGAACTGCTGCGTAAGAGTTTTGGTGCCAACATTTTTCTGATCAGTACTTAGTACTGTAGTAGTGAAACCCCTTTCCACACTTTCCAAGTAACTATGAGATAAGAATATTTTATATAAGAAACTGTAAAATTACAGAAAATTTGTATTGTGCAGACAATCAAGGGGCCTGGAAAAAAAACTATGTTTAAATGCAGGCAAGAAGGTATAGAAAAGGGATCTCTCTGTATTAGAAAAACTGAACATGGCTAGACTTTAATGCTATGCAAGCTTACTGTTGTTCTGATATATGATGCTCTTTTGGTACTGCTGGTATCCTTCCAAAGCAGCTCAAAAGAAAATGTAAATGCTCACAAGATCATAATGAGAAACATCGACTTTCAGTACAATACAAATTACTTATAAAACTGAAATAATCAAAGGAAATTATTTTTCAGAATTTTAGTGTTTAAATAATGCAATACCCGATGGAAAATGTAATGTCAGTAAGCACCACACTATTCATTATGGTGCAGGTAGAGATAAGTTGAAGTTGGAAAACTCGAGCCGAATCAAGTCAAGCCTTTACTGTTCGGCTTGGATTGAAACTCAAGACAAAATAACCAGTCTCATTGAACCTTGATTTGATAATGAAGTCCATTTACTCAGCTTCCTCACACTTGAGTACGGCTAGCTATAATATAATAAGATCTGAAGGAGGGCAGCTTAGAATTTGCTCTTGTTTAGGTCTTCATACAGCAATGAACGCACTTGATAACAAAGATTACATCTAACATATGTTACATTGATGGGCTTCGCGATGGCTGTTGTGCAGAACATGTAGGAATGCACTATTCCAGATGCCCCACCACAAATACATTCTAAGGGAGTGTGACTCTACATGTCTTCCCTTCACAAGAGTGGAGAGGATGATTGAGGCAGTTCAGCCAGGTACACATTGCAGTTAAAGGTAACCAAGATCAACACAAGTGTTTCTGCCTACCCTCAAAGGGTGCAAATTCGACCCTGCATGGAGGTTATGTGGCTCCCACCAAACGGAAAAGAGAGGGAGAAGTGATATCTTGCCGAGTATGTCCAGTGATAGCAGACGATAAAGCACTTCAATTGCTAGGCACCAGTTCCTCTCCCATCATGCGTGTAAGGGAGAGGAAGCAATATCTTACACAGTTATACAGAGCAACAGCTGAGCATACTCAAATATAAAGTGCTACCTTCCTGCTCACAAGGTCAGGTTGTACTGAATGTTGATGCCAAGCAGTGGACTGAATGGAAGGAGAGGAGAGCATAATTGTTGCGGCATTTATTGATATGCAGTTCACTCCCTATTACTGGAGGTTTGTTTAAATAAAGAATTGAGGGAAATTTGTGCAGTTTACAAGAAATGTAAAGTGAAGACTTAGAATATAATTGGCATTACAGTGAAACCACGTTAATGCAAGTATGGCCTATAGCGTCACGTCCACCATTGTGATAAGTTTTTAAATGCACCGCCATATTTGCCCTATCATTTGAAAGGTACTTAATTTCATTTAACGCAAATCTGTTAATGAAGCCTTTCACTATAGCAATATGAACATTTGTAAACTCATATTTTTAAGAAGTTTAAACACGTTGCACTGCAAGTGACATCCACCCATATGCCATGCCCGAGCCAGTCTTTGTTAGTCTGTGTCGTGTGGCATTACTCGCTTCAGATGGAGGGGCGTGGGAAGAGATGCGTGCACAGGGGTTTGTAGTGAGAGATAAGGTGGAGGGGTACGAAGGGGAGAGGTACAATCGGGAGTGTAGCTACTAGTAGT